>JBBBDQ010000468.1:2707500-2957500 GCA_037127315.1 Ascarosepion bandense
ATATTGCAATTCTAGATTTCACTTGTGATCTTCAGGCAGCTCTATCTTTAGAAATGGATTCCCAGGAGGAATATGGGATGTCACAGCACTTGGGGGCCTCCTTTAAGCTGTCTTTGTACCTCAACTTTGGCCAGCCAAGCAAACGTTTCCCTGTGGAGAGTTCACCATAGAAAAGCCTCATCGGTAGTCGGCTGTCTTCCATACTGTGTGCATGACCAGGCCAGGGAATTTGAGTCCACCGAAATCAATATACTGTTCAGTAATAAAAACATAATAATAACCCAAATATAGGTATTCCTTAAAAATAAAGCTTATGCAATAAAAATTGTCGGATTAGTAAATGAAAAACTTTAGAAATAAAAAAGTCCCTTGAAAAGTAGACAGGATATCCAGCTATGAAACTCTGAAGTCGGGTATCTGGAGGTAATATCAATCAGCTAAGTTAAGCTTTGATCTATGTTTGATATTGAACTCACTATTACAAAGTTTGTTCGCCTTAAATGTCTATTTATCTGTATTTCACTGACTGTCAGCAATTTCGGCTTCACGTAGTCTTCCAAATTGCTACCATGTATAAATTGAAATACCAAACGAAATATGCAGGCGAAGCATTTCAAAACTTAAATACTTTATGAAAACAAGGTTATACGTTTGATTTAAAAAATGCTACTCGAGTAAAAGAAAAAGTAGTGCAAACAATAAAAAAAGAAATTTCTGGAAGAGTTATTAAAAAATAAACTACATAGAATAGATACTTCTTGAACGCACTTTTTCGAGTTACCATAAGTCATACGGGCTCTACTTTCCGTTTTATAAATTTTAAAAGTTCCGTTTTATTTTGTCCCGTTTTATCTCGTCTGGTTCAGTATTTTATTGCTTCCCATCCAATTTATTTTCGCCTCTCCACTCCCCGTAGAAGGAGAGCTACTTGATTTTGTCTTATGAGTAAAATACAGCGGCCTCTTTGTTTTTGAGGATGGGTTGGGTCCAACTAACATCATGTTTTTGTTTGTATTTTGTGTTGAAAATTTCAGTTGGGGAAATTGTTATCGTACCCCTCCCCCTCATGTCATATCACATGCAATATTTTTTTTAATCATATCACCCCAAGCAAGGCGAAAACGCTACTGATACGCAGGGGGCTACGTAAGAGTGAAAAAATTGGAAAAGAGAAAAACCGTAAACCACATCCTAAACAGGAAACAAGGGATGAGCCTCTTCACCTGTTCAATAGACGTGGGTGGAGTGTGAACCGGGCGATAGTTTAGTCTATCTACTCTAATGAAAAAAAAATAGAATAAAAAAAAAGAGTGAAAAGATTGGAAAAGAGAAAAACCGGAAATCACATCCTAAACAGGAAACAAGGGATGGGCCTCTTCACCTGTTCAATAGACGTGGGTGGAGTGTGAATATATATATATTTATATATACTTTTGTAAACTATTGAGCATTGCAAAATTTTTATGTTCATTTGGGGTGTTTTTAGGTCCCTGGTATGTTGTGTGGTATTTTGGTACTTGGTAATGTGAGTGTTGATGGATAAGTTCTTATGGTGAAAGAGAAATATTGTAACGTATGTCTGGGTCGTGAGTTGGATTATCTAGGTATAGGATAGATAATTGAGGACCATCCCAAGGTTTGTTTCCACCTCCCTTTTTCGGCCTTGTGCCATAATCATGTAAATTCATGATAAATAAACATACGGGCCCTACTTGATGAATGTAAGATTCAAACATTTGCATTTAATGCAATCTAGTATTGAACACTCACAACATTCGTTATATTTATGAGGTAAGTAAAATACAGCGATTTTAATACTCACTTAAATTGTGTTAGCATATTAAGCATTAATCTCATCCATGCGTCATAAAGTGACGTAACGACCACGAAAATACATATACAATTACAAACTAACACCATAAAATAAACACAGGATGCTATTTAATCAAGGAAACAAAAATAATAGAATTTAAACATTCAAAAGAAATTATTCCACTAACAAAATTTTTTGATGAAGCTAAATAGATAGCAAAACATATTGATTTTTTTTATTTGCTCCTCCTTAAGTGTTTAGAAATGACAGTGAAGATTCACTCTGTTTCACTTGGAGAATTTTAATCTTAATGATTTCCTTTGTTTTGTGTGACGAAAAATGATCTTCTAGACGTAAATGAAGAAAACTTTTAATTTAATCACACAAAAAATGGCACAGATATGCAATACAATCAGAACAACAATCAAAACTAACTTCTATAATTTCTATGAATTCAGTAATGTATTAAAGATAGAAAATGGCGTTTTACATGATCTGAAATATTTTTAAGATCAATGGATGCTGAATCTTTTAACATTCAGTATAAGGTAGACTACCAAACCGTCTGTGGGTCCGTTAAATTCTTTTTCTACCAAAAAAACTAAAAACGACCCAGAGAAAATCTGTTTTACTAGTTCGATTTATTGTGACAGTTTTTTTTTTCATGTTTCAGTTACTTTAGTCAAAGAAGAGATCAGCTTCCAATCTCTGTTTTTTTTATTTAGCTAAAAAAGCATCATTTATTTTTATAATTATCATTGATGCAAATCTATAATCTTGTTTATCTTTCAAGTTCTTTTTCAAATAAACAACTCAAAGATGTTTTAGTTATGTTCAAAATGTGGAGTATTTTCAAATGAATTCTAAATTGTATCATTATCGTTGAGTTATATTTGCTCGTCTCCATAATGTTTATATTACGATGGAAATCAAAACCTGTTGCTTGTTTGGTTATGATAGATTTAACTCTTTAGAATTCAACACGCTCAAACTCGCACTGTGAATATCAGTTCTCACTGTTTGTGGTCAAAATCTCTCTGTTTGCGTGACTTTCAGCGTAATTTGTGATGATGACGTCACATATTATAGCAGAGTAAACATGGTGTGGTTTACTGCGAGTTAACACTGAGAGCCAATATTTTCGGTAGGGGTTTGGGCAAGTTGAATGCTAAAGTTTTAAAGTTGTTTGATTATATTTGTACATTATTTTATATTTTAATATTATTTGATTATATTAGGGATAAATAGGCTTCTGATCTATTGTGGTGATTGTTGATCTTTCCTCTCAGAAATATTTAACGCCAAGTTGAAGTGATCCATAAAATGAGTGTCGGTAAGATCCAATTGAAACACCGCATGCTTAATGAATTCAAAACGGGTTAATAAACTACAATAGATGATTGCACTGCGTATTAAGATAGCTTCAAGTGTTGGGAAATGCTGTTGATGATTCGTTCTGTTTCAGTTTAAAAACTTTTAGTAATAAAATTCCTCTTGTTGTGGATGTCTGACTACATTTCAGAATAAAGACCTAACCGTAATTGAAGAAAAGCTCTCAGTTAAGCTCACAAGAAATAGCACAGTTATTCAATACAGCCTGAATAACAATTAAAACCAACTTCCATGTGGCTTACGGTCACATCACGTTGAAAAACTGGTTCGCAGACGATCACCAAAGTTAAGCAATGTTAAGCCTGGCCAGTACATTGATATGTAACCGCTTGCGACTACCGGTTGTGCGAATGGTGCAGTGGACACCGTCTCGGAATTGTTAATCGAAGAGCTCTAGTTTTAATTCTAGTTGTATTTGTTATAGTCACTTACATGCAAATATCCTTAGAAAAAAATGAATTCACCTGTTTTCCTCACATATAGGTTAATTAGTAAGACTTGTAACACTAAAACCATTATTATAAAATCTTAAAATATTTAGATTTCAGCGTTAAATAAACCATAGAGGCTGATGATGCCGTGAAAAAGAAAACAACTAACCAACCTCCATGAATTCGACAAAGTGTTAAGTTAGGAAATTGTGTTGTACATGATTTGAAGGGTTTTCAACTTAAACAAATATTGAATCCCTCTTTAAGGATAATATATTCTACCAAATCATTTTCAGGGAAAAGATGTTTATCAACTGAGGATTACACCCACAGTAACATAATTGTTTGTAATTTGAAGGAATATGAAGAGGGTTTTTGATTTATAATAAAACAGTAAATGTTAAGAGATATTTTATTTAATAGAAGAAAGTGTCAGTATTGGAATAAAATATAGACTTATAACTTAGTGTTCTGATATTTACAATTTCCTTTCAGGAATATTTAATGGCAAGTTCAAGTGACCCATATATACGAAACAAACACAAACATAAAAAAAACATATTAACTCCATAAAAAGAACATGTGATATCTACCTAGCCAAAGAAACAAAAATAATGTAGAATTTAAACATTGAAAAACACCATTGTTCCTCCTTGTGCTATATTTAATCAGTTTTAAGTGTTTGCAAATGCAAGTGATCGTTCATTCTGTTTTAGTTGAAGAATTGTAATCTTAATGATCCCCTTTGTCGTGGATCACAAATATCAGTCGACCATAATGGTCTTCTAACGGTAATTGAAGAAAAGCTCCAAATTAATCACACAAGAAATTGTACAGTCATTCAATACAATCGGAACAAAAAACCAAAACCAACTTCTATGAATTTGGAAAAGTGTTAAAAGTTTGGAAATTGTGTTGTACATGATCTGAAAGATTTTCTATTTGAAACGATATTCAATCGTTTGTCAATATAGATAAGGTGTACTACCGAACCATCTATGGAATATGATGAAAAGTGCGTCCGTTATATTCTTATTCCACAAAAGAAACTAGTTATGACCTAGAGAAAAGCTGTTTTACTAATTTGGTTTATTGTGGTACTGATGTGACCAGCCAATTGTTTTTTCAGCTCTCACTGTTCGTGATCAAAGTCTCCCTGTTTGTGGTTAAAGTCTCACTGGTGTTTTAGATGATCTGAAAGATTTTCAACTTCAATGGATGTTGAATCTTTTATCATTGAGTATAAGATGTATTACGAAACCATCTCTGGAAAATGATAAAATGTGACTTCAATATATTATTCCTCAAAAGAAATTAATTATGACCTAGAGAAAAACAAGGATTACACTCCGCTACCCTAATTTTCTGTTTAGTGAATATAAAATGTGTTTGTAAAGAAGTATTGATTTATAATAAAACTGTAAATGCTGAGAGGTATTATTGCCAATTAGAAATGCTATGTCAGTATTTGGCAAAGTGTTAAAAGTTTGGAAATGATGTTGTACATGAACTGAAAGATTTCTACTTGAATGGATCTTTTATCATTGATACCTAACCATCTGTGGAAAATGATGAAAATCGGATCCTTTATAAGTGTATCCAACAAAAGAAACAATAGGTATAACCCAAGGAACATCTGGCTATCAAATTAGAGACACAAGTTTCTGTGTTTCGGTGGAATATGAATCGGTTTTATAAATATGAATTGACTTATAATGACACCTTAAATGCTGAAAGTGTCATTATTTATTTAAGATATAGGCTTATGAGTTCTGATTTATACTCATTCCTTTTAAGAATATTTAATGTCACGGTGTACGATGTTGGAAGCGAGCCATAAAAATGAACCATTTGAGACACTGCGTGTTGTATGAATTCAAAAAGGGTTAATAAACCCTCATAACATTTTCATGGCAATGGTTCGGGCTTCGCCATTCTTGTCGAGAGCCTGGTATATATACTCGGTGATGGTCGTTAGCATATCAGCAGTAGACCTGGTGAAGCGGAAACCATACTGTTTGTCCGAGAGGAGCCTGTGAGCTGTGAGATACTGAACCACCTCGGCGTTGATAATGGCTTCGAACACTTTGCCAAAAACCGGAAGAAAGCTGATAGGGCGGTAATTTGCGGGGTCCGAGGGTTCTCCAGTATTCTTAAATATAGGAACTACAGAGGAAGACTTCAAACAGGCAGGAAAGCAGGAAGCAGATAGGCAGAAGTTGTACAGCTTAGAAATGATTGAGGAGAGTTCAGGCGCACATTTTTTCAAGATTATGATTAGGATTCCGTCCCCTCCACTCGCTTTGTGAGGGTCAAGTTTTGAGATTATGTTAGAGACTAGCAAGGGTGTAATGTAGACGTCATTCAGTTCAGCCTCAGTTCTAGGTGGAAAGTCGGGTGTAGAAACTCCAGACGAATCCAGTCTCGAATTGGTCGAGAATCTGCGAGCAAAGCATTCAGCCTTGTCCGCTGAGGAGGTGAGGACCTCAAATTCATTGATTTGGGAGGTATTGAGGATTACTCTTGTTAAGCACGCTTTTACAGAGTCGCCAGTAGACTTTGGCGCCAAACTTACAGGATGCTATGCGTTGATTCATTCTGGCAGCAAACAACATCTTAGCTGCGTTAAGTATCTTTTTACACTTATTACGAGCTGAGGCGAAAAGGCGCCTGTTTTGGCCCGACGCGTATCTACGATAGAGCCGAAAGAATTCATTCCGGTGGGCAATGGCGACCGAGCAAGCGGGCGAGAACCAGGGAGACGAATGATATTTAAGCTGAAACTTCCTGGCAGGGATGAAAGCATCTATGCCAGCCTTAACCCAAGAGGAGACCTCGGATGCACAGTCTTCGACGGGAAGATTAAAACCGTTGTTTCAAGGGACGTCACAGAGGAAGTCTCGGAACGAATCCCAGTCTACACTTTGGTAGCAGTAGGTTATTATGCTGGTCTGAGTTTCTTGGGTAGGGTGGAAGTGGAATGAGATGTTGACGGAAACTACGGCGTGGTCAGAGTTTTCGAGAGGGCAGAGCTGTCTGGCAGTGCAAGAGTCTGGGATGGAAGTGAAGCAGAGGTCTAGTAGTGAGTCCCTTCCGTTAGGGTTATTGGAGAAACGCGTTGTGAAGACCACCACTTGCGTAAGGGATTGGGTGATTGAAAAATTCATGGTGTGGACACCAGCAAGTTCGGTGACAGAGTTTTCCAGCCATTACATAACAAATACTTACGTCCATCTTTGTCACTTTTATAGATATAGATAACAATGTACAATATCTCTATTTGATTAGGGTGGAAGGGGCAACATATATAGATATAGATAATATAAAGTGGGATGATCGATTCTATATTATAATCAATACATAAACTGATCCCTGACTTTGTGGGGTGATAATATATATTTTTCTCGCCCTAATTTTGGCTTCCTGAAAAAATTCAATGTGTCGTTAGCGTTCTTAATTTTGATCTACATCTGAGCGCAACTCCCGTCGTGCTAGACCGCAAAATGCAGACGCTAAGTCGAATCTATCAAACAAACAAACATTACACAACGGCCGCTCTCGTCACTTTTATAAATATAGATATTCTGAAGTCTTATGATAGATTCGAAGTACGCGCCATCACATCCTCTTCCAGATTACAGTTTCTGTTTTGGAAAGATTAATATGAAGTCTTATTTCTGGGATTTCTTTATAAATAGTACTCATCTTTTTTTGTTGTTCTTCTTCAAGATCAAACTTATACTAACTATGAATATCTATGTCATCAGAATTGCACTCTCATCGTCAATTCACTGGTCTATAGAAAAAAAAAGGTGGCTATTTTTTAATGTTTTCTGTCTATATATTTATATCGACGCTTGCGCACGCGCAGAACATTATCTAGGAAGAGATTCAAACTGCCAATAGGTTTTACAGATAGCGCACTACAGGAATAGCTAAATAAATCAGAAAACTAAACCCCGTAAGGAATAATTTCGTCCTGTCAAAATGTCCTTTTTTAAAAATCAAAGAACATTCTTTGATATTTTGTGGGATGGTTGAATCGTGTTAATATTGCTGATCTCTTTAGATTTGGCAAATCGTTTCCGGTAATTTGGTTGTGACGTTAGAATATTTCACATACAGTCAGAAGAGTTGGGAGATAAAACATCTTTAATGTTACAAAGCAGAGGCTCTAAACGGCATTCATTGATTATCGCCTTTTTAAAAAAATGACAAGGCGTTCAAGGGTGCTTCCTGAACAATAGTTCATTCGTATTTTCCTCTTTATTATAAATCATTAAGTGGCATATATTGTTTTCGAATAAAAGAATGGGTCGCAGCTTCACGAAGTATCTCTTTATATTATAGTTTCTGTTTACCGGAAAATTGTATGTGTTAAATGGACGATAATGTCATCATTTCATTTGATTTCTGATTTTTTTTTTTTTTTATGCACAGTCACAAATGTACTTCCTTTACTCTGGCAAGTTTTTATTTTTTTTTATATTGTCGGCTATAAATTATATTGCTATCCCATGCCGTATTTAGTCTTTCGGCTTTTACATCAGTACAGACATCGGCTCGGAATGGGAAATCAGAGGGCCGGGTTCAAATTCCAGTCGAATTCGTTACATTCACTTTCACGCAAACACCCTAGGAAAACGTATGAACCTATATCTTCTCCGCCCGGCTATGGGTTGAATAGCAGGAAAAACTGAATTCTATAACCTTGGTTCGCAACCAGTCTACCGCAGAAAGAAACGCCAAGCTATTGAAGCATCTTATCCCAAGCGTGTATCACGTACAGTAATTAACTGACTGAATGAATGACTGCACTCAAGTTTTAATAAAATGTCACATTTGAATGACAAGTAAAATTCTAAAAACCTAAGTTGTCTCATTCACTGCTCTCAAACTCGTTTAGACATTTTAACATCTCTAATTAAAATATAAATGAACGCAAAACATTGTCTACTCTTTTCAACTTTCTAAGTGCGACACAGAGATCCGAAGGCGAATTGGCATGGCGAAGGAAGCATTCCAGAAGTTGAATAAAGTATTAACAAACATGACAATTTCGCTAGAAACTAGGAAGAGAGTACTCGATTGCTACGTGCTGTCCGTCCTCCAACATGGCAGTGAATGCTGGACAATACCATCAAAGATGAAGGAAAACTTGAAGCAACTGAAATGTGGTTCTACAGAAGGATGCTGCGAATATCATGGATCGAGAATGTGAGCAATGATGGAAACAAAAAGGAAATTAATAGTGAGCATCAGGAAGAGACAGCTGAAGTTCCTGGGACATGCAATGAGGAAAAAGGGCCTGGAGAACCTGATACTAACAGGCCAGATAGAGGGAAGAAGAGACAGGGGAAAGCAACGGATAATATATTTGAGGGACCTAATCAGGTGGATGGCGGAACGAGGATTGCATGGTGTAACAGGAGAAGGTGTGCTCAGAGCCACCAGTGATAGGGAAAAGTGGAATCCATGATCGCCTACGTCCTGAAGGGTCAAGGCACATAGAAGAAGAAGCAACATACAGAAACACAGTGGCCATCAGAAAGGGCGTGTATTAACTGAGCAAGACTAAAATAGAACATAAGATACTCCTAGACATGGAGAATGAAGAATGATGAACAAATTATTCCCACTTTTTTCTCCTATGCGCCCTGTCTCTTCAGGACATTGGTAATTATGGCTCTCCACAACTTCCTTTTCTTTGTAGCTCTTAATAAATTTTATCATTTTGCTATCTCTCCCAGACCGTATTCCGCCATCTTTCCACTCAAGCTTACCAAGTAAATTATGCATTGTTTTCCTCTGTGTTGTGGAGTTATTTTCACAGTGGAGGCTAGTATTTGTGTTAAAGTCGGTTTTAATAGGTTCGACTTACAAAACGTTAGGAACTTGATATAATATGTATTACGCAGTGAAATCTTGCCAGGTCGCTGACTACTTTCGTATTCGACTAACTGACCCTCGTTCCTCTTACTGCTCCTACTTAAATTCGGTGGGAGAGTCTATTCACTATAAAATGGGTATGTTTCACTATAACACTCTGTCACTTTTGTCTTGTGAGTATCAAACATTCGAAATCTTTTTACTCATTATGCACCTTAGAAATTTAAACTCTCTTTTCCTGATGTTGAGTATAAGTATAGCTAAATTTGCTGCTCGAAAAGTTGGTTCCTTTTGTAGAGCCAGTATGTCTTTTCTCGTCTAAATTCATCTTGCACATGTTTACCATCCGCCCGTGGATGGAATACTACTGTTACATTAGATCGGGTGCCCCTGCTATTCATTTCGGACATCTTGACGAAATCCAACGAAGAATCTGTGATGTAATTGATCCAAACCTAGTAGCTCAACTCCAGTCACTTTCTCTCCGACGTAATGTGGCTTCCGTCTGTCTACAAATACTTTCACAGCTTCTGCTCCAATGAGCTTAGCTCCCTGGTGCCCCCTCTGCATAAATCTGCTGCTATGAAAGTGGGCTCCCTGTGCAGGGCCCGGAAATTTTTCCCACCTGAAACTATTCTGCACATATACAAATCTACCATCCGCCCGTGTATTGAATATTGCTGCCATATCTGGTCGGGTGCCCCTGCTGCTCTCCTTGGGCTTCTTGACAAAATACAAAGGAGGATCTGTAACGTGGTTGATACTGACTTGGCAGACCGGCTGCAGCCGCTCTCACACCGGCGTGATGTAGCTTCCCTGTGCCTCTTCTACAAGTACTTTCATGGCTTCTGCTCCGATGAGCTTAGATCACTGCTGCCGTCTAAGCACGAATTTACACGAGATACTAGATTAGCAACTAGGTTTTTACAGTTAAACAAATAAGATGTAACCGTAAATTCTACTCCAACAGCTTCTTTTCTCGCGCTTCCCGCCAGTGGAACTCCCTTCCACAACTCTGCTTTCCCGACAGTTACAATCTCCAGGTGTTTAAATGTAGGGTCAATAGACACCTCCTATCACACTTACTCCCAACTATTCTCACAACACTCTCATCTACCCAACCCTCATTCTCGGTATCCTCACCCGCCTATCACCCACCCTCTGTTATTTCCTATATTTAATCAGCCTTTCTCCACTCTACGTAGCCCCCTGCACAGTAGTGGCAGTGACATGCCTTGCTCGGGGTGAAACGCTTATAAAAAAAAATTCAGTCAAGCTATTAGACTAGCTGCTAGGACCCAACTTTTTACAGTGAAACTAATAAAATATAAGCTCAACTTCTACTCCACAGCTTCTTTGCTCGCACTTCCCACCCGTGGAATTCCCGTCCGTATACTCGCTTCCCTGAAAGCAACAATCTCAATAAATTTAAATACAAAGTCAACTGCCATCTCTTATCTTCTTGACTCACATCCTTTCTCTGACAACCCTTGCATCATGTTCTTCCTTCCTTTAAATTCTACTCTCATGCAGCTCTCTTCACACCTGTATTCTCATCCTTTTCTTACTCATTCTCTGACTCCCCTGTAATTTATTCCTCTTTCTCATCACTCACCTCTTCTGTAACCCCTCTGCGCACCAGTGGCAGTTCTGCCTTGCTTGGGATTAAATGAGTATTTCTGTTTTCATTGTTTATTCTAGTAGAGTTAATGAAATTCCCAGATTTACAGACACTTGAAGAAGGCCAAGGATACAACGATCAAAACATGGTGAGAACTACATCTACTACGAAGAGGATACTATTCGAAATAAAAATAATGTAAAGAATAGCGAATATCAGCTTGTAATTTTACAAGAAGAAATACACTCGTTCAGGGTGATACCAGTTTCTGAATCTAAACTTATTTATAAATGGAATTTTGTCTGTGTGTGTGTGTCTGTGTCTGTGTCCATTACCTATAGACTCCAAAACGGCTGAACTGATTTTCTTGGAAATTTACACATTTGTACTATAAGCGTCTGCGAGTGTTCTTAGCTAGGTTTTGTGTCGAGGTACTGCCGATAAATATCGAAAATCGATAATCGAAAAAACTGGGTTATAGAAGGAGTGGTCCGATTTTAATCAAATTTAATAAACTCATAGACAAAGACATAAGAAACGATATTCAGAAGTTTTGAGGTTGCAGTTTTATCCTTGGATGACTTGACTCCGATATTGGAAATTGATAGCCCGATATATTAGCGGGTCCGATCAAAATCAGTTTTTCAGCCCTTTTATTTTAGTTTTGCTTCGGGTTTGGCTCTAGGTAGGTATAAATGATGTTCTTAGTCTCAGACATGATACCATTTACTCAGAGGACTTATTTAGCCTTCAAAATTCAGTTTACGACGAAAAAAACTTATTTGATATCGATACCAGGAAATCAAAATTTGACTTACATCCATGCATTTTTCTTTCAGTCTACGGTTTCGCTTTAACTGAAAACAACTTTTGCTTTTTAGTCTTTCATGCCAACGTCCAAAGAGTCTGAGCTCCAGGACCATGGATTAGATTTTAAGCTTTCATTACACCCGAGCAACGCCGGGCTATACTGCTAGTTTTATCTAATATGAAGGCTGTTCCATATAACAAAATGAGATATGTGAGTAAGAATTAAAACTCTAGCAAATTAGACATTTTTGTACTGGTAGTGAACACAAAGAAATGTTCAAATAAAAACAAAACTCCTCATAAATACTTCACTGCTAATTTCTGTTTGAACTGTTTGGTATAAAGAAGTTATTATTTACATTCAGACTAATATTATAAGATTCCGACCTTTATGTCACCTGTTTTTCTTCAAGTGTCTTTCAGTGCGTATAGCCCGGGTTCACAGACGCTACAAATATGAAAGTTTGGAAGTAAGTCGTGTAAACAACTTTAGCGCTTATTGAAAATTGATGACCAAAGAATTATTTGACTAAGCCATAAATAATTTACGCTTATATTTATCGACTGTATTTTATTTCATTTTTTTTTGAAAAAGTACAATTTATTGTTTTAAAAAATACAATTTATTCTTTTTAAAAAAAAAGTACAATTTATTGTCTTAAAAAATACAATTAATTCTTTTTTTAAAAAAGTACAATTTATTGTTTTAAAAAGTACAATTTATTCTTTTTAAAAAAAGTACAATTTATTGTTTTAAAAAATACAATTTATTCTTTTTGAAAAAAAAGCACAATTTATTGTTTTAAAAAATACAATTTATTCTTTAAAAAAAGTACAATTTATTGTTTTAAAAAGTACAATTTATTCTTTTTAAAAAAAAGTACAATTTAAACTTAAAAACGAACAGTTTATTCTTTAAAAATGAGTACAATTTACAGTAAAACTCGGATATAAGAGAAACCCGGGTATAAGGGAAACCCGGATATAAGATAGATTTTCTCTGGTCCCAATTTAAAGGCTGCGGTAATGTATATAAAATAGAACAAACCCCTGATATAAGAGAAACCCAGATATAAGATAACTTTTATCCGGTCCCGACAACTGTCTTCTATCCGGGTTATTTTAAAAAAAGTACAATCAATTATATATGCAGCATTTTTTATGTTCGCTTCTTCTCATCAGAGATCCCAACGCATTTTTCTTACATACTGTTGACGAACATACAGAAATGTATAATTTATGTATATACCGTGTAACCCTGAAAATATATCTTATATCCGAGTTTATCTTATATCAGGGTATCTTATATCCGGGTTATACTGTATAAATGAAATGATTTGTTTGAACATTATTTTTGATCGATACTCATATTTAAGTAGATATTCTGTTTTTAATTAAACAATATTATATATTTATATCTACCAGCCTGATTATTTACATAAAGTTAAAATTGATTATATAAGGTAAATGTATTGATATATTTATACATTAATATATTTATAGTAGAAACAATATGGTTTCTGCTTCACCAGGTCTACTGCTGATATTCTGACGACTATCACTGAGTATATATACCAGGCTCTCGACAAGAACGGCGAAGCTCGAACTGTTACCCTGGATATCTCCAAAGCGTTTGACAGAGTCTGGCATGTTTAGCCTTCTACGCAAGCTGCAGGGTTATGGTATAATTGGACAATTGTTTAACCTAATCCAGTCATTCCTTCAAATTGCACATGCCTCCCGATACTATTCCTATATTTGAGAATGCTGGAGAACCCTCGGACCCCTCTAATTATTGCTCTATCAGCCTCCTACCGAATTTTAGCAAAGTGTTCGAAGCCATTATCAACGCCAAGGTGGGTCAACATCTCACAGCCCAGCCTCTTCTCTGACAAACAGTATGGTTTCCGCTTTGCCAGGTCTACCGCTGATATGCTAACGACCATCACTGAGTATATATACCAGGCTCTCGACAAGAACGCCGAAGCTTAAACTGTTGCCTTGGATATCTCTAAAGCGTTTGACAGAGTCTAGCATGCTGGCCTTCTACGCAAGCTGCAGGGTTATGGTATAACTGGACAGTTGTTTGACCTAATCCAGTTATTCCTTTCAAATGGCATAATGAAGGTAGTATTGAACGGACATGCCTCCCGATACTATCATTCGAACGTGGGTGTCCTTTAAGGCTCTCTTCTAGGTTCTACGCTTTTCCTGATCTTCATTAACAATCTCCCGGATGTAATCAGATCCGAAGTAAGTATATCAAAAATCTGATGGGGCTGACAAAGCGAATCTCGCTGCTAAGGTTGAGAAGAACCTCCAACCTGTGGTGAACTGGGGTAAGAAATGGCTCCTGAATTTTAACGCTTCCAAAACGAGGCTGCTATCAACTAACCATCACAGACAATCACTCCTACCCCACTCCATTAGCATGGATCAGGCTAGTCTCTCTGAAAGTAAAACACTGCTCCCTCAGGCTAACTGTCTCAGCCCACCTCAAGTGGAATGACTATATCGAATCCATAGATAAGCCGCTGCTAAGAAAGTCGGCTCACTGTGCAGGGCCAGGAAATTTTTCCCATCCGAATCCACCCTGCACATATATACATCTACCATCCGCTCGTGTATTGAATACTGCTGTCATATCTGGTCGGATGCCTCTGCTATCCACCTCGGGGTCCTTGACAAAATCTCGCGGAGAATCTGTAATGTGATCGATCCCGACCTGGCAGTTCAGATGCAGTCACTATCTCAACGACGTAATGTCTCTTCTACAAATATTTTCACGGCTTCTGCTCCGATTAACTTAGCTCACTGGTGCCCCTATGTATAAATTTACTCGAGCTACTAGATTAGCAACCAGGTCCCATCCATTTACAGTGAAACCAATAAAATGTAACTACAACTTCTACTCCCACAGCTTCTTTTTTCGCACTTCTCGCCTATGGAATTCCCTTCCGTATACTTTCTTTCCCGATAGCTACAATCTCCAAGAATTTAAATGTTTAATCAATAGTTATCTCCTATCTCAATGATTCGCATCCTTTCTCTCATGCTCTTTTCTCTGTCCACTTCACTATCACCACACCAGTATTCTCATCCTTCTCTTACCCATTTCCTGACATCCCCTATATCCTTATCCCTCTTCCTCATCAGTTTCCTCCTATGTAACCCCCTGAACACCAGTGGCAGTAAAACTGCCTTGTTCGGGGTGAAATGATTAAAAAATGTAGTAGTAGGCCTTCGCCCATCAGGGTTGACCATAGGTAGCATCCTAGTTGTCTACTTGGCTGAAGCGTCGGCGTCTGTGACTATAGAAGTCAATGCGGGAGTAACATTCACTGTTGCAGAGGCTGCATTTACGTTGATATAATTATATTATTTATATTTTCCATAGATTATCTTATATAATTTTACCCATTAGAGCTTTATTTAATTTCTAATAATTTCTATAAATTATCTTACATAATTTTACCCATTAGAACTTTATTTAATTTGTAATAATTTCTATAAATTATCTTACATAATTTTACCCATTAGAGCTTTATTTAATTTCTAATAATTTCTATAAATTATCTTAGATAATTTTACCCATTAGAACTTTATTTAATTTCTAATAATTTCTATAAATTATCTTAGATAATTTTACCCATTAGAACTTTATTTAATTTCTAATAATTTCTATGAATTATCTTAGATAATTTTACCCATTAGAACTTTATTTAATTTCTAATAATTTCTATAAATTATCTTAGATAATTTTACCCATTAGAACTTTATTTAATTTCTAATAATTTCTATAAATTATCTTAGATAATTTTACCCATTAGAACTTTATTTAATTTCTAATAATTTCTATAAATTATCTTAGATAATTTTACCCATTAGAACTTTATTTATTAGTTTCTAATAATTTCTATAAATTATCTTAGATAATTTTATCCATTAAAATTTTATAAAATTATATAATTTATAATTTTCTATAAATTATCTTACATATTTTAACTATTAGAGTTTTATATAATTATATATATGATTATATAATTTGATTATATTGATATATTTATACTTTAGAATTTTTATACATTATATATTTATAAATTGGTATCTTTGTATATATAGTTCCTTAGATACAGTTACCATTGATTATATGATGCATTCAGTTTTTCTCTTTCATTCTAATCTTATGAAGTCGAGGGTAGCACGCATTGGTTTCGTCGATTACGGCTTTTCCTCCTTTTCTTATTTTCTTCATCATTATTTTTAATAACTTGTTGCAAACCGACTGCTTTTGGATATCTTCTGAGTAGCATTCCGCAAGTATTTATACGAAAACTGTCAACGAATCGGGTTTTCCTTACAGAAGGATCTGCTCATTAAAGTATTTTTTAACAATCCAAAGAAGGGATAATCGGTTGATTCAAATGCAATATTAATCCTTATCTTCTGCCTTCTTAATCCATGTTCTTTTATTGTTCTCTCCCCTTCAGACTGCTTGTTTCTCTCTTATTCTTTAGAACTCAGTAATTCCTTGCATCTTAGTGGTTTTATTGCCTTGCTTGGGATAAAATGAATTTAAAAATATATTGCGGGTTGAGTAAAAGAAATTATTTGTGTTTCAGTTTTTTTCAGCGTTATGTGTACTGTAAGCGGCATTTTATGATTAAGGAGATGAACATTTTTCTTTCTATCAAAGAATTATTTCGGCCTATTTTTATAGACACGTTGTAACTTCTTGATGTATAAATGTACATTTCGTGTTTCACTGAGTTTTCAGAACTGTCACACAGATCCGAAGGCGAATTGGCATGGCAAAGGACGCGTTCCAGAAGCTGAGTAAAGTGTTAACACACAGGAAAGTTTCACTAGAAACAAAGAAAAATAAATGCGGAATCGCTATGTAATGCTAGTTCTTCGATACGGTAGTGAATGCTGAACAATATCATCGAAAATGAGGACAAAACTTGAAGCAGCGGAACTGTGGTTCTTCAGAAGCATGCTGCGGATATATTGGACTGAGCATGCAAGCAACGATGAGGTGCTGGAAAAAATGGCAACAAAAATTAAATACTGAGTATCAGGAAGAGACAACTGAAGTTCCTGAGACATGCAATAAAAAAGGAGAGCTTGGAGAACCTGATACTGACTGGCCAGATAGAAGGAAAAAGAGACAGAGGAAGGCAGCGGATAACATATTAGCAGGGCCTGATCTGGTGGATGACGGAACGGGGGTTGCGAGGTGTAACAGGAGCAAACATACTAAGAGCTACAAGGGATAGGAAGACGTGGAGAACCATGATTTTCTACGTCCTGAAGGGACAGAGCACATAGAAGAAGATATGAATACTCACCCAATGACCACAACACATGCAAAATATTGCATTCATTCAATACAGCTCAGGTGTTCGAGTCACTTGTGGAGACTTATCCAAATCAATCCAGTGCCTGTTGCGCTAAATATTGTAACCTGTTTTCATCACCTGTCATAATAGTCTTAGGAACAATTAGTTAGGATAGTACTTCGGTGTTATTATTGCTTCAAAAAAAAAAGAAAATTAATTATGATTCAACCTAATAATTTAATTAATAATAGAGTAGTACACGTTCGTGTAGGGTGGCAACAACTAATGAACTGAATAGACAACGACCGTGCTAGCCGTCAGCTACCAACTCCACTCTGTCGCTACTTGATATTAGTCTTTTATATATTGTGAACAGTATGTCACGTGTTCGAGCTACGTCACAACAAAATCCAAAGATTCTGCAATATCATTGGTCTTGATCTGACATTTCGGTTTCCGTTATGTAGCTCCCCTGTACCTTTATATAAATAATTTCATGGCAATTGTTCTGATCAGCTTTTCTATATAATACCTAGACCTTATGAATTTAAACACATTACTAGATTGGCAAATTGGTCTCATTATTTCGTAGTGGAAACGGCTAGATGTAACCATAATTTATTATTAACAGTTTTTCCTATCGCACTTCTCTCTTGTGGAAGTCTCTATTGGTCTATTTCTTTCTCACTCAATTTTTATCCTGAAAAATTTAAATGCAATGTCAATCCTTATCTAAACTTATTTATAAATGAAACTTTGTCTGTGTGTGTGTGTGTCTGTGTGTGTGTCTGTGTGTATCCGTTACCTATAGACTCCGAAACGGGTGAACCAATTTTCTTGAAATTTTACACAGTTGTACTATAAGCGTCTGCGAGTGTTCTTAGCTAGGTTTTGTGTCGAGGTACCCCCGCTAAATATCGAAAATCGATAATCGAAAAAAATCGGGTTATAGAAGGAGTGGTCTGATTTTAATCAAATTTGATACACTCATAGACAAAGACATAAGAAACTATATTTAGAAGTTACAAGGTTGCAGTTCTTACAAGTGCAGAATATATATATATATATATATATATATATATATATATAAAAGGCAAGATGTTTATGTATGTGTCTGTTTATCTGTCTGTATGTCCTTTATACAAATCCACAATTTTTATCCGATTCTCACCAAACTTCACACAAATATTCTTTAGACTGAGTCTGAGCTCCAGGACCACGGATTAGTTTTAAAGCTTTCATTACACCCGAGCAACACCGGGCTATACTGCTAGTTTTTTATATTCTTAATTTCTTTATATTATTTTCTCATATTCTCTAACACACTGTAATACTTGTGGCTTTATAGCCTTTCTTGTGTTTGAAATGATAAAATAGCAATTTCTGTACCAGATGTTAAGAAATGTTTTATGGAGATTTTCTTTTATGTTAAAAGAATTTCCCTGTTCATAAAAGGCGCTTTCTCTTCATCATGCATAGAAGAACAACATAGTTGAGTTTTCTCATTCTTGTTAAGATAATTTTATTATTATTTGTAATCTTTCTGTATCATGGGCCGGGATATATCAATTGTGAATACGCATTGAGGAACAAACAAACTTCAGTGTTCATTGTTTGCAACATTACTTTGTTAAATGCGACACCGTTGGGAGGCAATGATGTGATTATTATTTAGCGTGATTGTCACCAGAAAAAATGAAACGCCGCACATTCTGCGTAACGAATGATTGAGCCAATATCTATCAATTTCATCATTCCTTCATTTCTGTATCTTTTCTTAAGTTTGTTCAAAGACAAATAGTATTTTTATTAAAAGATATAGAAATCGGTTGGCTGGTTGCAGTTTTTGAACAGCATATCCAACCCAATGGATTATTTAATTGCAAAGTCTAAATATCATCATTCTTTCATCTCTGTATCTTTTCTTATGTTTGTTCAAAGAAAACTAGTATTTTTATTAAATAATGTAGAAATTGCTTGGTTGGTTGCTGTTTTTTTAACAGCATATCAAAACATATGGATTATTTAATTCCAAAGTGTAAGTATTTTGAACGCAAATGTTTGCATCTTTTTTCAGATGATAACAGATTTAGTGATACAAATACTAATTAACCAGTATCTGATGAGAGATGAGGTGAATCCATTCTTTCTCAATGTTATTTGCGCGTAAGGGAATATATTAAACACAAGTGGAATTGGAATTCGGCTATCCGTTTAAAAATACATTACACAACACGCACATACAGGCTTACTGCATCTGAAATTCCGTAGCAGTCAACTATATAGGTACTGACCAGGTCCAACATTGCGTAACATCGGAGACCATAGGGGAAGAGGGGTTATATGGCCGTAAGAAGAAACAGTAGGATTTCTTCAAAACACGCAGACTTTCTGCATGTAAGAGATATCACCATCAGTTAAGTTTCTGCACGTAATACATATCACCACTAATGCATTGTTCCATTGAGCTTATTACGCTTTATTCATATAATAGATATCACAATCACTGCACTGTTATATAGATTTTCTTTAAGTTTCTGAGTATAATAGATATCATCAGTGCACTTGTCTGTAAAGCTTTTTGAAGTTTATGCATGTAATAGACATCACCATCAATGCAATGTTTTAGTGAGTTTCTTGAAGTTTCTGCATGTAAATGATATCATCATCAGTGCACTAGTTTAGTAAGTTACTTAAAATGTCTGCATGTAATAGATCTCACCATCAGTTTACTGGTCTAATTAGTTTCTTGAAGCTCCTCCATCTAATGCATATCCCCATCAGTGCACTAGTCTATTGAGTTGCTTGAAATTTTGTATTGTAATAGATATCACCATCAGTTCACTTGTATATTGCGTTTATTTAAGTTTCTACAAATATGAAATTTCACCATCAGTGCACTCGTCTATAGTGTTTCTTGAAGTTTCTGCATATAATAGATATCATCATCAGTGCACTAGTCTATTGAGTTTCTTGATGCTTCTCTGTGTAATTGATATGACCATCAGTACACTAGTCTATGGAGTTTCTTGAAATTTCTGCATATAATAGATATCATCTTCATAGTACGGGTCTATTGATTTCTTGAAGTTTTTTTCATGTAATAGATATCACTTTCAGTGCTCTTGTCAACGAAGTTTCTTGAAATTTCTGCATATAATATTAGGTTGTCCCAAAAGTTCGTACACACTTGCGAAAAATTGAATTTTTATGCAATTTTGCGTTTATATTGTTATAGTGATCTTCATCTTTGTATTCCAGATGGCAATTGATAAAATTGAGCTGCGAGTTTTGATTCGTTACTGCTGGAAGCGAGGTCTTTCAACAAAAAAAACTGCAGAAGAGATTTGTGCTGCCAAAGGTGAAGGAACAATTGCATATGCAGTTATCTCAAAGTTGTACAAACGTTTCGATTCTTGCGACATGAGTCTTGAAGATAAGCCTCGTTCGGGACGGCCGTTAAAGTTGGATGATGGAGACTTGCAAACCGGGTTGGACATTGCGCCTTCATCGAGCACTCGAGAATTGGCTGATGAGCTTGGAGTTGGCAAATCGACAATTCACCGACATTTAAAGCATGTTGATTTTGTTTACAAAAAGCTGCGCCAATATCCGCGCGAACTCACCAAAGCACAAGCCAACAGACGAGTTAACATTTGCCGTCAATTGCTCAGCAATCCATCGGACGAACGTTTTTGGAAGCGCATTGTGACATCCGACGAGAAATGAGTATATCTGTTCCAGCACAATCGAGACAAGCAATGGGTTAAAAAAGGGCAAGTGACACCGTCGGTTCCAAAATAAGATAGATTCGGCAAGAAAGTCATGTTGTGCGTTTGGTGGAACTTTGAAGGAATCGTGCATTTTGAGATGGTTACGAATGGTCGTGCTATCAGTGCCGAACTTTACTGTCAGCAACTTAAGCGGGTCTACAAAAAGCTGAAGCAAAAGTACCCGGCTCTGATCAAACGAAGGCGCGCTTTGATGCAGCAGGACAATGCTAAGCCACATACCACCAGTAATACCAAAGACAAGTTTCAAGAGCTGGACGGCGTTGAGGTTCTGCCAAATCCAGCCTACAGTCCTGACTGTGCTCTATCAGATTTCCGCTCAATGCAACACTTTCTGAAGGGCCGCCGATTCGACTCGTTTGATGAAGTCGAGGAAGCGTGTCAAGAATTCTTTGATTCGAAGCCGGCTGAATGGTAATTTGACCAGATCCGAAAGCTTGCAGATCGATGGCAGAAAGTCTTGGAAAATGATGGTCTTTATTTTGAATAATAATTTTTGTTTTTGCGAGTAAAATTTCAATTTTTGCAAGTGTTTTCTGGTAACCTTAGATGACTTGGCGAGTAAAATTTCATTTTTTTTGGAAGTGTTTACGAACTTTTGGGACAACCTAATAGATATCACCTTCAGTGTACTGGTTTATTGATTTTCTTGAAGTTTTTTTTCATGTAATAGATATCACTTTCAGTGCTCTTGTCTATAGAGTTTCTTTAAATTTCTAATATGTTAGACACCAGAAGAATGCTTGTGTGTCAAAACGTTGTCAACCAAATTTGATTCAGATTTTATTATGTATTCAATTTAAGTTTTTATTCAAAATAAATCTTATTGATATAGTCTAAAGAAACCTTTATTTCATTAATGCATTATCCAATGTGGCTGAACAAATTAACAATATACAATTTACCCTGTTAAGTGTTCCAAAATATAGGAGTCGAGCTAAACCTTTTCCAAAATATAAACTATGAGCTGGAACGGGAATTAATATAATGCTATCACTTACCTTTAATCCATCATAAAAAAATTCTTCTTCTTCTTCTATGTGCTCTGTCCCTTCAGGACGTAGGCGATCATGGTCCTCCACGTCTCCCTCATCCACCTGATCGGGCCCTGCAAATATGTTATCCGCTGCCTTCCTCTGCCTCTTTTTCATTCTATCTGGCCAGGCAGTATCAGGTTCTCCGGGCTCTCCTTCCTCATTGCGTGTCCCAAGAACTTCAGTTGTCTCTTCTTGATGCTCAATATTAATTTCCTTTTTGTTGCCATTCTTTCCAACACCTCATCGTGGCTTGCATGCCGAGTCCACGATATCCGCAGCATCCTTCTGTAGAACCACAGTTCCACTGCTTCCAGTTTTGTCCTCATTTTAGTTTGTAGTTAGAAAATCTTGATTCTTATTTCTAGAGAGACTTGCCATCAGCATACTGTCCTCATTTTAGGTTCACTAACCTGGAGGAAAGACAGAAAGACATGTTTCTATTAGATTATATAAAATGATAAAATGTATGGCCTAACTCTTCGCGTCTCTGCATATATCCGAACAAAGCAAATGCTATGAATTTGTTCAATAAATTATGGTTGTAATATCTCCCTTACATACACCTAAAAGATTTGAGATGGCTCAGTATTAAGACTTCTTCTAGGTCTATTTGACTTAGTGAACCAAGCAAGATTCAGTATTTAGTATTAATCTTAATAATATAAGATACGCAAATTACAGTGTTGATAGGAGACATGGAAAAAACTACAGAAGATCCTACAGGAGATAATGAAGCAAAACAGAAAGAAAAGACTGAAACTAAACTACGAGAGGACAGAATGCATAGTCATTTGCAATAGAATGTGCCCAAAATGCAAATTACAAATTAAAGATACCAAAATCGAATCAAGCACATAAAGTCAAATATCTGATAAGTAGTGTAACAGAAGACAGAAAATGCGAGACTAGAATTCAAACAGGCTGACACGAAGAAAATCCAGATAGATAGATAGATAGATAGATAGATAGATAGATAGATAGATAGATAGATAGATAGATAGATAGACAAAAAAACCTGTCAGTCACAAAGTAAATATGACTGCGAAAGAAAAAAGAAAGAAAAAAAAGAAAGAAAATTGCTGTCTCAAAGAAAACCTAAGATAGATAGATAGATAGATAGATAGATAGATAGATAGATAGATAGATAGATAGATAGATGCTGTCGGTCACAAAGAAAATCTGTCTGAGAAAGAAAGAAAGAAAGAAAGAAAGAAAGAAAGAAAGAAAGAAAAAAGGCTGTCACAAAGATAATTCAAGATAGATAGATAGATAGATAGATAGATAGATAGATAGATAGATAGATAGATAGATCCAAAGAAAAGAAGAAACAAAAGTAAGTAGATAGATAGATAGATAGATAGATAGATAGATAGATAGATAGATAGATAGATAGATAGATAAGAAAAAGAAAAAGGAAAATACGGGAAGAAAACCACAAAATCTTCTACAGAATTTCGTGAAGGGAAGTGAGAAGAAAGAACTAAGCATAAATTGAAGAAAGAAAGACAACGCGTGGTAATTAGCCAAATGATATGTCCGAAATTCAAATTACAAATTGGAGATAGCAAAATCAACCAGGCAAAAATATTTAGATGTGGGAAATATTCTAACAGAGATTAGAAAATGCTAGACTAGAATCCAAAGAAGCACTGGGATAGCCAAAACTGTATTCCGAAACTAAGAAAAATATTAAGAGATAGAATATTATCGTTAGAAACAGAGAAAAACTTACACGATATGCGTCCTACTTTTTGGCCGTGAATGCTGGACAATCTCATCACAGATGAAGAAACTTGAAGCAACAGAAATTTAGTTCTATAGAAAGATGATGAAGATACCATGAACAGAATATTTGTGCAACGAAATTTTAGAAAAAGGAAGTAAACTTACACTTAACATCAGGAAGAGGTCGTTGATGTTTCTGTTTCACAAAATGAGAAAAGAAAGTTTGGAAAATTTAGTACTCACAGGAAGACTTATGGACAAGTGAGACTGAGGAAAATAACGCATAACATACTTGACGAGCTTGAGAGTTTACTTAGAGCTACAAAGGACAGGGCATTTTGGAGAGCCGTGATCGTATTTTGAAGGGACACGGCACATAAAGAGAAAGAGAGAATAGACTGCTACAGTTCCTCTATTTAGTCTAGATTTTCAGTGGGGTGAGAGACTTCAAGACTCTTATACGAAAGCATCTTTAAGTCGCTGACCCAATTGCAAAGGTTGGAAAAAAAGAAGACTATTGATGGAGCTACATGCTGTTGCGAGATTAACGCAGAAACGTTTAAATATCTTAAATTAAAAAAGACATATCTATAACGGTACTGTTATATATATTTATTTAATTATATTGGAAATTTGTATCTGACTTATATCAACATGGTTGATGCTAAACTCTAGGAAAGTGAGTATTGCGCCTTTTCGGGCTAAAGTTCTCAACTGACAGGAAGTGGAAAGACTATATGGAATTCTGGGTCAGCTGCTAAGAGATTTGATTCACTGTGTCGTCAATTTTCCTCTCCAGAATTTATCATACATATCTATAAGTCTATCATTCATTCATGCTTATAATATTGCTACCACATTTGGTCCGTTGCCCCTGCTATTGAGCTCCTCGGTAAAATCCAAAGACGAATAATCAATACAATCGGCCCTGATCTGGTGGCTCGTCTTCAGTCATTTTCCCAACGCCGTAAGATTGCCTCTCCGTGTCTTTTCTGTACTTACTTTCATGGTAATTGTTCGGATGATCTTGTAGTACTCACGTACACATCTGTACGTTTACACCTGCATACGCATTCACGCAGATTAAATTTCGTGTTTTACACCTACACATTTACTACTACCTGGCGTGTTTTCTTTCTTGAAACGCGCGGTAATCATTTATCTATCACGTGTATCTTTCCCGCGCTGTTGGTTTGGTATTTAACCGGCGGGCACACGTGATTCTGGTAGTCGGGCGTCCGCTATCAGCCGGCAATGGTGGATTAATGTACAGCAGTTTCACAACTCATGAGGAGACCCTCTGCTTTCTAATATGGCAGGGGGACCTTGGTTTGCGCACGCACCTGCACTAATTCCAGGTCGCAATTAGGCGCCAATTTTACTTCGAACACACACACACACACACACACACACACACATGCATGCATGATGTTAACACAAACTCCAAGAAACATATTTTTCTTTCTTTCAATCAAAGAAACACTTTATTCAACTTTGTAAAAAGTGTATGTAAAACAATCAATGGGGAACAACTCCCACATTTCTTTATCCTGTTTACCTAATTGAATGCCTTATCTTATCAATTTCAAATTGTATGTTATTGTTTGAATATATATTTTATTTCTTTTGTTTCGAAACCGTATTGTTGTCGTTTCTTATTCTTCTTTAATTTCGTAATCCTGAATATGGTATCGAATCGAATATAAATTTTGTTGGAGATTTTCAAAGATGTTATTTGACCAGATCAGTAGAAAACTGAAGTTTATTGTCCTTGAGCCAGACGTAGTCTTCAACCTAATGGTAATATCTTCGTAAGCCATCTACAATCTCTTCCCTATGGTACCTAGACGTCTTTCGTTTAAGCGTAGTACGAGATTGGCGTCGAGATCTCATAAATTTAGATTTTATCTGGTTATATGTAGGCGTAAGTTCTATGCTGGCAGTTTCTTTTCTCGCAACACTCGCTTGTGGAACTCTCTATTGGCCTCATGATTTCCAACCAATGCAAAATTTTAAATGCAATGTCATTCGCTATCTGCTCTACTCCTGATTACTCTTTTCTTTTCCTGACCATAAATAATTTGTATACTTCATAATTATTCTACACCCTGAAATCCGTTGTATCCTAATAGGTTTAAAAAAACTTCACAGGGTATAACCATGATATACATATAAGCATATACTTAAAATCTTGCCAACATTCATGAACAAATATCAATTTTATTGCGAAAAAATTGATTCAAATATATATATATATATATATATATATATATATATATATATATATATATATATATACCCTGATTGAGAAACTCTAGAAGAATGGTAGACTTTGAAAAAACAGTATCTACTCTAGTATCTACGCATCATTCATTCAGTAATGAATTAGAACACTCTCACTACTGGCGTATGAATACATGATATATCACACGCTAAAAGTCTGCCCCCTTCTACCGAGCGCCCATAGCTCAGAGATAGATTCGCCGATTGACCTCCAATTCGGCCAGGTTTCAATCCTGGGTAAAAAGAAATCGGATGTCTAACCATACTGATGAGATATGATATATTCATCTGCGGATGACTATATATATATATATATATATATATATATATACAAGACAGGCTACTATTAGATTTGTTGGATATGCGGTATGAAATGCTTAAATATATGGTCTCTTCATGTCTATGCATGTACCCAAGCAAAGCATAAGCTATGAATATATTAAATAAATTGTGGCTTTAATTATCTCCCTTACGTACGCTTAAAGAGTTTGAGATGTTTCAGTATTAAGGCTTTTATTAAACCTATTCGACTTTGAATATAATGGATATCACCATTAGTATAGTGGTCTATAGAGTTTCTTGAAGTATATTCTTAATAATGTGAAGAAAGAACAAGAACAAGTTTACTGTTCCTTAATACAATACAAAAGTTGAGCTAAATATTATTAACTTAACATTTTCGCTACACAGAATATTTTTACTATAACTGCATCTTCAAGCAATCAATTTTGAAATGACTAACGGATTTACTTTCCAAAAGTGAGTGATTTATTTAATTTACAAGGTATAAATAGCTTCTGGTTAAGTTTTCAAATTACATAGTCATATAAGTACCTGCTAAAAAGGAATCAATTTTTTTACTATTTCCGTATTGTTTATATACGACTACTACTTTCTACTTTTATTTTCATTCGCACGCACATCCCCTTTTTAGTTTTAATTTTATTTTTTATTCTTTTTAAAAACTATTTATGCTTAATAAAGCCATGGTAACTGTTTATATATATAGTTATTTTTAATTTATTATTTTATCGATTTTTATTTATGTTTACATTTCTTTATTTTTTTAAAATTTAATTATTATCTAGTGTGAAGCTAAAACCGTGTCTACAGAACACTGCCATATCTTTATTGTTTAGTAAATCTTTATTTGTCATACTTTTGCTAATGTATAAATTTTCACTTAAGCGCAAAGGGCTTGAGTCGTTTAAAGACCTACATGTTCGTGCGTTTGTTAATATTTTCCATTTTACCGACGGAGTTTTACTAGTTTCCTTTAAGTGCCAGAAATATCTACCTAAAGAGGCCTGGTCTCTTCAAAAGGAATAAAAATTTAAAGGAATAAAAGTGCTCGTAGCTTAAAGTTATTCTTCGTGTTACCAATGTAAATTCTTTAATGTATGGATTCGCTATCGATGAGATAGTGCATTGGTAGGTTACAAACTCAGTTACGCATTCATTATTTAATGGAGAGTTTTTCGGAATACTACAATCACAAAGCCGTTCTTTATTCATATTTATTTTTATTCTATTTGTTTTATCATTATTTTTGTTACTAGTCTGAATGTTTGTTTAGTGTTTTTATTATGTTTTTATGATTCTTTCCAACTTACAACAATATCCTAGTTTTTAACGCGTTTTTACTGAAACATTTTGTTAACTTTATTATTTTGTTTCTCGGTTTGTTAAAGACATTTGTATCCTAAATTAATTTTAACTAAATGGTTGAAACGGAGTCTATACCAAATGATTCTTTCTACTACGAATTCTTTTACTATTTATTCTTTCATTGTTATTATTATATTTAATATCGAGGCATTTATAGCGACTTTCTTTCAAAGCCTTATTATAAAATTTGTTATGTTCGTAGAATTTGTTTTTATTTGTGGAATTTCTACTTATTCCTTTTTCAATAGATATGCGTATTTATTTAACTATAGAGGAGGATGGCTTCTCTTAAGGTGGATATATAGAGAATTGCTATTACGTTTTCTATATGGTTGGTATGAATTGTTCATTAGTTCTAAAGTTATATGTAGGAAGTTTTCCTTTTTATTTTAATGTTAATTGTTACTTTTAGACTTATGCTTTTAAACAGCTGAATTATATCATTTTCTCACGTAGTTATATGTTCTATCTATTTATATTGTCTATTATGTTAAACGTGTTTATGTGGTCGACCTTTCTTATTCTACGAAGCTCTTTGTAATTTTATAGCCGCAGTCTAAAGCGCTTGTTGCAGAATTGTTTTCATTAAGATTTATAGAGATAAAATTTATGTGTTTACCTTTTCTATTATTACTTTTGGGTATATTTGCAAAAGATTTAATACTCAGTGATACGTCACCTTTTTCTCAATGTCGAGCGCCTTCAGGAGGTAAGGCATCATGGCTCTACACGATTCACTCTTCTTTTTTTGTTGCTCTTAGTAAAGATTAACTTTTTGCTTTATAGTAATCTATCTACTAATGTTCATTTGTTTAATGCGTTTTCGACTAGTGCGCTAACATTTACGTCGAATTTTGCTTAATTGTAGGTGATTTGACACGCAAGTAGATTGGTGCGGTAACTCCACATAAAAAAAACTACTGAGTGATCTAATGGAGAGATGCATAAAGCGAATAGAATTCACACTTGGAAATGTTTTGGGCAGGCCCATTATAGTAAAGTGGACTAACCCATCTGCTGCATTAGGTGCTATCCTATAAATGACGTAGATTAGCTGGCCTTACTTCAAGGAGACAAAAGCAGGCAGCCATGTTAGAAGGTAAGTTATTTGAATTCTACAGTTTATATATACTAAAATTTGATTAGTGCTTACATAACACACGTTTAGTGCGTGTTTCAGCTTTACTATAGTAACCGAGGAATTATCCCATTCTTAGTTCTGTCAAACACTTACATGTTTCCTTTATTATGTGCTGTGAGTGTCACCTCGACACAAAGCCTAGCTAAGAACACTTGCAGACGGTTATAGTACAACTGTGTAAATTTTCAAGAAAATCAGTTTAACCGTTTCGGAGTTTATAGGTAATGGACACTCACACACAGACACACACACAAACACAGACACACAAACACACACACACAAAGTTTCATTTATAAATAAGTTTAGATTGCCGATATTACACAGCTGTTCTGCACTCTTTTCTTTGTTCAAGAGATAACTAATTTAACGGTTTTGTTCGTCCCTGCAGATCAACTGTATTTCCCGGATGGCTAGTGTCTGAATTAGCTGCCATGCATTAGTCATTTTGTATGATGTATATATTGAGCAAAAGTGCTAGCTCTTTAAAATATACGAAAAGATAAAACTCACTCAATGAGTGAAACGACATGGGCAATTTCTTTTAACCGATTAGATTCTGCAAATGTCGGTCTCGTAATTTTCAGTCGACAGCTGGGTATGATTTCATTTTCTGAAACTGGTCGATACAAATAGCTCCCGTTCAATGAAGTCCTTAACCGCTGGTCAATGGCAAGCTTTTCCCAGTTTGTCGAATCAGATCTTTTGTTAGGTTCACGAAATGGTAGGATAGGAAAAATTATTCGATCGATTTATGTCACCTCTGAGTGGAACATCATTGCGACATTGTAGAAGAAGCAGTTTTAGAACAATGAAATGTTTTGCAGTTGCCATTCATTACGGAAAAAGAATTGTCTATTAAACAAATACCTATCTCCATATATATATATATATATATATATATATATATATATAAAATTACTTTAATCCGAAACGGAAAAGTAGGAAGGTAAATTCCAAGAGCCTGATCCTAATTAATATTAAAAATTTTAATATTACAAAATGATACAGGAAAAGAATTCAATGTAATTATAATTACAGAGTCAATATAAATTAAAATAAATTTTCAAAATTCAAAAGTGTTGAATGAACATTTCAACATGAAATCCCTAAGAGAGATCTCACATCGCACGGATTTTTTTTTCCTCATTTTGATATAGACTGACTGTTGCTGAGGAGGCGTGAGATTTCTCTTAGGGATTTCATGCTGAAATGTTCATTCAACACTTTTGAATTTTGAAAATTTATTTTAATTTATATGTATATATATATATATATATATATATATATATATAGAGAGAGAGAGAGAGAGAGAGAGAGAGAGAGAGATTAAGGTCCTTATCTACTACATTCACATAACAAAATTTCATATGCGCCAATATTTGATATGGCAGTACAATGATCAGGCGATCAGGAGAGACACAAAAATGGAAACTAATTAATATCTCTATTGTGCACTCTATACCGTTTTCCTTGTTCATCGAGAACTCTTTTGTATAAACAACCTTACCATATTAGATAGATAGATAGATAGATAGATAGATAGATAGATAGATAGATAGATAAAAATAAGTTTTACGAAAAATCCGTTACGAAATGGATTACCTCCGACAGATTTTTAAATTAATTCGGTTAAACATTATTTTTAAGGGCTGCTTGTATTTGAGTAAATGCTCGTTTTATATATATATATATATATATATATATATATATATATATATATACATCTACTGGTTTGAATAATCGAGAAATCTTGTTAACAAAATATGCTTCCTTTGGAATATTTTCCTTTTTTTTTTCTATTATTCAGGCCAGTAGACGTAAATAGATATCTTGTTTAATTAAACAAAAAACAAAGTATCTAGTCAAATACGTTTTTCCCATAAAGATAAATTTTTAAAAATTAATTTAAAATATATATATACTAGCAGTATAGCCCGGTGTTGCTCGGGTGTAATGAAAGCTTTAAAAGTAATCCATGGTCCTGGAGCTCAGACACTTTGGACATTGGCACGAAAGACTAAAAAGCAATAGTTGTTTCCAGTTAAAGCGAAACCGTTGACTGAAAGAAAAATGAATGGATGTAAGTCAAATTTTGATTTCCTGGTATCGATATCAAATAAGTTTTTTTCGTCGTAAACTGAATTTTGAAGGCTAAATAAGTCCTCTGAGTAATGGTATTATGGCTGAGACTAAGAACTACAATTATACCTACTTAGAGCCAAATCCGAAGTAAAAACTAAAATAACAGGGCTGAAAAAATACAAACATATAGACAGATAAACAGACACACACACAAACATCTTGCCTTTTATATATATATATATATATATATATATATATATATATATATATATATATATTATTGATTTCCTGCACTACTGTAAGAACTGCAACCTTGAAACTTCTGAATATCGTTTCTTATGTTTTTGTCTATGAGTGTATCAAATTTGATTAAAATCGGACCACTCCTTCTATAACCCGATTTTTCGATTATCGATTTTCGATATTTATCGGGGGTACCTCGACACAAAACTTAGATAAGAGCACTTGCGGACGGCTATAGTACAACTGTGTAACTTTTCAAGAAAATCGGTTCAGCCGTTTCGGAGTCTATAGATAACGGACACACAAACACACACACACATATACACACACACACAAAGTTACATTTATAAATAAGTTTAGATATACATTATATATATCATTGTCTGAAAAGAATAAAAATAAATGAATAATTTATTTCTACATGAATTGTTTTCATCTTTATTTTTTTTATTATAATAGTTTATAAAGATTCAAAATCTTTTAAAATTTCTGCCTTCATTTTTAACTTTAGGTTGTGAAGACTATATTTGCTAATCGAAAATTGAAAAGCTTAATACAAATAATCAAGCCATTCGATTTTTAAAATAACTATTACATTTCTTTTTGTGTGAATGCTGATTACCCATATTTATTTATATGGGTGGCTCTACGTGATATATATCATTAAAAAGGTTACAAGTTTCAAAGATTGAGCTCTTTACAAGAAAAAAAACGATATAAATAAATACAATTCTTTTATCTTCCGTGTTCTCTATGCTGCACGTTTCATTCAAGGGTCTTTGCAAATTATCCGTTCAAAATTTAAAGCAAGTTTTATATTTTAATTCCTAGTTTCCTAATTTTGTTAACAATAAGTAATAGTGAAATTCACAATTTTTGGAGTTACCTAATAACGAATATGTAAAATAGACATTAAAAATAAAAATTAATATTTGCCATAACATTTCATAAATTATTGAGTACCTCTGTCGTTATATAATTTCTTTCTGTTATTTAATTGTAAAGTTATTTTAAAAGAAGGTTTTTACTTATTTTAATGTTAATTTTCATTAAACATCTCCAAACGTAAATATATAAAGCTAAACAAACTAAAATTCTATAAAATATTGGATAATTGCTGAAAATATTGTGTTAAATTTTTACTTTTACTATATAGTTAAAAAACACAATACGAAACGTACGATTATGTCAAATTCGTCTTCCATACTTCGCATTTTTTGACGGCTTCCGTCTTCCATGTAAAAACCAACTGCAACTCATACAATGGAGTGGTACTTTGGCTGGTTTGAGAACTTGGAAGAAAAAATAACTCTACTTTTCTACAGTTCGACATCGTGGACTTTTACCCATCTGTATCTGAGAGCCTCTTCCATCTTGCCCTAGAATTCGCTGAATTTTATTCGGACACTTCAAAAGAGGAAATCAAAACAATCTTGAACTGCAGGAAATCAGTCTTTATCCATGACAATGAACAATGGACTAAAAACTCAACGGATAATTTTGATTTATCTATGGGTGCTCTGGATTCTGCAGGGTCTTAGGATTTAGTCGGATTATTTCTTCTGTAAAATCTCACGGCGTATGAAGAAATCGATATTAAAAATATAGGACTTTATAGAGATGACGGATTAATGTTAGTAATTAAATCCACTGGAGTTATGGTTGATAGACTTAGAAAATTAATTCATAGAGTTTTTATATCTTTTAGTCTCAGCGTAGTAATTAACCCTAATATAAAACAAGTTGACTTCTTAAGCATAACATTAGACTTAGTTTTTAACTCTTTAAACTTTACATAGAAAAAAATGCTAACCCAATCTATATAAACCCTGGCTCTAATTACCTCCATCTCTTATCAAACATATTCCAGCATCAGTTGAACACCGCATTAACAAACACGCCTCAAATAAGAAAATATTTGATAAGCATAAAACAACTTACGATAAAATTCTTAGAGACAGCGGTTATCGATCTTCCGAGATCAATTTTGGGGAAAAATTTAGTAGCTCAAAAAGGAAAACCAGAAGCAGAAAGAGCATATGGTATAACCCTTCATTTAATCATTTAGTTAATTTTAAACTAGGACCTAAATTTCTTAAACTAATAGATAAATATTTCCCCAAAAATAACCCTTTAAGCAAAATTTCTAATACAATACAATAAAACTCAGTTATAGTTGCTCCAATAACTTAGAAACAATAATTAAATTACCTAAAAATAGAATTTTGAAATCATGCAGCAAAAACAACTCTATCACCCATGTCAGTTTGCCCCATAATAATAACTCGTGTAATTGTAGAAACCCGAACCAATGTCCACTAACTAATAAATGCTTAACAACATCCCTGGGATATGTGTTCGATTTAATCCGTGGAGAATCCTAAGGATGATAAAATTTATATCGGAAATACTATGAACTTTTTAAAAAAGCACTTTTACAATCACCTCTCATCCTAAAACAACAAGGGGAAACAAAATATGACAATACTTTCTAACTATTTTGGAAGTTAAAAACGAAAACAAGACACTCAAAGTTAAATGGAAAATCCTCAAACAGGCTAGAACATCTAGATCTGTAAAAGAACCATGTTTCCTTTGTCTACATGAAAAAATGGAAATCATTAAATACATGAGGAGTGACATATTACTAAACCAGAGGCATGAAACCACAGTCAATTGCAAACACAGTAAAGAACTAACCTTACAATATTGCTAAAATTACTAAATCTAAAGCTGATGGAGTAGAATTGTCGTCTGCATTTGGTTGATCTAACTGGGAATAGTTGCCAGTCTGGTTGCCCGAGTGTGGCAAGGGCGCAAGTGACTTAAGTTCTTTGGAGCAGAAGCCATGAAAATATTTATAAAACAGACAGAGGGAAGCCACATCCTGTCAGTGAGAAAGTGGCTGGAGTCGAGCAGCCAAGCCGGTACCTATCACATCACTGATTCTCCTTTGGAGCCTGTCAAGAACACTGAAATAAACAGCGGGTGCGCCTGACCATATATGACAGCAGTATTCCATGCACAAACGGATGGTTGATTTGTATATATGCAGGATAGATTCAGGCGGAAAAAAAGCATACTGAACCGACAAAGTGACCCAAACTTATATATATATATATATATATACAGTACACTGAATCTAAATATGAGCCAACACCGACTGCCGTTTCACACAACGGATCGTCAGGTCGGTGTTGGCTCATTTTTAGATTTAGTGTACTGTATTTTTTACTCTACTTTCGTACTTTCGTATAGCGCACTTTACTGTTAAGTTTTCGTCTTGGGCTTTTTTTTTTTCTCTTTCAAATAAGCACTTGACGCATTGTTCTTGTGCTTGGTTTGTTTGTTTTTTTCTTCCCCTTTATTTAACCTACGAGGTAGTCCCCGTTGTGTTATTGACGACTTAAGTTACTGATAGGTTAGCATTGGTTTTTCGGACATTAGTCTATAATAATTAGTGCTGCTTTATTGTAATTAAGTATATATAACTGTAAATAAGTATATATATATATATATATATATATATATATATATATATATAAAGACAGAAAATCTATGCAAGAACCTAGGTAGGTTTGTTGGCCTTTGCATAGATTTTCTGTCTTTGATGTTCTACTTTCGTATTGAGCGCTTTAGTGTTAGGGTTTTCGTCTTAGGTTTTTTTTCTTACCTACGAGTATTTGTTCATGTACTTTGTTTGTTTCTTGTTTTACTTCCCTCCTTTTCCCTCCCAGTTCGTCCTCGGTGTGTTATTCAAGACGATCTAAATTATAGTATAACTATTACTAGTATTAGCAGAATTATTTCTGTTACTATTAATATTGTTATAATTAATATAGTTATATATATATATATATATATATATATATATATATATATATATATATATATATATTGCATAACTTTTTAAAACCGAGTATTGGTTTCTGTTTACAAATGTGTCGATCGATGAAAAATGGCCGAAAAATTGAATTTTCTCCAAAATCAGATAAATTTAAGATTCCAATCAAAAACGATTTCGGTTTGAAATACACCAGAGTATATTGCTTATTGGAATTAGTAAGTTTAGGTATCTAAAATGAGTGGAGGTACCTACGTTATTGCTTTCCTTTTATGTCCTCTATTACATATCTTTCTTTCAAATATCGCTCATCATTGCGTCTTTTCCTTTACACACCTTTTCCACCTTTCTTACATCTATTTCTTTTTATTTACGTCCTTTATTTTGTCTTTCTTTCCAATGACAACCTTATTTACACCTCTTTTATTTCATTTACGAGCTTCATTAAATCACTTGCTTTACATTTATGTCCTTCATTACGACACTTTCTTTCAACTAACGATCACCATAACGTCTTTTCCTTTCCACTTACGACCTTTCTTACATCTACAGAGCAGAGTTTAGGAAGGGTGTAAAGAGAAAGGATTTTAAGAGCTACAAGGAATAAGGAGATATGGAAGGCCATGATCGCCTAGTTCTTGAAAGAACACGGCACATAGAAGAAGAAAAAGAAAAAAAGAAGGTGAAGAAACTTTATTTTAAAACTGATAAGTTGAAGAAAGTGCCAAAAAATTAATAAAAATACTAACAAAATTTGATTTATTTAAAATTTATAATTCCTTTTGGTTAATTAGTATTTACGATAAAGTAAATTTATATTATTTGGGTTAAATTAACAAAAAAGATTCTATCGTCAGTTAGAAATTATTGTGAAATATTATTAAACGTAAATTATATTTTAATTAAATGATTGAATTAGTCTGGCAATAGCGTGATAAAGCGTGTAGTGCCTACCTTAATGTTTGTGAGTAAACGTCTAGGTGAATGAATGAATAAGTGCATGTGTGCAAGTGCTTGTTTGTGCGCATGTGTGGAAAAGTGTGTGTTTGTAGGAGTGTATCAATGTGTGAGCTTCTGTGCGTATGTTCATCAGCTTGTAAATGATGTAAAGGCTTATTGCTTTCTGAGAATTCCATTTAAGTATCTCCACTCATTTTCGATGCCTAAATTTAAATTGAATTTTTAAAATAAAAACGTTTTCTTGAAGCTTTCATTTTATTTCAACTGAAAGCCAAGAGATTAAGTTTACTAATTCTAGTGATCAAAATACTCTGATGTATTTCAAACCGAAATTATATTGACTAGAATCTAAACATTTTCTGATTTTAAAAAATAATTAAATTTTTCGGCCATTTTTCAGCGATCGACACATTTTGTAAACAGAAACAAATTCTCGGTTTTAAAAAAGTTTGCAAAAATAAAACATATACTTCGTTGAAACATTATTTTATTAACATTAGCAACTTTAATCCTATCTTAATCTGATTTGAAACAAGTATTACTAGCTTACTGTCTGAAATGTACAATAAAAGCGTTTCTTAATCACGGTAGCCCTCTTATCAGGGTCATCTGAGGTGATGAAGGATTTAATGAGAAGCGAAAGCCGTCAGAAACGCTAAGTATGGCGGACAGACATGACATAATTGTATATAGCTTAATCGTACGTTTCAGTTTTCGGTTTTTTATCTATATAGTAAAATTAAAAATTTAACATCATATTTCGGCAATTATAATTGAAAGACATTTCAGGAAATTAATTGGCGGGAAGAGTAACATATGTAAAAAACATATTTTACCAAAATTTTCTAAAAATAGTTATTTCATTAATGATTTCAGTCATTTTTAAATATGTCCTGAAATTTGCATTAAAATCTGACCATTATTAGATTTTTGGTAGAATTTTCAAATTAATGCGTTTTTCAACGGTAAATAGTGACTTGCGTAATATTACGTTCGCCTTGTAAAAATTGCGTCACTCACAAACGAAAGAAAAACAAGATTTTCCACTAAAATTTTGAACTTGTTAGAAAAAATTATCAAATTTTAAAAAATTATTTAAAAATAATTTGATCTATCTTCTTAATAATAATATAAACATTTTGCAGATAAAACTTTGTTTTTATTTAGTTGGAGCCTTTTTTCTGCTGTTTTTTTTTTTTTTCAGTGGAGGAACCTACATAGTATTTTCAGTTTTATAATCTAAATGTAAGCCTTTCCATAAAAATTCAAATAGTATAATGAACACAAAATCATCCTGTATTACATGCTATACTTTATAGTCTTGTCAAGTCAATGAAATTATATTAAAGTAAAAAATACTGTATATTAAAATGTGCTTATGGCACTGATCCAGCCAATTCCCTCCCAGGTAATAAGATCCAGTTCAGATTCCTGAATATTTTGGATCCAAGTCAAAAGAAATAATTGGGTTTCATTTCGGAATGATTTATATCTTCGCAAATCATTGTTTCTATAGAACGTAGGAAACGGTCGCCATGAAAGAAATGCGTTCATGGAACTAATTCTTAAGAACCAAGAAAGATCAAGTTTGTACAAACATATAATTATGCATATTCTGGTAATAATTTAGCAACGTTCAATAAATTATCCATGTTTTTTTCAGAACTTCAGGATTTTCTCTTTCTTGATGCCAATATCTTAACATCTTTGAGAGAAATGGTGGAAGGATTTAGGAAAATTCTATGATTTATTAATATATCTCACGATTACGCCATTGAATTACAGTCATTTGAACAGGAATTACGATATGACTTAATAATGAACAAAACATTGGGGTGAAGCTCATCTGAGTTTAGTTCAACTTACATCAGATCCAATTCATTAATAACAAAAAGTGCATATTTTCGCTTAATTTTTAAAACAGTGCATTACATAAACGTAGTTTTTTAGACATTGGCGATTTTAAATTTGTTCTATATGTCCTCCTTATTATAATAAAAACCATTATGTGTTTATTTGTGGATAGAGAGATTCTTATATCCATCGTGTTTCTTCAGGATGTGTGACATCATTTCTCTACAAATTTTTATGGCTATGTTTAAGCCTTTGCTATCCATTCCACTCACAGTTAAACGAATTTGCCAGTTAGAGCACTGGCTGTTTCCTTCTTTCTGTCTTGCCTTTTATAAGTTCTATGAGTGTTACATTCTCGAAGCCCTCTTTCTTCATAATGTTACAGATATAGCCCGTATTCCGATTTTTAATTTTTTCTGTATCTCAGTCTCTCAGTGAAATAGTGGATTTCCCTACTCGTTTTTTTCAAATATCTGATCAATTTGATAACTGGATTTTTTATCTTACTTCTAGGCAGTTCAGATCACTCTGTATTAAGTAGGTATTTCTTTTGAGTTATCTATTTGATAAAAACCGACTATTCACTAAGCATCTTTCTGTTACTAGCATACTGATTGGGATTCATTTCATGACTTTCTTAGAGACACCTATTGGATTGATATTCTTAACCTCTCTATTGAAAATGTTTTCACAGAGCCTTGGTAGATTCTCGTAAATACCAGGTGAAACTACAATATTCTTCTTGTTCACACCGTTCTGTTCTGCCGCTACAAAATCACTTTTTTCCGGCTATACCAGCGTGATAGCTCTGATTACGTCTCTTTATGCCCACTCGTAATAATTGTAAATATGTCTTCAAAGAGGCAAAGGTTTTGATTGCTGATAGTATGAGGCACTGTATAGCAGTTAACAGGTTTGATTCTTACTATTATTGGTAGATCTGTAATAATTCCTTAAATAAAAGTTTATATTCTATCTCTCCTCACTTCACTCATTTTGATGTGTTAACCTCTGCTAATGAAGCAGAATGCCTTTCAATTAAATTCTTTTCAAATTATATTCTTCAAGCATCTGAAGTATCTTTGTCTGACTTTCCATTTAGAACTGTTTCCTTCTTTCTGTCTTGCCTTTTATAAGTTCTATGAGTGTTACATTCTCGAAGCCCTCTTTCTTTATACTGTTACAGATATAGCCCGTATTCCGATTTTTAATTTTTTCCGTATCTCAGTCTCTCAGTGAAATAGTGGATTTCCCTACTCGTTTTCTTCAAATATCTGATCAATTTGATAACTGGATTTTTTATCTTATTTCTAGGCAGTTCATATTTTTGTATTAAGTAGGTATTTCTTTTGAGTTATCTATTTGATAAAAACCGACTATTCACTAAGCATCTTTCTGTTACCAGCATACTGATTGGGATTCATTTCATGACTTTCTTAGAGACGCCTATTGGATATTCTATAAATCTGTCCATGCTTTCTATCATATCTAAACTGAATCCCCACAAAACATGTTGCCTCGAGAGTATCCCTACAGTAGACTTTAAGAAATGTGCTCCAAAATGTCTCCAATTCTCCATAACTCCACAATATATAACTTTCTGCTTCATGCTTTGCGGCTCATTGAAAATTATTTTCTAGAGATGCAATCTTTAAGAACTAAGTTGAACCATCTGGTCCTTCTAAGTATCGGTCTATTAACCTTTTACCACAAGTAAATCAACTCGGAATTGATAAAAGCATCAACTCGGAATTGATAAAAGCATCGTAACTTACAAGGTCTTCTATCAGATAAGCAATACTGCTTTCGCTATTGTAGGTCAGCTGCTGATGAATTACTAGTTATTGATTAGAGTCAAGCTTTAGATAAAAACGGTGAAGCTCAAAATGTTGCTTTGGACATCTCGAAGACATTTGATAGGCATGGCGGTCTTCTTTGCAAGTGTAAAGGTTATGGTATTTCTGGGCCAATTTTTTAACTGATTAAATATTTCTAAATGAAAGTTGTCTTCGATGGCAACTCTGCTAGATCTTTTTGCGTTAATGCACATGTCAAGCAGGAATCTATTCTTGATCTTACATTCTTCTTAATTTTCATCAGCAGCCTTTCGGGTGTCATAATTTCTCAACGCGGTAATTATGCTGATGACGCAACTATAATAATAAGTTTCATCGGTTTGATAAGATCAAACATGACCGACAATCTAGTGGTAAAAGCGGCCAGAAACGGCGTGTTAATTTTAACATTTACAAAATGAAACTGATCTCTTTAATCGTCTGAGAGGCCCTTTTTTGTGTTGCGTCAGTATGATGTATGCTAACCTCTAAAAGAGAAACTCTTTGAGCTTTCTCGGGCTAACGTTTTCCAATTACATGAAGTGGAAAGATTATATTGAATTAATTGTTAGGACGTCTGCTATGAAAGTTGGTTCACTATCACAATTTTTCTTTCCTTAAATTATCTTATGTATTTATAACTCTACCATTCGTTCTTGGTTTGAATATTACTGCCAGATCTCATCTGGTGCATTTTCTGTGTAATTAGAGATTCTTGAAAAAAATACCATTAAGAATCTGCAATAGTATTGATCCTGATATGGCATCTTGGTTTCAATCACTTTCCCACTGCCATAACGTAACACGCCTGAGTCTTTTCTATAAGTATTTATATGGTAATCTTTCTGATGAACTTTTCTCTACAGTATCTAGATTCTTTGTATTTAAAAACTAAATTCTTTGTATTTAAAAACTGCACTAGATTGGCGGCAAAGTCTCATCATTTCAAAATAAAAGTGGCTAGATGCAACTGTAAGTGCATTACTAACAGTTTCTTCTTGTAAAACCCTCTTCCGGCATCTTGTTTTCCAATTAAATTTCAAAAATTTAAATGCAAAGTTAATCGTTATCTTCTGTTTTCTTAATTCCGATTCTGTTATTGTCCTCTGTCGTCAATAATGTTTTTCTTTTTCATATTCACTCACACTTAAATAACTTTTGCGTCTTAATTGTTATTGCTTTGGGTAAAACGATTAAAAAACAATTGTGCTTCTCATAAATGCTAAGTGTTCATTTCATATATATTTTTCATTACTTCTTCATTGATCACATATCTCGGCCATGGTATGCTCAATATTCTTCTGTAGAACCAGACTTCTGCTGCTTGAAGATGTCTTTTAATTATGAGGCATATTTTATTTGAAAACTGAAAATCTACAGACAAATTACCAGCTGATATACTAGCCACTTTTATTTTGAAATGATGAGACTTTGCCGCCAATCTAGTGCAGTTTTTAAATACAAAGAATTTAGTTTTTAAATACAAAGAATCTAGATACTGTAGAGAAAAGTTCATCAGAAAGATTACCATATAAATACTTATAGAAAAGACTCAGATTTTTTAAATAACTCGTTTATTATGAAAATGTTTCCACATTTAAGTAAGTATTTAAGTAAATAAAAAAAGGAAGGGGAAAATGTAAAATTGAATAAAATAGATACTAAATATTTACCTGTATACCCAGTAGACAGATGATGTTCACCATGTGTCTTTCCAGCTAAAAGGAGCGCTGAGAAAACTCCAAGTTTGATGCTGTATAATTATTGGAGACGAGACAAAAGGGAAAGAACGTTTTCTATTGGCTGGCATTCAGGTCAGTTAATATGAATTGGCGTCAGTATTGTTTACAGTTATTCTTGTATGAAATAAAGCAAAGCACTGAACGTTAAATATAACTTGCTGCTTGGATGAACACCGTGACGTGATCAACAATGACATGGTCAGCACTGGCTGGGTCAAATATGGCCGGGTGAGCAATAGAGCGGTGTGCAATGGCAAGGTGAGTAATAGAGGAGTCAGCAATGGCGTGGTCAGCGATGGCCGAGTGAGCAATGATATAGTGTGCAATGGTAGGATGAGTAATGGCGACTTCAGCACTTGCGTGTTCAGCAATGTCCGTGTGAGAAGTGGTGTGAGTAGCAATGGCAAGGTGAACAATGGTTGTTTCAGGAAAGGCGTGGTCAGCAAAGGCGGAGTTAGAAATAGTGACTTCAGTTGGGCGAGATGATGCTGAAAAAAACGAAATTCTCAATGTCACCAACATTAACATCCCCGACAAATCAACGCAACATATCCTTGAGTTGTATATTGAGTATATTATTAAAGTCAGTCAGTCAGTTAAAAGTCATACGTGATACACGCTTTAGGCGGCCATCTCCCTTTCGAGATGACCGACTACGCAGTAGATTTTTTCTACAGTAGGTTGCAATTTCTTTCTGTAGTGGAGTGGTTGCCAACCAAGGCTACAGAACACAATCTGTCCTGCTCTACAATACAAAACTGGAAGAAGAGATGGATTCATTCTTTTCCCAATTATATTTGCGCATCAGTGAATTCAATGAATTTAACTGGAATTCAAACTCGGCTCTCCGATTTTTCATTCTGAGGCTATTTCTAATTGGACCATTTCTACTAGATTTTTTTCTTTTTTTATCTACTTTTCTCTCGGTCTTTGCAAGTTAAACGGTTATGGTATTTCTGGATCAATTTTTCTTATCAAATCGCGAAATGAAAGATGTCTTCAACGGCTACTCTTCTAGATCTTTTTGCATTAATGCACATGCCAGGCAGAGATCTATTTCTGAGCCTACATCCTTCCTACTTTTTATCAGCAGCCTTTCTGGTGTCATCATTTCTCAACTTGATAACTATGCTGATGACGCAACTATTTACTCCTCTCATATTTTTCATCCCGAGCCTATATCTAATTCAACCATTTCTGCTAGATTTTATTTTTTTGCTGAAAAATCTATTTTTCTCTCGTTAAGAATCTTAATAATACAGAATTAGGCAGCTATCTAAGATACTTGGGTAAAAAAATTTACGCAAATCTGAATCAAACCGAATACTATTCAAAATCTCAAGTTAATAATTATTAAAATCCTGTATTGTTTAGTTCATTTGTATCATTTAAACTTCTTATAATACATCTGTGTATAGACGAGTTATAACGATCTTAGTGCAGAAGATAAAGAAATTGAATACAGAAAAGGTTGCACAAGGTTTTATTCGGTCCTAATCCGGATCAAAAATATCTAAACACTCAGCTCTATACAAACGCTTTCTAAGATCAATAGCGAAAAAATGATAAAAGCAAGTAAAGCTTGAAGACCTTGGCAAAAAGTCAGCATTCTTTGAACAAAGTGAACTGGTGCTACAGAATTACTAAGACCTGATACTAACAGCAGCCATAACTAAAAGGTATAGCACATAAAAATCGAAGAGAAAATAATGGTATAACAAGGCTGTTGACATTCTACACTACTACAAATAAAAGGTTGGGAAGGAAATTCCCATCATACTGGAATGAGCTATAGCAGCTACTACTCCCATCATTATTGTAATGCGCGATAGCAGCTACTGGACTTGAGAAATATATTTTCCTAAATAATCATTTTAAGAAAAAGATTTTTTTTTAATTTCATCCGAAAGCAGTGCTAGTTGCTCGGCCAGTGAATGAGAAATGTTTCTTTATAGGGGAACAGGTAATATTACCATTACCATAAAATTCTCCAAAACAACATTTTCAAGAACTCAATAGATGCTCTCAAATGTCATTGTCAGATCTAGACTCTCACATGGGTGACATGCATAGGCTAAACTGTTATCTTTATAAAAATTGTTCTCTAAGATAAAGGATTAAATGGTTTCAAGCGAATTAATCCTTTAGGTCTTAAAGAAGACAGTCCTTCACCAGATACTATAATCCGGGTCTACAGCATCACAAACGAAGAGCTTTATCAATTGACAAAAAGCAACACTATTTGCACTATTTGAAGACTTCCAACAGCAGTAACAACTATAAAATAATGGCACATGTAACCAGTGCGAAAATAATGATATAATAAAGATTTGGATGTTGTATACTACCTAAAACAAAAGTTAAGAATAAAACTTCCTGTCAATACGAGAAATAGCTATAAAAGTTAATGTCAAGTAATTTTTAATGAAATTCAACAACACTTTTATTCTTATTTTGTATGCTGCGTCCTTTCAGAGTATCAAGAAATCATGGTTTTCAACATCTTCCTCTTCATTGTAGCTCTTAGTAAGTTTTGTGATTTTTCTATCCATCCTAATCCTTGTTCTGCCAACATTTTACACAACTTTTCCCTCATGCCTTCAATATGTCCTGTAAGTGTTAGATTCGCCAAGTCCTCTTTCTTCATTATATGCACTAGATATTTTAATTATCTCTCTCTCTCTCTCTCTCTCTCTCTGTGTGTGTGTGTGTGTGTGTGTGTGTGTGTGTGTGTGTGTGTGTGTGTGTGTGTGTGTTTCTTTAAGTTTCCTTTTTGTTTGAATTTTCCATAAAACTTTGTTCTTATGCATATATTCAGTTCATGGTATTCTCAGCATCCTTCTGTAGAACTAAATTTCTGTTATTTGAATTTTTTCTTCATATGTAATAATAATTCGCATCCACATAAGAAAATTGATATTTCATAGCAGCTGATCACTCTTTTCTTTGTTTCTAACAACACTAACTCTATTTTTTTTCTTTTATTGGTTAAGAAATGTCAAATCTTTCTCGTGTAACTATTTTCCTTATCACCATTGCAAAAATACTTCAATCAGTTAAAACTACAAAAGATAAATTCAGGAAAATGATCTAAATTTCTATAAATCATTGTAAAGAAACCAGATCTAACCGATTATGATGTAATCCTTCTTCTTCTTCTTTTATGTGCCATGTCCTTTCAGGACGTAAACGATCATGGCTTTCCACATCTCCTTGTCCCTGGTGGCTCTTAGCACGCTTTCTCCTGTTGCACCGCACAACCCTCGTTCCGTCATCCACCTCATCAAGTCCTTCAAATATGTTATCCGCTACTTTCCCCTGTCTCTTTTTCTCTCTATCTGATCTGTATCAGGTTCTCCAAGCCCTCTTTCCTCATTGCATGTCCTAGGAACTTCATCTGTCTCTTCCTGATGCTCAGTATTAATTTCCTTTTCGTCTCCATCCTTTCCAAAACCTAATCATTGCTCACATGCTCGGTCCATGATATCCGCAGCATTCTTCTGTAGAACCACTTTTCAGCTACTTAAAGTTTTTCCTTCATCTTCGAAGATATTGTCCAACATTCACTGCCATATTGAAGAACCGACATCACATAGCAATACAGTACTCTCCTCTTTGTTTCTAGTGAAATTGTCTTGTTTCTTAATACTTTACTCAACTTCTGGAATGCTCCTTTCGCCATGCCAATTCGCTTTTGGATCTCAGTGTCGCACTTTCCGTCTTCTGTGAGAACACTTCCTATGTATTTAAATTTCTGTACCTGCTTGATTTAAATTTCTGTACCTGCTGTAATTGGCATTTTCTGTACTGTCTTCTGTGAGAACACTTCCTAAGTATTTAAATTTCTGTACCTGCTTGATTTAAAATTGGCATTTTCTGTACTGTCTTCTGTGAGAACACTTCCTAGGTATTTAAATTTCTGTACCTGCTTGATTTAAATTCCTGTACCTGCTGTAATTGGCATTTTGGGCTGCCCTTTTTGCTGATGGATGTAATCCTAGCAATTACTAAAGTAAGTTTCTGTGCAACTTTTATTTTCAATAGCCGCTTGAGCTGACACACGTAATCAATAAGCTACAAGAAAGGACTAAGCATTAATTACAAGAAGACCGAATTTATGATTGTCAGCAAAGAGAACCGCCCATCATGCAAATTACAAATTGGAATGCAAAATATCTGGTAAGAACTTTAACAGACGGGTGGGGAAATACGAGATCCGAAGGCGTATTGGAATAGCGAAAGACGCTTTTCAAAAGCTAAGCACAGTATTAAGTAGCAGAATCGTTTCGTTAGAAACAAAAAAGTACTGTTATATAATATATTAGTCCTTCTATATGGCATTGAATGCTGAACAATCTCCTCATTGATAAAGAAGGGGCTTGAAACACCAAAAACGTGGTTCTACAGAACGATACTGAGAATACCATAGATTGTACTTGGGAGAAATAACAAAGTTTTAAAGAAAATAAAAACAAGCAACGACCGATTAACATCAGAAAGAGACAGTTGAAGTTTCTAAGAAATATAACGAGGAAAGTGGACTTAGACTATTTGATTCTCACAGAGCATATTGAAGGTAAGAGAAACAGTTAGGTTAATAAGAGAAACAGTTACGTTAGTTTTTTTTTAATTAGGTCCTTGTATTCATTCTTATAAATACAAGGACATAATTAAAATAAACTAACAAAAAATACAGGAAAATCAACAAGGAACACAAAAACCACATAGACAGAATAAACCAGGAAGATAAACTAATTACGGACAAACTGAAAATAAGTGACCGATTCCCCAAAATAGCAACGAAAGAATCATATGTGCTTTTGAAAGACCACAAACCTGATTTCTACAGCAAATTATCTTCAAGGATAATAAACCTTACAAAATCCGAAATAGGTAGGATAAGTAAAACAATATTAGAGAGGGTCAACCAACAAATAAAAAATTAAATTAAACTAACGCAGTGGAAAGGTACGGTAGACGTAATCGAGTGGTTTTTAAAAATTGGTGGAAAAAATAATGTCACCTTTTTACAATTTGACATTGTGGATTTTTACCCATCAATTTCGGAGAACCTATTCTGTCTCGCGCTGGAGTTTGCGGAATTCTACTCAGACATCACAGAGGATGAGGTCAAAATTATCCTGAACTGCAGGAAATCAGTTATAATCCACGACAACGAACAGTGAACTAGGAACTCAAAATAGAACTTTGATTTATCCATGGGTGCACTGGATTCAGCAGAAGCTTCGGATCTAACCGGATTATTCTTACTGTACAACTTAACTGCACATAAGGAAATCGAAACGGACAATATAGGGACGACGGACTAATGATAATTGATAAATCTACTAGAGGTAAGGTTGATAAAACCAGAAAATTAATCCATAGTGTCATTAAATCCTTTGGCCTTAACGTAGTGATTAACCACAATATCAAGCAAGTAGACTTCCTAGACATAACATTAGACCTAGTATCGAACACTTTCCAACCTTACATGAAAAACAACGCTAACCCAATATATATAAACCCCAACTCTAATCACCCACCATCCATTGTTAAGCACATCCCATCATCGGTAGAACGTCGCATTTACACACACTCATCCAGGAAAGAGATATTTGATAAGCACAAGGTAATTTATAATAGAATTCTTAATGAAAGCGGGTATAAATCATCAAAAATCAGCTTTGTGGAAAAATTCAAAAGTCCAAAAGGCAAAAATAGAAGCAGGAAAATAATATGGTATAACCCTCGCTTCAACCAATCAGTTAACTTCAAGCTGGGGCATAAATTTCTTAAATTAGTGGAGAAGCACTTTCCCAAAAATAACCCTCTGAGCAAAATCTTCAATAAAATACCATAAAATTAAGCTATAGCTGTTTCAATAATCTAGAAAAAATAATCGAAATGCATAAGACCAAAATATTAAAACTACACAGCAAAATTAAATCCAACACTAATACAAGTCCCTCCCATGATAACAACCTCTGTAACTGTAGAAACCCCAACCAATGCCCCATGACCAATAAATGTCTGACGAAATCTCTGATATATATGTGTTCGATTTCATCCATAGAAAATCCTAAAGATGAAAAAAAATATATTGGGAATACCATGAACCTATTTAAAAAGCGCTTTTACAATCACCTCTCATCCTTCAATAATAAAGAAAAACAAAATATGACATCTCTGTCCAAATACTTTTGGAAATTAAAAGACGAAAATAAAACACCTAAGGTTAAATAGAAAATCCTCAAAAAAGCAAGAACAGCAAAAGCTATAAAGGAACCATGTTTTCTTTGCCTTCAAGAAAAAATAGAGATTCTTAAATATATAAATAGTAACAAGCTTTTAAATCAGAGGCACGAAACCACAGTAAACTCTGAGCACATTAGGGACCTAACCCTACAATCATGCTAGGAAATACTAAGAGTTTGATTAGATATTCTTATTATAAAAGATTAAAAATGCTATAGAAAAAATCGATCTAATAAATCCTTAAAGTATGGTCTAATACCCACAAAAACATCTAAATAAATAAAACGTAAAATTAAAAGAAATAAACAGGCTCTCAAACTATTACTAAAGTCTACAGCAATATCCTTACTTACCGTAATAACCTTACCGTAATAATCTTACTTAAATACAAAAATATTCCGTACTGGAAATATCAAAATTAAACGAAAAAAATGGCTCCCAAACTCGAAAAAGAATCAATTTCCTTTATTCAAAATTAAGATTAAATATGCTATTTCAGAATAATTATATCATACACAAAAATAAACTGTAAGCACATTAAAGATCAAACCCAACAATCATGCTAAAAAATACTAGAGATTTGATTAGATATTTTTATTATAAAAGATAAAAAATGCTATAGAAAAAATCGATCTAATAAATCCTTAAAGTAAGGTCTAATACCCACAAAAAAATCTAAATAAATAAAACGTAAAATTAAAAGACATAAACAGGCTCCCAAACTATTGCTAAAGTCTACAGCAATATCCTTACTTACCGTAATAAGCTTACCGCAATAACCTTACTTAAATACAAAAATATTCCTACTGGAAAAATCAAAATTAAACGAAAAAAACTCGAAAAAGAATCAATTTCCTATATTCAAAATTAAGATTAAATATGCTATTTCAGAATAATTATATCATACACAAAAATAAACTGTAAGCACATTAAAGATCAAACCCTACAATCATGGTAGAAAATACTAGAAATTTGATTAAATATTTTTATTATAAAAGATAAAAATATGCTATAGACAAATCGATCTAATAAATCCTTAAAGTAAGGTCTAATACCCACAAAAATATCTAAATAAATAATATGAAAAATGAAAATAAATAAAAAGGTTTCCAAACTATAATCTATGAAAAATAAAAAATTAAAAGAAAAAACCGATCCTCTAAACTCAAAATTAAGATTAAATATACAAATTTAGATAAATTATAAAAAACTGATTAAATACAAATTTGCATTTACTTCCTAAAAAATACATGTTTAGATTTTTTGGAAATAACTTCGCCTAAATACAATAATGCTCCACATTTGAATAAAAAAAACCCTATCCCGCTAAAATGAAAATATAAAAAACAAAAATAAAATACAAAAATATTCCGTACTGAAAATATCAAAATTAAAAAGAAAAAACACCCCACCACTATCACGTCTATCTAAGGAACCCCGAGGAAGAAAGCCTCGCCACTAAATGAAAGAGAATACATAAAATCTTCCTGGTAACAACAGACACCAATTAATCAAACACTAGCTAACCACGATGCCGTCCTAAAAATCCTTAAGGTCAACAAACAAGATAAGTTCCCCAATCACAAAAAACCCACACAAACACACAAAACTGACCAAGTAATCAAACCCCTCCACACACCACTTTCTTCGAAATTCTAACCAAAAGATATACTCGACCGATAAAAATGTACATTCCAACAGATAATGCCAATAATCAACAATTTAGCACTTACACACCAAGTTCTACAAAAGTCTAACGGTCAACACGGAAGATACATTCCCTTCATTATCAATAACCCCAACCAACCCCACAACAACATTGAACCAAATATAGACAGCGGATGGTTCCAGTTCTTGCTTATTCCTCCTGATGAAATGTTGGACGCCCAACGTTGAAACAAACATATGATTGTAGAGGACAAATAAAAAAAATTATGTACATGCTCTAAAACATAATATATATATATATATATATATATATATATATATATATATATATATATATATTATAAATTATATTTTAGAACATGTACATAATTATATATATATATATATATAATTATGTATGTATATATATATATATATATATATATATATATATCCACTACAAAGGTACATTTGTTTCGACATTAAAACTTAATTGTCTCATCAGGCGGTATGTATAGGAATGGAAAGCCTCTTTTGTTATAATTAGTCAGTTGTGTTGGTGCGGGTTAGTGATAGGGGAACAAGTCACGTGTATTGACCGTTGGAATTTTGAAGAAACCCACCAACAACCCAAACACAACTGACCAAATATAAAAAAAGAAGTTTTCCATTCCTATACATACCGCCTGATGAGACACTGATGTTTAAATGTCGAAACAAATGTACCTTTGTAGTGGATATATATAGAAAAATTATGTACATGTTCTAAAATATAATTTATAATAAATATTCACAGCTCTATATATTATAAATCGAGCACGGTTTTAAATTAATGTTTTAGACGTTGTAAAGATTCTTTCTTCGTTCCGTATTCACTCGGATATATATATATATATATATATATATATATATATATATATATATATAATTTCTATCCAATAAAACCGCTCTCACTACAGATGGATAAAGATTAACTTTAGGTCAATTTGTCTAATTCTGGGAAAATCAAATGTACGCATGATTAGGAATTTGTTCAATTGTTTTATTTTGTCTCGAGCTCTTTTATTCTAGTGATTTCTTTTTAATAGCTTTGACCAGTAAATATCATAATGGCGTCCTCACGAAACTTCAAAGTCGGCATGAATCTGCTCAGATACGAAACAAACTCTTTGTATTTATCAACGCTCTAACTTCACCCTGATATCGAGCACTTTACGATAAAACAACCTGCTTTCTAAAATACATTTTATCAGTAAAACCACTGAATAAACGATAACCTTGGCGTTAAACATTATCACAATTCAACAACTATATATATATATATATATATATATATATATATCATCATTATTATTATTATTATTATTACGTGAGAACATGTGAAAAGCTACTACAAAATTGTATATTTTGTTTCGACATTGAAAGAACAATATGTCATTACTTTCTTCTCGATTTACATGTGATATCCATTTTGGATGTTGTTGAAAATTCTTAAGTGGTGTGGTTTCTGTTATTTGGTACAGTTCTTAGTCTGTGATTTGTAGCGCCAGTTTACAACTTATAAAAAATGATAGTCTTCGCCAAAATCTACAGACTTTCCTCTCAAACCCTTTTTAACCCCTGATCTCAAAAAGCGGTTGTATAAAGCAGTTTAGATATTTTTGAACGTGTTTGCAGCCATGGCATCTATATGAAAGCCTCGATCTGACAAAGCTATTTAAGTCTCACATCAAAGCAGGTGTGTAAAATTCTCATTGAAATAATAAAAAACATTTTGCAAATACTTGCACCAATCGATTAAAGTTAGCTTTATTTTCCTAGGAAATGAAAAGTTTTTTTCTTCTTTAAATAACCTATTGTAAGCAAGCGATTGCTTGCTTTTTTATGTAAATTAGTATCTATCATGCCTTATCTTTCTCCTGAAAACTTGTGCCATGTTCTTTGAGATGTCGACCAAATTACTGTAAAGATCTGTGGTAAATGGCTGGCGGGAAGACGATATTCTTCTAAAAAGAAATTGATTTCGTCCGGTAGAGTTACCCTTGTAGATCTGCGTCTACTTGTTGCAAATTTCCTAAGAAGAAACTCAGAATAAGTAAAAAAATAAAATAAAACATGTTTGTCTGCATATCTTCTGTTTTCAGTTAGTTTTTGTGTGTCTCAACGTTATCACATTATTAAATTCTCTTTTTTTTTTAACTGTATTATTTTTATTTACTCTCTTCAACTCTCACTATGTCTTCTTTTACTCTTCCTTTCAGTTGTTTCTCTCTTTATTTTCTATTCTCTCTGTGATTTGCCATTCTATCTGGAAACTCTCTTTGAAGACTCTCCGTCCCTCTTTCTCGGGCCTTCCTTTTCTCTATCCTTCTTCTTTTTTCTCTTTCTCTCTCTTCTCCACTTTCTAAGAGTATGAATTCTTTTGCCGTATATATTTTCTTCTTGTTCTATTTTTTAAAAAGGTTTCGCATGTAATTTTAAACAAACCAAATATTAAAAAATGTTTTATTTACTGTTGTCAAAATTTTATAACATTGTAACATGTTTTTAAAAAATAGTGCATTCTTATAAATAAATCTGGTTGTCTTTTTCATTTGTATTCTTGAATTCTTTTCCTGTTTCTTCCAAAACTACCTTCTTCGAATTCCAAAATCTGAGTTCAATGTTATTTTCTATCTTGTTTGATCGTTTATTATTATTATGTTATTTTTCATCATATTTCGATTTCTGCTATGGTCGCACTACTTACCAAATCTGCAGGAAAACTTAAGGCAGGTAGTCGTGTGTTCTTATGACTCCATTTCATGTTTTTTCATATCTCCTTAACATCCCTATTATTATTATTATTATTATTATTATTATTATTATTATTATTACGTGAGAACATGTGAAAAGCTACTACAAAATTGTACATTTTGTTTCGACATTGAAAGAACAGTATGTCATTATTTTCTTTTCGATTTACATGTGATATCCATTTTAGCTGTTGTTGTCCTTAAGTGGTGTGGTTTCTGTTATTTGGTACAGTTTTTAGTCTGTGATTTTGTAGCGCCAGTTCACAACATAAAGGATAGTCATCGTCAAAATCTACACACTTTTCTCTGGCGAAGACATTATTAACCCTTGATCTCAAAAAGCGGTTGTATAAAGCAGACAGTTTAGATATGTTTAAATGGGTTTGTCACCCTGCATGGTTTCTGTAATATAATATAATATAATATAATATAATATATATTTCTTTCTTTTGTTTTTATTTTTCCCTTATTTATTTTTCTTTTCCTCTTTTTTATCATCGTTCTTCATTTTCTTTTACCGATTATTTTTTTTCCTTTTTTACCTTACTTCTGTCGTTTCCTTTTTCTTCATACTATTTCAGATTGAATATAGTGATTTCCTAAGCGCACAATAGATGATATTGCAAAAGGCTTAAAATATGGAGCATTTACTGAGGATCGAACTCACTATACAGCCGTAACTGATCGAGCAAAACAAGCATACTAACCATGATACCACATCGTGGCACAAGTCCGAATTTATGGGGCACCATGTAATCGATATAGCGAGACAATCTTGCTAACCATTGCAACACGCCGAAGTACCAGTGATGATCGAACTTACTATTCAGTAGGCAATCGTTCAAGCGAGACGAGACCGAAATTATTCAGCCGTAATATATATATATATATATATATATATATATATATATATATATATATATATACTAGAATTGAAAACGTAGCCTGAAAGAAAAATGAATAGATGTAAGTCAAATTTTCATTTCCTGGTATCGATATCAAATAAGTTTTTTTCGTCGTAAACTGAATTTTGAAGGCTAAATAGGTCCTCTGAGTAAATGGTATCATGGCTGAGACGAAGAACTACAATTATGCCTACTTAGAGCCAAACCCGAAGCAAAAACTAAAATAAAAGGACTGAAAAACTGATTTTGATCAGACCTGTTAGGATATCGGGGTTTCGATTTCCAATATTGGAGTCAAATAAGTCATCTAAGGACATATATATATATATATATATATATATATATTATCGATCTTCTGCAATATTTTAAGAACTACAACCTTGAAACTTCTGAATATCGTTTCTTATGTCTTTGTCTATGAGTGTATTAAATTTGATTAAAATCGGACTACTCCTTCTATAACCCGATTTTTTCGATTATCGATTTTCGATATTTATCAGGGATACACTCGCGGACGCTTATAGTACAACTGTGTCAATTTTCAAGAAAATCGGTTCAGCCATTTCGGAGTCTATAGGTAACGGACACACACACACAAAGTTCCATTCATAAATAAGTTTAGATATATATCCCTCCTGTAACGCTAAGCCTCTTGATTTTATTTCTTATGTCTTAATGTCAGTTAGTTTAGTGCCATACGTGATATATGCTTTGGGCGATTATGTCTCGAAAGAGACATCACTGACTAGGCAGAAGATTATCCTGCAGTAGATTGACATTGCTGTCTGTGGTAGACTGGTTGCCAGCCAAAGCTATAGAACCCAACCTGTCCTATTATTTAACCAGTAACGGATTATTACCTTTCCCAAATTTATATGTGCGTAAGTGAATGCAAGGAATTCAACTGGAATTCGAACTCGGTTCCTTGATTTGTCGTTCCAATCGATATCCACTGCACCACAACGCACATACTATGTCTTAATGTAAGATACTTAAAAGTAGGTATAGATAGATAGATAGATAGATAGATAGATAGATAGATAGATAGATCCGTCATTTTAGACGACATATCAGTATAAATATTTCGCTGTCATTTTTACGGTACGGTCCCAATCCCGCACACACATAATATATATATATATATATATATATATATATATATATATATATATATATATATTAATACAAATATGTACACAAGGTCATTATTATAATATTTATTATATTCTTCAGTACTCGATGACATAATTATTGCACAAAAATAAAATAATAAAGTATTATTAAAGAGGAAACACGTTGAAAGAGCTTTGAAACGTGGTAATAAAGTTTAATAACTGGTAGTAAAGAGAATGTACGGAGTCAACACAGCCTCGCTAGTATCTCTCTAATGAACTAAGCCGACACTGCATTGCTATTCTCTCTCCCATGAGCGCAACAGAAGGGAAATGTATATATATATATATATATATATTCTTTTTCTTTAATCTAAAGTGGAAGAGTAGGAAGGTAAATTCCAAGAACCTGATTCTAATCAATATTAAAAGATTTTAACACTAAAAAGTGATGCAGGTAGAGAGCTGAATTTTGAAAATTTTCTCTAATATATATATATATATATATATATATATATATATATAGCGTTAAAAATTCAGGATAAGATTGGTAAATAATGCAATAGGATCCTAGTAATAGGGTTTAGATATTACAACTGATCCAACAGAGAACTCAATATATATTTAACTCAATATATATATATATTTACAAACCAGATATCCACTTATTTATCTGTAAATTCAGTTAACATTTAAGGGGGATAGCTACTTCATCATGTCACTTAAAGACAACCCCAGTTAACCAAACTACGAAGAAAAATTCTTGTACCAGAATCAAGGATTAGTAGAGGAAGGGTTGAGGAATGTTGGTTACGACAGGGTCAAGCAAAGGAGAATCATAGTCGTAAATTTCTTTTGGTAATGGAAGGCAGGTTGTTTGACCATTGCATCAATGGTTGTAGGTTGGAAAAAGTTAATTTTTTCTTACTTATAATAAATATATATATATATACAAATAATGATTCGTACCCACAGAACACATAAATAACCTTAAACAGAATAGACGTCATAATTATCTTAAACCCGAAAAATCTTTCGGCCAACACTTATCAATGGCTTCGTTGGCTTAATTAGAAAGGGTCCAAAAAAGGACAAAGCAAAGGAATACTTACAATACTGGGAGAAGATGGAACTCGTTTAAAAGTAAACTTTAATGAAAAAAATATTAAAATGTAAGGGGGTGTATACATGTAATTCCACAAGAGTGAAATAAAAAAGAAAAACTGTTACACTATATATATATATATATATATAATTTTCCTAAATATATTTAATTATTTCATTTTTAAACTTTTTTTTCCATTTTTCTGTTTCTTTTCTTTTTGTTTGTCTCTAAAAGTGTCGAAAATGTTTCTTTTTTTTATGTTTTCCGTTCTTTTCTTTTCTTCTCTCTATCTAAAACTTTTCTTGGTATATTTCTCTCTCTCTCTCTCTCTCTCTCTCTCTCTCTCTATCTATCTATCTATCTCTCTCTCTCTCTCCCTCTTTTTTTTTTTTTTTTTTTTTTTTTTCTTTAGTCTTACGTCTGCCTATCCGTGCCTTCAAGTTTCAGAACTCTCAGTGTCTGGAGGCTTCAAAAGTTTCCACTCGCTTAAAGTAGAACACAAATTGTTCGCCCCGCCTTCTCAGCGGAAATTGCTCTTCCGTCGAAAGAGAAAATCATTATTTGCTGCTTTTCCGACGCTGATTATTTTTAGTGTTTAGGTCCTGTATTTCCAACAATTTATCTCAGACCAAGTTAAAACTCTCAATTGATTTTTATTTCCAATGCGCCTGCTAGCACTCGAGACGAACTAAACCAGTCAATCGGATATTTAAAGCAGTCGTTGACCCATGGATTCTATCCTCCCTACCATCCGCTTTCTTTCTGACTTCTCTCTGAACATAGTGTTTTTGGGGGTTTTTTGTACACCATTTCAAATTGGTTTAATGTGTTATATCCAGTTTCTTTTCATTTTGTACAACACATAAAAAAAACTCGACTGATTTGTCACAATAAACTTTCAGGCAAGACAGAATTTTTATGTATATCTAGTATTCATTTTTGACTAGCACTTTACTAGGGACAAGAAACATCGAAAAAATAACACAAGAATCAACTAATATAATATAAACCTAAAGATGGCAGTATTGTACTTGGTTGAACATTGTATTTTAAATAGAATCGAGATATGTTAACAATTTTTATGATAAAAATCAAACTAAATTTATAAAAATGCTATGAATCTATTGCGTGTCAAAAATATATTTACACTGGATTATTTTTTAATTATTTTACCCCAAGGAAGGCGATAATGTTACTAAGACGCACGAGGTTACCGTGAGTGAAAGAGAATGGGAAATCTTTGATGAGGAGAAGGAATAATAAAAGAACAAAAAGATATCAGATCGTAATTAGCGTTACATATAAATTTTAGAAGATTGTTGGTGGCAGGAAAGAAAAAATAGAAACGGAGTTCCACAAGAGAGAAGTGAAATAAAAAAAAGTATTAGAATAAAGAAGACGGTTTCTTCTAGCTAGTTCAACAGTAATACGAGGGTCATTCAATAAATAAGGTGAATTTTTCGGTATAAGGACTTCTACGAGGGTCATTCAATAAATAAGGTGATGTTTTCGGTATAAGGACTTCTAATACAGATAAAAACTTACTTTTTTATTTTTTTTCCTTTACTTCTTTTTTAAAAAGATTTATTTTTTTTGTTTTTGTTTTTTGTAGATTGTAAAAAAAACAGCTGAAATTCATAGAAAAATTTCAACTGCGTATGGTGCCACATGTTTCAACCAAAAAATGTCTACAAGTAGGCTAAATTGTTTAAAGAAGGACGGAGCAGTGTTGAGGATGAAGACAGGCCTGAGGGGCCTACAGAAGTGAGGTCTTCTGAGGTGATCGAATCAGTCAATGACCTCATTCAGTCTCACAGAAGGGTGACAGTGGATGACATTACAAGGAATTTGAGCCTATCAGTTGGGACAGCTCACAGAATTGTCCATGATGGCCTTGCCTACCCGAAGGTCAGCTGTAAGGCCTCACACAACAGCCCAAACGGTGAAGACCATCAACGAACTGGGCTGGGAACTGCTCCCTCATCCCGCTTACAGCCCAGACCATGCCCATTCAGACTTTTACCTGTTTTGTTCCTTGAAAGCGTTCACGATAGGCATGACGATGAAGTCAAAAGTGCTAGAATGAAATCTTATCATAATAACTCCCATGAAAATATTTGTAGGAAATACAGTTACGTCACACCATGAGAAAGTGATTGAAGTCAAGATGACAGTCTCTAAAATTAATGACTTCATGTCCTTTGGGACAGTGGTATTTAAGTCAGCTAGTTTGGAGCATAATTCCTGAATTAAATTCATGTATTTTGACATTAACAAGCAAGAAATGCCACTCCAGGAACCAAATGAATCACAATATGTATATACATATATACATATATACAGGCCCGAGCGACGCTTCAGCTCCTTTCATCTTCGTTGTCTGAGGCGCATTATATGCATTGATTGGTAAAACCGGAACACTACTGCCGTAGTTCTCACTTGTACCCAGCCTATGCGCGCTTCTGGCTTAGACATGTACACTATGCCGGATGGGAGAATTTCGAAGATTTTTTTGTACGGGGAAATAACTACCAGAAAGAGGTCGCGAGGGTGACCTCATCTTCGTTTTAAGAACGTCAGCAAAGAGATATGAGCGCGATGGACATGCACATTGAGAAGTGGGAAGACACGTCTCCGACAATCGCTCACGCTAGAAGCGCAACTTACACCGAGGTCTGATACGATCAGCAGAGAAATGGAGTCAGGATACCGGAGAGAAACTTACTCGACGGGAAGAAAGCAATAATCACCTCACTCTTTCTTGTATATTTTGTATTGTGGAGTATTTGTCAGTTATTAGTCAGCGGTTCGGATTTAAAAAATAGGAGGACCGAGTACAAGTTCCAATCGTGTTAATACTCTTAGGAAAAGTATGAATCCATCTCTTCTCCCACACAAGCTATGGGTAAAATAGCATGACAGATCGGCTCTTATAGCCTTGTTACGAAACAAGTTTTAGGAGAAAGAAACACTAAAATCAAGCGGCCTTGTAGTCAAAGGAATGTGCGTTGTGTGGTAACCTTCTGCCCAGAAGACATGATCACCCAAAGCGTGTATCACTAATGGTTCTTAACTGAGTGTAGTCAAAGTCTAAAGAAGATAACTTCAAAAATAAATCTAACTCTCATAGTTGGGACGGGGTAACCTCAACACTCTGGTACAAAATAAACATCAACCAATCAACTTCTACTTTGAACGTCACCATGAATTACAATTTTTGAGATGGAGGGGAGTACTAAGCATAGCAAAAATGTTCTAAATCAGTCAGCCAGTTACGTGTCATACGTGATACACGCTTTGGGCGATCATGTCTCGAAAGAGACATGACTGACTGGGCAGAAGATTATCCTGCAGTAGGTTGCCATGACTTTCTACGGTAGACTGGTTGCCAGCCAAGGCTATAGAACCCAATCTGTCTTATTATTTAACCCATAACTGGAGGGGAGAGATGGGTTATTACCTTTCCAAAGGATTTGTAAATGCAACGAATTCAACTGGAATTCGAACTCGGCACCCCAATTTGTCGTTCCGAGTCGATATCCACTGCACCACAAATAAATTAAGTTATCATATATTCATATGAACTTTTAAAATGTCCGTTTTTTAACCTTCTTATTTATACTTGGATTAATTTTTTGAAAATATATTTTGCTATTACTAATTGACTTTGAGATTTCTGTGCCGCGTTTTCCATAATCTGTTAGTACACTACCCAGATAGTTACATTTCTCTACCTAACCGATTATAACATCTCCAAGACATTGAACACACCTTGAATTGTCTCCTTTGCTGACAGACATGCATTAGCAGTTATCAATGTCGAAAATCGAATCGTTTGACCAAGTTCAAATTTTCGACTGTTAAGGTGATTCGTGTTAAAGCCATTGGGATAAATATCATCCCATCACTTTTTTCCTAGCTATCGGCAAAAGTATATCAGTTCTATAGCGTTGATAAGGCAATCACTCTCGTAGAATCGTCCTTGATATGACGATAAACTTCTTCCAACAGCAAGAATTCTGATCGAGAGATTTTGAGAAGCGTGGAACCACCACTTAATTGCTGCTGTTCACAAATCCAACCTGAACGGTGGTAGTAGCACCTGTTAGGGCCCCATGCAAATGGTGAACCCCTAAACTGGGGTGAAAAAATAAAAAATAAAAGTATAGATTTAAAAATTAAATTACCAAAAATAGATTTTTTCTAAAAAAAATAAAAATCACTCAAGCTCCCAAGAAAACTAAATTTTAGTATTTTAGTACTAAATGACCCATAAGGAGTTGATATGCCGTCGAACTATCAAACAGCCTCTCGGTGAATGATAAAGCTGAATCCAAAACCATGCTACATGAAACTGGAAACCATACAACTAACATTACCAGGAACGATAATGGCGATTTATAATTTACAAATATAATTTACAAATATTACACAGACATCAATTGTGGAGAGCCATGATAGCCTACATTCTCAAAAGTTATGTTTAGCTATTTAAAAATAAATTTTCAAATATATTTCTCGGGTGAATATTTTTTTAAGCAAGTGTTTAAATAGAAGTTTCAAGTTCTTTAATTCAATCAATCACAAGTTCAACAAAAATATCTCAAGTCACAATTTTTAGTACATGTGGATTAACCAATCCGCTTATTGAGCATCGTATCTTAGTGCGCATGCTCATAAAATGTGCACTTACGTAAAAGGCAATGTAATCTTTCAGAAAATGATTATTTAACCCATCTATCAAATCGTAGCTTTCACTTTTTTCATCATATTTTGCCTCTGATTAAAATTACTTTTAATATATACTACGAACATACAGATTAACTTTGATAACTTCAAGGCATCTGTAAAACGTTTACCTTTTTTTATCACAATGAATTTCACATTGTACAAGGCTATAGAGCGACTCGAGAAATGATTACAGTAAGAGGCACAGTTGTTTCTGCGGATATATAGTGAAGATAACGGTTAACTCTAGGTTAAGATTGTTGAGATCGGGAAAGCATCCGCGTGGGAGTCAGAACAGCGGTTCGCGGGAAAAAGCTGTTCGAGTGGAACTTCTCACTAATGGAATTCGAAGTGAATGAGGGTTGTTCGCTACAAAGAGTGTGGCATGGTGGGTTTTAGCCGTGAAGGTTAGAACTGGTGTAGCTAAGGAATGTACGAGGGTCATTCAATAAATAAGGTGAATTTTTCGGTATAAGGATTTCCAATACAGATAGAAGCTTACTTTTTTTTAAATGTAGTCTCCCAGCTGTATCACACACTTTTCTCATCTGTGCACAAGCTTCTGTATTCCCTCAGCGTAAAAAGGTTTGTACTGATGTCTCAGCAAATCGCTCACAGCACTTTTGACTTCATCGTCACTTTCAAACTTCATGCCTATCGTGAACGATTTCAAGGGACCAAACAGTTGAAAGATTGAAGGGGCAAGGTCTGGGCTATAAGGGGGATTAGGAAGCAGTACCCAGCCCAGCTCGTTGATGGTCTGCACCGTTTGCATCTTCGGTACTCACCGGCAGCTGACCTTCGAGTAGGCAAGGTCATCATGGACAGTTTTGTGTGTTGTGCCAACTGATAGGTTCAAAGTCCTTGCAATGACATCCACTGCCACCATTCTGTCAGCCTGAATGAGATCATTGATTGATTCGATTACCTCAGAAGACCTCACTTTTGTAGGCCTCCCAGGCCTGTCTTCATCCTCAACACTGCTCCGTCCTTCTTTAAGCAATTTAGCCCACTTGTAGACATTTTGGGGCTGAAATATGTGGCACCATACGCAGTTGATATGTTTCTATGAATTTCAACTGGTTTGCACCCATTAGCAACCAAATACTTCATAACTACCCTCTGTTCAATCCTGGAGCATGCTTTGTGGTCGGCCATCTTTGTTAATCTCCAAAACTGTCAAAGTTTTCTTTACAATCTGTAAAAGAATTTAAATACTTTTGAAAAAGATAGGGAAAATGTTTTAAAAAAGTAAGCTTCTATCTGTATTATGTGCGTTGTGGTACAGTGGATATCGGCTCGGAACGAGAAACCGGGGAGCCGAGTTCGAATTCCAGTTGAATCCATTGTATTCACTTACGCGCAAATACCATTGGGAAAGGTATTAATCCGTCTCTTCCTTCCAGTTATGGGTTAAATAGCAGGACAGATTGGGTTCTATAGCCTTGGTTGGCAACCAGTCTACCGCAGAAAGCAATGGCAACCTACTGCGGGATAATCTTCTGCCCAGTCAGTCATGTCTCTTTCGAGACATGATCGCCCAAGCGTGTATCACGTATGGCAGTTTAGCTAATATCGGAAAATTCACCTTATTTATTGAATGATCCTCGTAGTTTGTCTGAATACTTTCCATGGAAATAGCGATAGAGTAGCGAGAGGCTTGCGACATGTTATCTGTGAGAAACAGGTTGAAAGAGGAAAATAATTTACCCCCAAAGGACCAGAAAAAGTCTTTGAACTCTATCTATGCTGAAAAGTAGGGACTGTCCAGCAGCAAAGGTGGCAGTACTTTCTTATTAGGTTGTCCAAAAAGTTCGTAAAAACTTGCAAGAAATTGAAATTATTATTGCTCAAAATAAAGACTTTCTGCCATCGATCTACAAGCTTTCAGATCTGGTCAAATTACCATTCAGCCGGCTTCGAATGAAAGAATTCTTGACACGCTTCCTCGACTTCATCAAACGAGTCGAATCGGCGGCCCTTCAGAAAATGTTGCATTGAGCGGAAAAAGCCGTAATCTGATGGAGCGCAGCCAGAACTGTAGGCTGTATGTGGCAGAACCTCAACGCCGTCCTGCTCTTCAAACTTGTCTTTGGTCTTCCTAGCGGTGTGTTGCTTGGTATTGTCCTGCTGCATCAAAGCGCGCTTTTGGCTGATCAGAGCCGGGTACTTTTGCTTCAACTTTTCGTAGACCCGCTCAAGTTGCTGACAGTAAAGTTCGGCACGACCATTCGGAACCAACTCAAAATGCACGATTCCTTCAAAGTTCCATCAAATGCACAACATGACTTTCTTCCCGACTCTTGCTTGTCTCGATTGTGCTAGACCAGATAGACCCATTTCGCAAGTGTTTACGAACTTTTGAGACAACCTAATAGTATTTTAACAAAAGTCGTTAGATATTGTTTCTTCTGACTCATCCCTAGTTTAGTAGACTTGTCCAATCGTGAAAAATATCGGGAAGAATTTTCGGGAGATAATTTTGTAAATTCGCATACATTAGATCTTTGTCAAGCCACATTTTCATAGTAGGAAAAATAACGAACTAGCGAATAGCTTTAAGGCGTCAATTGATACTTCACACAATACAAGACCCAACGACCACTCAAGGCAGACTTTTACTGAGTGTGATTTTAACGAAAAGGGAAGTAAGAAGGTTTCATGACAACAAGTGGGAGAGATATTGACTCACTCTGATCAAGATTGTAATTATTAGGGAAGCATTCTCTCGGGAGTTTGTTCCATAAAATAACTGTTCTGGGAAATGATCTAAGAAAAATTTGCTTTCTTTTTATCAACGGCCATGGGGGATGGTTAGCCACGGTGAATGGTGGTTTCAAGATGGGAAGGTCCGAGCTAGTGCCACTAAAAAATGTAAATCGTTCGAACAACTGCCATAGTATCAGCGATAGAGTAATGAAAGTCTGTCAGTGTTTCATCTGCGGGATAATGTTTGGAGCATGCAGAAGTTTTCATCACTCACAGGGCCGCCGAATCGCTTTCTAATTCTGTCGATCCTGGTGAGGATGCAGTTACAATCTTATACCGTTTTATTTAATTCTCAGTTTGACGTTATTATTATTTTAAAGGATATATTATGATAAACAAATTTCTCTCTTATGCTGTTTAAATTAAGTAAATCTTTACAAAATCCATATACAGATGATACCACAGTGTATGATTGTACTGAAAAGTATATTGATGACCAATGCCTATCAGCCGATCTCTCCTCTTACTTAACTCTCACAGCGCAGTGGGGAAAAACTGGCTGAAATAAAAAAAAAATACATGTTTAAATAAACTAAACATTTCATCAACACTGAGCAGATCCTAAATTTGCTGAGTGACGATACCCGCAAAAAGCTCGTCGAAACGCCTACTGAACTTTAAAAGAGCGAGAAAAGAAACTAGTAGCATAGAACTTACGGCTACATCTAGCCGGCTCAACTGTAAAATGATGAGATCTCGACGCCAGTCTAGTACTGCCCTTAAATCTAAAAAGCCTATGTACCATAGTAAAAATCTCGTCCCAATAATTACCATGAAAGTATTTATAGAAAATGGACACAGAACAACCTTAAGGTGGTTGCAAAAGACTGAAGCCGAACCGCCAATTCAGGACCAAAAATATTGCTGATTCTTCTTTTTATTATATCAAGGAGCTCAAAGTAAATAGCAAGAACCCAGGACCATATGTGTCAGCAGTATTCTAAGCATGGAAGAGTAGAAAACTATCTTACATATCTATACGTATGATAGATTCTAGAGAGGAAATTTAATTTGTTTTTGTCTTGTACGAATGTTATATATTATTCACGCCATAAAATGTAATGTCCATAGACGAATCTTTGTTCCTGGACTAGTGATTTGAAATAATCCTTGTATGTGCTGGACTTACCTCAAATGATACCAAAACTTTGCGCTCAATATCAAACCACCAAAGAAGCTTGAGGCATCAGCAGATTGATCTGAAATTTATCCTCCTAGCCATCTGGTGCAGATCCACGCCTCAAAGAAAGATAATGGCTTACGCCGAAAATGACTAACCTACATTTGATGAGTAGATGCACACGCGAGACGAATCTGATGACCGGTTGGTATGTAAACATCCAATATGTTGTATACTCGCGAAAATGTAGCATCTATATTCGGAGTAAATAACCTAAGCCACACGCACACTCATCGACAGAAATTGGCGAAGACTGGATTTGAATAAACAACACTGTAACGCCTTCCAGCTTAAATTCGTATTGTGTTTTTATTAGTCTGTATATGATAACATTACAGGAAGCTCCACTCGCAGAGCTCAAAGTTTTCCCTGCCGATATATCTTATGCCTACGGATATCGTAGTAAATAATTAAATTTAGTGATGAGTGGAGGAATAGATATGAAGAAAGAAGGAAAAACCTAACAAAAACAAAAATACATGCATGAAAATTCATAGAAAACACAACGATGATGACAAAATATATAGATGAGCAAAGGTGGGGAGATATGAACGAGAGGATGTGCGTTGTGGTACAGTGGATATCGGCTCATAACGAGAAACCGGGGAGCCGAGTTCGAATTCCAGTTGAATCCATTGTATTCATTTACGCGCAAATACCCTTGGGAAAGGTATTAATTCGTCTCTTCCTTCCAGTTATGGGTTAAATAGCAGGACAGATTGGGTTCTATAGCCTTGGTCGGCAACCAGTCTACCGCAGAAAGCAATGGCAATCTACTGCGGGATAACCTTCTGCCCAGTCAGTCATGTCTCTTTCGAGACATGATCGCCCAAGCGTGTATCACGTATGGCACTTAACTGACTGACTGAGATAAAAGTTTCGCACAATAGGGGTTAATTAATTAATCATGTATAAAATGTCTGCTTTCTTTTTATGTGTTCTATGTTTTGCAGAAACAAGTTCGACGAACTAAGATGGCGGAAAAACTAACAAACGATAAACGGGTTAAGCAGAAAACCATTAAACGTGTTAATGAATCATGCAGGCACAGAACTGAAATATGTTTTGAAAAAGAAGGGCTAAATTTTGAAAAGCACATATAACAGTAGGGAGCTGATTAATGTTTCTTTATTTTAGCCTTGTGTCAGACTCCCTACCGCTTACAAGTTTTATGTTGAATTATCATCATAATAATTATTATCAGGTTTTTATCAGAAGGTTGGTTGTCGGCAAGTTGGAATGTGTAGAATTGTAGAATAATGAAATATACATTTTGAATGTTAAAATAGAAATTTATTAGAAAGTAGAATACATAAGTGGTAGAAGTTAATGTACATTGAGAAAGTTAAGTGTATCAAGAGTTTGTACAAAATGTTCTAGTAGTAACTGTTGAAAGAGATAAGGAAAATGAGAAAGAGAACAACGTGCGACCTGACCTTATCTCCGGGTCGATTTGAAGTTGCCGTTACATATTAGATGTGTGTCAACAAAACCGCCTTCCATGACTGACCACCGTAACCGGTTAGAGATCATCCTTAAATATTCAATCCAGTCACGTGGGGTGGCTCCAGAATTTTTTTTTTCTTTAGCAGTGCGAAAACCGTTTCTCTGGCGTATTTTGCATTTTGTAATTTGATGACCAATCACGATCCAGAGTTCCGCTACAGGATTTTCATGTTTAATTTAATTTCCAATAAATTAACCCTATGGTGAGTGACTTGTGCATAATCCTGTTGATGAGAGAACCAAACAAATAAACAAACAAAATATATAGACGAGGGGATAGAATTGAACTAAGAAAGAAAAAAGAAAGGGAGGGAGAAACAAAATCAGGAAAACCCGTTCCCATGTGTATAAAATATGAGAACGGAATTAGAAAAGAAAACAGCAAAAGCAGTATTTAGCAGTCATATGCGAAAATACACTAGAACTTTTCAGCTTGACTTACTTTAAAAACGACCGAACTCAACTATATAATAAAAACACTGCAACAAACAAAAAAAACGAAAAGCAAATCTAAACTTATTTATAAATGGAACTTTTTCTCTGTGTGTGTGTGTGTGTGTGTGTGTGTGTGTGTGTGTGTGTGTGTGTGTGTGTCCGTTACCTATAGACTCCAAAACGGCTAAACCGATTTTCTTGAAAATTTACACAGTTGTACTATAAGCGTCCGCGAGTGTACTTACCTAGGTTTTGTGTCGAGGTACCACCGATAAATATCGATAATCGAAAAAATCGGCTTATAGGAGTAGTCCGATTTTAATCAAATTTGATACACTATTTGATACACTCATAGACAAAGACATAAGAAACGATATTCAGAAGTTTCAAGGTTGCAGTTTTTACAATAGTGCAGAAAATCGATAATGTATATCTATAAAAGACAAGATGTTTGTGTGTGTGTCTGTTTATCTGCCTGTATGTCTGTATTTTTTCAGCCCTTTTATTTTAGTTTTTGCTTCGGATTTGGCTCTAAGTAGGTATAATTGTAGTTCTTAGTCTCAGCCATGATACCATTTACTCAGAAGACTTATTTAGCCTTCAAAATTCAGTTTACGACGAAAAAAACTTATTTTATATCGATAGCAGGAAATCAAAATTTGACTTACATCCATTCATTTTTCTTTCAGTCTACCGTTTCGCTTTAACTGGAAACAACTATTGCTTTTTAGTCTTTCGTGCCAACGTCCAAAGAGCCTGAGCTCCAGGACCATGGATTAGTTTTAAAGCTTTCATTACACCCGAGCAACGCCGGGCTATACTGCTAGTAATAAATATAAAAGAAAGAAACAAAGAAAGGGTAAAATATAAACAATCAAAAACAGAAAGAAGCAACTAAATAAACAAAAAACAACTAATAATAGAAACACGCAAAAACAGAAAGAATGCATGAATGTTGATGATGATACCGGATTCATCACTATGTGAACAAAACATGAAACATTTCACTAAAGGGAACTACAATTCGATATAATCAAGAAAGAATTCTGAATGACGAATACTAATAAAGAAGAAAAATGTTCTAGAATAAAAATGCAGACATTAGTGACGAGGAAAATTCCCAAATTTTTAAAAATCATTTAACCCCGAGCAAGGCAGAAACGCGCCTAGTGCGGAGGGGGTTAGAGTGAGAAAAAAGACTTTATACAGAGAATACTGAAGAATCGGTAAAAGATGAATGGGATTCAAAACGATAGAAGATGGCAATTCTTCTTCTTTTATGTGCCCTATTTTTTCAGGACGTAGGCGATCATGACTTTCCACGTCTTCCTATACCTGGTGGCTTTTAGCACGCTTTCTCCTGTTACACCATGCAACCCTCGTTCCATCATCCACCTGATTAGTTCCTTCAAATATGTTATTCGCTGCTTTCTCCCTATCTTTTTCCCTCTATCTGACCTGTTAGTATCAGATTCTCCAAACCCTCTTTCCTAATTGCATATCCCAGAATCTTCATCTGTCCCTTCCTGATGCTCGGTATTAATTTCCTTTTCGTTTCCATCCTTTCCAAAACCTCATCATTGCATTAAAACTTTTTAAGATTGTAGCTATCCTGGAAGCAAATAAATGGTTGTACGTTCAACAGGTAGAAAATACCAGAAAAATAAATTGTTGGAGTAGAAGTGGCGGTTATGTATAACTATTTCAACGATAAAAGGATGGGACCTAGTTGCTAATCTAGTAGTACTAATAAATTCACGTGTTCAGGGCATCAGAAAAAAAAAGCTCGTCAGAGCCATGAAAATATTTAATGAAAAGACAAGGAAGCTATGTGAAAAAATGACTGGAATCGAAATGCCAAGGTAGGACCAATTAAACTGCAGATATTCTTTCGATTTCGCTGAGAACCTCGCAATGCAGTGCAGGAGCACCCGACCAAATATGTCAACGATATTCAATACACGGGCGAACGGTAGGCTTATAAATGTTCAATATGGATTCTCCGAGAAACATCTCTCATGGGGAGAATACTATATGAAATGTTAATGATATTTCTTGTGATTGTTTACTACTAATAAGTAATTGTTATATCTCGGCGTCTTGTGACCAATTTTCAACGTCGAAAGCAAATGTACAATTTTGTAGTAGTTTGTGATTTGCACATGTTCTAAAGTAATAATTAATAATAATATATATATAGACATCCGCAGACAGATCAGTTCTCTGTATCACAGCTCATCAGTACGGTTAGATATCCGACTGCATTTTGCCAGGATTGAAACCAGACCGAATTGCCATCACTCGGCGATTCTACCTCTGAGCTATGGGCGCTCGGTAGGAGAAAGTAGACTTTTAGCGTGTGATATACTATGTAAACATACGCCAGTAGCTAAGAGTATTCTAATTCTTTACTGAATGAACGATGCAATATATTATATATATATATATATATATATATATATATATATATATATATATATATATTGTATCTACCCTTAAAAAACCTTACACCCCAATATAAGAATTACCCCGACAAAACTAAAAAGTAACCTGTCCAAAACTAAGCTACTCCGCCCACGTCTCCTAACGCAAGGCTATATCACTACGGCTACAAACTGCAGGCTAAATCGTACTAAACTCCCACCCCACATTCACTTACAAATCATATTACCAAAAATAAATCTTTTTTGCCATTTATTTTTCATTTCAACTTATCACCAGATAAGGAGCAAACGTAGCTCCGAAACGCGAAAATATTTGTGTAGTGATACTATGCTTTTATAAACCATTGTAACAACCATTACAATATATATATATATATATATATATATATATATATATATATATATATATATATATATAACAAATAGGATGAAAAATCGAAAAGCCATTTCGAAATGTAGTTTAACCCTTAATTCTTAAACCAACAAAAGTCAGTACTAAATCCGATAAGATCCCATTTTCACCTGATTTTAGCAGATGAATTTCCTCTCGTAAGCGCATATTTTATGATAATATAAATTCCAGATGCAAACTCATTGACTGATTTAAAAAGCCAATATGTTTTAACGATGCTGAATTATACTTTTATCTCTCTTTCACTTGCATTTTAAGAATTTCAATTTATATACAAAAGAATTATTAACTGATTTTTTTTCTTATTCATTTTCCCCTGGAGGAAAAGAAGAAAAACATTTCGATTTCATAAAATAACAGGAAAGTAGGAAAAAGAAAAAAACAATTTCTCATTTTATGCAAAGTTGTTTTTGCCTTGGAGAAAATTTCTCCTCTTATATTTTGTCAATAAAAAGTTTAAAGCTAAAGAAAAATATAAAGATATTTCAATTTTTCGAAATAAAAAATATATTGATATCTATCTGACTTTTGCATCTTTTGGTTATTAATTTCGTGTATTTATATATAAAAACGAAATATTTATAGATACGAACGACATATATATATGTGTGTGTGCGTGTGTGTGTGTGTGCGTGTTTTTAAGGTCTTTTAAAATGTTTTTTAGTTATTTCATCCCAAGCAAGGCAGTTTTACTGCCACTGTTGCACAGGGGTTTACATAGGGGGAAAGTGATGAGAAAGAGGGGCAGATTATAGGGGTTGTCAGGAAGTGGGTAATAGAAGGATGAGAATACTGGTGTGATGGAGTGGATAGAGAAAACAGCTTGAGACAAAGGATGCTAATCAGTGAGATAGGAGATGACTATTGACGTTACATTTAAATTCTTAGAGATTGTACCTGTCGGGGAAGCAAGTATACGGAAGGGAATTCCACTGCCGAGAAATGTGAGTAAAGAATCTGAGGGAGTAGAAGTTGCGGTTATATTTTATCAGTTTCACTGTAAAAGGGTGGGAACTAGTTGCTAGTCTATTAGCTCAAGTAAATTCATACATAGGGGCACCAGTGAGCTAAGTTCATTAGAGCAGAAGCCGTGAAAGTATTTGTAGAAAAAGTACAGGAAAGCTACATCACGCCGGTGAGAGAGCGACTGCAGCCGAGCTGCGAAGTGGGGATAGATCACATGAACCATTTTGAATTCTACAAGAATATGGGAAATGGATTGTGAAATAGGCATTTCAACATCTTTGAGAACATATGAAAAGTGTTGTGAAATATATATTGCAAAATCTCCAACAGTAGGGCAAATGACTTGTAAAATAGGCATTTAAAAATATTCAAGCTCATGAAAAATGGCTGAGGACTATTTAAACTATTTTTATAGTTCGGAAAAATAGGTGACATATCATTAAAAAAAAAATTTTCTGTTTAATTATCAGGATCTTGAATAAGTTCTCGCTCTTTTCATGCAGATGGCGTTCCCAGAACTGCATGCGTGTAGCTTCAGATGGTAACACATCTATAAGGAAGTACTATAAGCAAGATTGATATTCAGTGTGTTATTTCGCCAAAATGCAAACAACTTTGTTTTTCATAGTATTAAACATGTTTGATTTCGTGCAAAAGAAAGTGTATTTACGAGGAAATTTACTGCATTACTTTATTCAAAAACAAAATGCAGCTGAAACACACATAAGTTTTGTTGAGACTTACGGCGGCAATTTTCTGTTGGAAAAAAACGATAAAGAACGCTCTGGCGCACCTAAAAAGTTTAAAGACGAAGAATTGAAGGAATTACTTCATAAGGACTCGTGTCAAGTGCAGGCTGAATTTGCAGAATCATTAGTAATTGATCACTCAACAGTTTCGAAAAGTTTGAAAGCATTAGGAATGATTCAAAAGCAAGGATATTGTGTACCGTACGAGTTGAAGCTGTGATACGTCGAAAGGCATCTTATCACGTGTGAACAGCTGCTTCAACGAGTTCATAAGAATAGAAGAGCAATGTTTTTTTTTATTATTATTCATATCGTGATCGGCGAGGAAAAGTGAATAAATTAGGATAACCTAGCGTAGAAGATCGTGGTGTAAGCCTGGCCATGCATGAAAAATCGGCATCAATGCCGAATATCCATGGTTCGAATTTTCTACTCTGCATTTGGCGGGATCAGCTGGGCGCGGTTTATTTTGAGCTGTTCAAACCGACCGAAACCATCACGGGGGTGGGGGGTCGGCTATCGACTACAATGGATTCGTTTGAGCCGAGCATTGGAAAAAGAACGTTGTAAAATCACTTTGTTGTGTTTCTGCTCGTATAGAAATTACGAGCAGAGACACGACAAAGTGTTTTTACAACATGACAACGTTTGGTTAAATGTTGCAAAACTGGCAAAGACCTACTTGGAAACGCTTGAATGAGAACTCCTACCCCACACGTCGTATTCACCAGACATTGTTCTGTCCGATTATCATTTGATGGCACAAGGTCTGACTGAGCAGCACTTTTATTCTTAGTGAGATGAGAAAATATGGGTTAGCTTCAAAAGAAGTGTTATTTTCCCGAATTCAAATGCTGCCAGAAAGCTGAGAAAAGTAGTAGGTAGCGGTAGACAATACCTTGAGTTACATGTTTGTTACTAATTTTTTAAAAATAAAATATTACTTTTCAAGAAGAATCATCGAGAACTTATTTAGATCCTAATATACTTGATATTGTTGCTACCAGTGGTTTTGCTTATTCTGCTGGAGAAGTTATGAAATAAGAAACAAAGGGAATAGATAGTAAATTTCCAACATTTACATCTTCTCATTTTATGTGTCACTAGAGAACATTTTAAATAATGAAGATGTTTCTCTGACCCCGGGTCATATTTATGAGATGTAAGACTAAATGGCTTTCTTAACAAGTTTTCAAATATTGCAGGATTTACTGATATTAATTCATCAGTGGCAATAGACATTACATTTCGTAAATCGCAATGTCTATGCATCACTGAGCGGGGCCAGAATGTTTTGTTCTTTTTTTCGTCAGAATCAATCTTACACATTTATAAATATTCTATTCGTCCGTGCATTGAATACTGGTTGCTATATCTGACCGGGTGCTCATGCTATTCATCTTGAGGTTTTTGAAATATCCAAAGAAGAGTAGGCAATGTAATCGAATCCTGACTTGCCATCTCTACTTCTTTCACTTTCTCATAAATGTGACGTGGCTTCTTACTGTCTTTTCTACAAATATTTTCATGGTAACTGCTCTGACGATCGTTCCCCGGCCAGATGAATTCAAGTGCGCAACTAGGTCGACATCTTCGTCCTACCCTTTTACCGTTGATATAGTTAAATGTAACCGCCGTTTCTACTCCAACAGTTTACTTTCTCTCACTTTCCGCCTGTTAATTTCCCTTACGTTTAATTACTTCTCTGATAGCTACAATCTCCAAAAATGTAAATGCAATGTCAATTGCCATCTTCTATCTTCTTAAATCTCGTTCATTTTTTATCCTTTCAATGCTTCTTGTGCCCAGATTTTTCTCTCACTGTAACCAACTACGCACGAGTGACGGTCATGCCTTGCTTGAGGTGAAATGATTAAAACATCTTTTCACATATTTTGTCAGTAGAGTTAAGTGACTTTTTGTAAATTAAACTTGTTTCATTAAATATTTATTTCTATGTGCTATAAACCTGTTATGGTAAAACACACCTATTCCTCCTGGACTCTCCCTGCTATATTAATAAGAGTTAAGAGGAAGTTAACTCGGGAAGTTCTTGGGAAATTCATAAAAGTTCTTTGAATTTCTAGAGTTCTTTAGAGTTCTATTTGAGTTCAGTAGAACTACTAGGTAGTTGATATTAGTCGGCAGTTAGCCGAATACTAAGGAGTCAGCTTACAGTGGAAGATTACCAAGTTTCTAATATTTTAGGTGCGTTGACGATTAACAACCGACATAGCACGATTATAACCTTCAGTGCGAAAACTACTCCACAACAAAACCCAAGACAATTATCATGAGGCTGTGTATTCAATCTATAATAGTTAATGCTAGGATGCTATAAGTCAATGCACCAGCCAGTAAATAACTGCTAAATTTAATGTCTGAAATATATATTAAATGTCACATATGTAACAATTGTTATGGGACAGAGGTAGTAATAAATGGTACGAAAGAGACAAATTATTTACACTATTTACATCATTTGGACTGTGATCTTCATCTTTATTGCCTTTATTCGCTCTGGCCTTCTTCGGGTGATACATGCTGAAATTTCGAACAGAACATTTTATTTCGTCCGTGGGGGTAGATTGTTCTAACTTTATGTGCCATGCTTTTTAGGTATCTCAGTTTTCAGTTAATTCCCTTTAATAACTCAATGCTCAATTGTTCACCTTGTCTGTGGCCCTTTGACTCTCTGGATTACCCAACGAACGTGTCCTTGGAGACATCAGATAGTGACTTTGATAACTTAAGCACCTAATGACTCAGTAAACTTTCTTTTAACCAGAGCACATATGACAATTTTTTGTTATTGTTGTTTTTCTCAAAGTGTCTGTATAACTGATTACCATATTGTATTCATGTTGATGTTTGGCCGGCTTAAGAGATTTTTGTGATCTAATGTTTGCACTGATTTCTTAAGTTTTTGTATTTTCCTGTTATGTTCTCTGTCTAATATTTTAACTTAATAGTAAATAGTGTATTTATAATACCTCATCTCTGATATATACAAAGAAAGGTCAAATTAATTCAAAAACAAATAAGTTAAATCATATTACTACATTTAGTGTATGAAGTCTGTACGCAAATATCTCAGTTATTATTGGACAGCAGTAATAGGAATATTACATGAGAATTAAATTAAATACACTGTCTCAATTTAAATGTTACGTTTATTGTTTTCATGGCAGATAGATTTTTCTTTCATTTAATTTCAAGTATTTTCTCACAATTTGCGTTTCTTCTTTTTTTTTGTCAGTTTCATTCTTGAAAAAAGTAAAATACAATTATATTTTATTCTATCATAAATATTCACCATTATTTAAAAGGACTTGTTGCCATCTATCAGGCAATTGTTCTTAAGATTTTGAATCCAAATTCGCTGTTGTTGAGGTGAACAACTTTTTCAGCTAACTCTCTAATCTGGTTTTCATTAGAGGAAGTTTTCTAGCATGCTGACTGTGACTCACTCCGTGATTTTCTTCCCGACGCCTCACCGATTGACATCTTCAAACTCTTAGTTGACAATTGCGCTACTTGACAATTGCTTCTTCTTGGATCAAAACAGGTATGTACGCTTTCATTCATTTTCGGAAATATCAAATACAAGCTCAGTTCCCTTTATGGTTCACATCAGCATGTTCGGTCGCTATAGCACACAAGAATCACTATTTTAGGCTATACCACTCAGCGACAGCTCATGACATAACAGGTGACTGTTCGTTAATGTTTGTAATAAATGTAAGCGATTAACTGACGGAGTTAAGTCCCAGTTTGCCGAGAGAATGAGGCATTGCCCAGGCTCTAACAAGTTTTTTCTCTCGTGATTTCTGCTATCATCTCTAATCAAGATCTCTACAAAGCATGTGAACCAGATGGTATTCATGCTAAGGAGTGTTCTCCCGTACTGACCCTTGTTTTCTCTAAACTGTTTAATAAATACCACGCTGCCTCATGCCTTCCAACCTGTTCCAGTTTTTAAAAAGAAGTTGCCCGACCCTCCACACTATCGGCCTATTAGCCTTCTACCTCTTTTTAGCAAACTCCTAGATGTCCTAATCAATGCTGTATTGGTTCATCATCTCTCCTCTCACGGCCTTTCCTTAAACAAGTAATACGGCTTTCAGTTTTCCAGGTCAATTACTGATGCACCGACGATGATTGCGGAAAGACCCTATCATATTATAGATAAAAATAATGAATATCAGGATGTAGCATTAAACATATATATATATAGTCATCCGCAGACAGGTCTGTTTCGCTGTATCACAGTTCTTCAGTACGGTTATACATACGATTACTTTTACCCAGGATTAAAACCCGACCGAATTAGCGTCAGTCGGCGATTCTACCTCTGGGCTATGGGCGCTCGGTAGAAGGAGGCAGATTTTTTGCGTGCATATTATCATTATACATGCCCAATAGCTGAGAGTGTTCTAATTCATTGCTGAATGAACAATGCGCACATGCCAGAGTAACTACTGTTTTTCAAAGTCTCCCATTCTTCCAGAGTGCTCAATCAGTGTGTGAGAGCGTAAACAGTCATCCGCAGACAGGTCTGCTTCGCAGTATCACAGCTCATCAGTACGGTTAGACTCCGATTGCTTTTAACCCAGGATTGAAACTCGACCGAATTGGCGTCAGTCGGCGATTCTACCTCTGGGCTATGGGCGCTCGGTAGAAGGAGGCAGATTTTTTGCGTGCATATTATCATTATACATGCCCAATAGCTGAGAGTGTTCTAATTCATTGCTGAATGAACAATGCGCACATGCCAGAGTAACTACTGTTTTTCAAAGTCTCCCATTCTTCCAGAGTGCTCAATCAGTGTGTGAGAGCGTAAACAGTCATCCGCAGACAGTTCTGCTTCGCTGTATCACAGCTCATCAGTACGGTTAGACTCCGATTGCTTTTAACCCAGGATTGAAACCCGACCGAATTGGCGTCAGTCGGCGATTCTACCTCTGGGCTATGAGCGCTCGGTTAAAGGAGGCAAACTTTTTATCGTGTATATTATCATTTATATATATATACTGCTGTTAAGATGTTCTTGCTCGTCAGGATTTATATATATATATATATATAACCCTGATGAGTGAGAACATCATATCGGTGTCCTCACGAAACATCAATGTCGGCATGAATCTACTCAGTTAAACAGACAAACAATACTTACCAACGCTCTATTTCCAACCCGATATCGAGCACTTTACAATAAAAGCCTGCTTGCCAAAACACATTTTATCAGTGAAACTACTGAAAAAACTTGGCACTAAACATTATCATAATTAACACTATATATATATATGTGTGTGTGTGTGTGTGCGTGTGTGTGTGTGTGTGTGTGTGTGTGTGTGTGTGTGTGTGTGTCCACACGATATTATCTTTCATTTATTTATCAGCCATACGCTCGACGGAACACCCCTGGAGATGGTGGACCACTTCATCTATCTGGGCTCGTCTTTTGTCCCGAGCGGCCAGGGTGGCGATGAGATCGGGCGTCGCATCAACCTTGCGAGGGCCGCCTTCAACCGCCTCCAGAAGTGTCTCTGGTCAAGGCGGGAGATCGCCCTGCGTACAAAGAGCCGCGTCTACCAAGCTGTTGTGCGATCCATCTTGCTGTATGGCTGCGAGACGTGGCCGGTGCGCGTAGCGGACCTCAAGAGGGTGGAGGTCTTCGACAATGACTGTCTCCGGCGCATCCTGCGTTTCCGGCGGATTGATCGGGTGCGGACATCGACCCTTCGTCAAACATGCCGTCTTCAACCGATACCGGCTGCTCTCCGACTCCGTCGACTGCGTTGGTTCGGCCATGCTGCGCGCTGTCCTCCGGGTGAGCTGATTCGCGACTGCCTCTTCCCGAGGCCCCTACCGGGCTGGCGCAAGCGTGCGGGGGGTCAGCTGAGGACGTGGGCAGCCACGCTGAAGGGGGACATGGAGCCGATCTCGGGCCCAAATGTCGTGGGATTTCGGAGGTGGAACCGGGACTGGGCAGAGATCGGAGTGGAGCTGGCTCAAGATCGCCGATCGTGGGCCGCCGCTGGGAGAGACGCTTCAAATGTTCTTGGGGATGCCGGCTCAACCCGTCCTGGGTGAATGCCGCTACAATACAAATACATACGCTGATAGCTTAGGGAGTAAGCACTCCAACTGACACCAAAGCAGTCGAGTTTCGATCTTGGCTAGAAGCAAGTGTATGTTTAGCCACACTCATGAGCTGTGATACAGCAAAACAGGCCTGTATGCAGATGACTAATATATATATATATATATAACTTGTATGTTTTCCATTAGATATCATCTACTGACGATCTTATAAGCAGACTTTCATCCACGAGAGACTTACGTAGATATTTTTTTCCTCACGCAATGCGACTGTGCAAATCCTGTATCTGTTCACATTGGCGAGGAAGCCTTAAAAATAGTAACATTTAAACAAATGGTTTGCCTATGTCAAATCTACTTTTTATCATGTAATTGCTTACTCGTTTTATCCTCCTAGAAAGGAATCCCCACTTAGGTCTAAATTGATTGATTCATTTTCTACGACCTATCAACTGTTTGCAAGTTATCGCAGTGGGAATAACAATGGTCTAGTGGTATAAGTCTTAATAATTAACCCATAGCTAGGAGGAAAAACGGAGATTCATACTGATAGGGGATGCTAACTTATTTCTTTTTATAAATGATAATAATTCAAAATAAAATTGTGTCACGTCTTTTGCCCGCTAGTGGGGCTGCGATGTTTCTGAATTCAACATACTGATAAGCTAATACACACGTGGGACTCATGATTTGATTCCAACTAATCAATGCTGTCCTCAGACAATTACGGAGATTTTGCAACAACAGCAAGAATAGTTTCAGAAGTCGCAACAACAATTATTGACAGTAATGACTGCACATTTCCCGAATCAACTCGAAATTTCTATCGCTGAAACAAACCAAATAACAATTCAGCTGATACCTTAGCCGACATCACCACAATTTTACCATGATCCAGCAAGTGGAAGCAAAAGCGTTCTTTTCGTGGTTTAAAAGCTGGGAGTATTCTTTTTACGACGACTTTTCACACAAAAAGTTTTAAAAATGGAAAATTCGTCTCCTAATCCGTACACTGAGCGCTAATATATATGGCCGTTATACGAATTATATTTTACCAAAGCAGGCAACGGATTTCACCTTTACTGAAACAACTCAGCATTCTTAGAAAACATTCTTTGTTTAATATTCGATTCAACAGTTTAAAGCTAACGAAAGATGACGCCAACGTGACATTTGCTGATCACGTCAATTGGGAATGTGAAAAACTTAAATTAAATTTCCTCACAGAGAAACAATTTAAATTTTTATCTTCTTTTCATGTTGATGTTCGCGCCCGATTTCTTTCAAAACTGAAACAGGAAAAATACATTAAGTTAAAAGCCATCACCACTGAATGCAATAATTTATTAAACATAAAATGAGATGCTGATTTAAAAAAAAACGATGACTTATCAATAACCAGCAACATCCACGTGAGAAACAAACCCGTGATGAAAGGAAACCTCCTTCAAATTGTTGACATTGTGATAAGTTGCATTATGCACGCTTTTGTCCGTTCCAAAGCTATAAGTGCAATATTTGTCACCGAAAAGATGAATTTTTCTATCCAAATTCAACCGGAAATTCAAACTGAAACAAACACTGTGTTTGCGACGTTCAAAGTTGATTACTAATCCCGAAGAAAATACACTGTCGCTTCTGTAAGCAACAAAATCAGTTTGCTTGCCGTTTTTTACAAAACGCCCAACATAATGTTAATATCGCATTCAGCTAAGGAAAAGCCATATGTGTTTGAAACAGATCATATCGTAATGAGCGCGTCTGGAAGTACAAATAATGTAACTGGTGAGTTAGTTTGTCAAGTTTCCTTTCGAAACGGAAAATTTTCTCGTGTGTGTTATGTCGCAGATAATTCGAAGTTAAATTTAATTGGTCTTGATTGGATAGAACAACTTAACCTTTTTGCAATTACTCTCAAATCTGTGGTCAATACATCTAACCTCACGTCAGTTTCTGGTATTGAAAATCATTTCATGGGTGACGTTAGAAATACGTTTAGTGACGTTTTCAATATGGACTTGAGCGCTGTACAAATTTTAAAGCTACTCTGAATTTAAAACCAGATTCTAAGTCAATTTTTAAACAAAATAGAATGTCCCCTATGCTTCTCGAAATATGACTGAAAATGAACTGCATCATCTTCAGCAAAAGGGTAATAGAACCCGTTTATCACTCCCTTTGCGGACGCTTCTAGTGTAATTGTCAAAAAGGCAAATAGAAAAGTTCAGATATGTGCTATTACTATTATATTATATTATATTATATTATATTATATATTATTATTATTATTATTATTATTATATATTATTACATTATTATATATATTATTATACTATCATTATAAGTTCAGATATGTGCTGATTACTCGACGGTCCTGGGTATGACGGTAAACTGCATCCAGCAGCAAGGCCTCTGATTGAGAGGTTGTGAGGAGCATGGAACCAGCTCTTAATTGCTGTTGTTCCCAGGTCCACTCTGACCCGGAGTGGCAGCACCTGTTAGGGTCCCAGCTATGGGTAAATAGCTAACCCCAAACTGGGGTCAAAACTCTATGAAAGTATAAAAATACTTTCATAGAAATATAATATATATAAAATTACTTTTATAGAAAAATATACACTTTTTGATGAAAAACATTACCAACAACTTTTTTTTTCTTAAGAAAAAAATTACCAGCAATAGATTTTTTAATACGAAACTAGAAGACATCTTCAGTTTTCTAAAATAAAATAAAAACTTTTTTCGTCAAAATCTGACTAAATCAACTTTCTTACTATAACCGAACATTAAAAAATATCTTTAAACTCTACTTTTTCGGCATGAAATAACCCAAATAGGTTGATATGCCGTTAAACAAAACTCAAATCGAAATCAAAAATCGATTACTCGACAAGTTAGAATGATTCTTTGGATACACATCAGTATCCACTTCCAGTTCCAGAGGATCTTTTCACAAAACTAAGCGGCGAAATTTGCTTTAAATGTTTGATCTTCCCAATGCTTTTCTTCAATTGAAAGTTAACAAGGAGTCGAAGGACCTCTTTACTATTAACACCCACAAGGGATTATTCAGACTTAACCGTCTCAGCTTCGGTGTCAAACCGACACCAGCCATATTCCAATAGGCAATGGACGCCATGCTAACGAGATTTGCAGGAGTTGCCGCATTCACCGATAACACCTTCTTCTATGTGCCATGTCCCTTCAAGTTGTAGGCGATTATGGCTATCCCTGGTAGCTCTTATCATGTTTTTTTCTGTTACCCCACTCAAACCCCGCTCTGCCATCCACCTGCTCAGGCCCTTCAAATATGTTATCCGCTGCTTTTCTCTGTCTCTCTTTCCCTCTATCAGACTTGTTAGTATCAGGATCTCTAAGCCCTCCTTCCTCATCACATGTCCCAAGAACGTCAGCTTTCTCTTCCTGATGCTCAGTATTAATTTCCTTTTCGTTTTCATCCTTTCTAAAACCTCATAAAATGAACTTTTAAAACATGTATTTTCTTTCTTCGGACAAATCAAACAACACGGATTCCGTGTAATAGCTGAAAAGCATGAATTTTCCGTGAACAAATAAAATATCTTGGGTTTATTTTCGATAAAATTAGTAAACGACTAGCCCCTGAAACTAGTTCAGAAATAACAAAATAAAACGTGTCAGAATTGATAAATGTAACAAAATTACATTCTTTTCTTGTTTTGTTTTTTTTTCGCCTGAACTTCATCATTATCCTTACGTTAATACACTTATTTTCTATATCGATTACTGGTCGTTGTTCATTTATTTGTGCAAACCCCTATTTCCATGATCCACAAAACTTTTAAAAAAAGATCATGCTGTCATGAATGTTCTGATGTGTGTCAAATAGCCTTCAAAAAGGTTAAGTTATTACTTTCTCCCAATCTTTAACTGATACATTACACCCGTCCATGAAATTGTTGTGGTATTTGATGCTTCTAATTATAATACTGAAGCTGTCATTTATCTCATTTCCCTGATGGCGGTCAAAAGGCAATAGCTCATGCATCCAGATCACTCATATTGGCAGAGCGTAATTAAATTGAAATTGAAAAAAGAATCATACCCAATAGTCTTAAAAGATCCACACAATGCCGCACGGATGTCATGTCAATCTGATCACAGATCAAATATCTGTTGTTAGTATTTTTGGATCTAAAAAAGGCATCCCAATATATATAGCAAACCGTCTTCAAATATGGCCTACTATGCTGTTAGATTCTATTTTTCTATAAGATATAATTCAACAAATACAATTGGTCATGTCGATGCATTATATAGTCATATGACTACACAAAATATAATACTAGAAGAATGTCATCACAACATTATCTCTCGAGCCAGAAGCCACTTCAGTGCTTGCATCTACTGTAAGAGTCTTAACAGTCGCTTCTACAATGGCCTGTTAAGCCAAAGCTTCTGATGCAGTGTTTAAAAAGGTTATATGCTTTCATCGTATAAAATGCCCAGAAAAATAGCCCGAAAAAAGAATTCAGATATTCGTTATTTCGTCGGAAATGGATGGCTGTCTTCTTTTTGAAGAACGCATGGTTGTCTCATCTAAATTACATGAAAGCTGATAAAGTAATGCCATTACTGTCATGAAGATATTAGCCGTATGAAATCCCTAGCATGCAGATATGTTTATTGACCAAACATGGACATGCAGGAGGAATTGGTACGCCTGAGGTTCAAATGACAACTTTATTTTTTAATCGTATCACCCCGAGCAAGGCGGTAATGCCACTGATGTGCAGGCGGCTACATAAGAGTAAAAAGATTAATTAGAAGAGAGTGAAGAGAAAGATGAACCAGTTAGAAAGGAGCAAGAGAAGGATGGGAATACATGTGTGATGACAGTTGCAAAGGTGGAGAGAAAGAAAAGGATATACGGGGTGGTGAAAGAACTAGAGTCAAGTGGTTAATAGATGAGTATTGACATTGCATTTAAATTCCTGGAGGTTGTAGCCGTCAGGAAAGCAAGAATATGGAAGCGAGTTCCACAGTCGAGAAGTGCTGCAAAATCTCCCCCTAACTCTACACGCCTGGCTTATCCCTGAATCACCATGGTCACGCCTTCACATTGACTTTGCCGGACACATCAAGGGACAATATTATTTTATGCTCGTTGGTACTTCCAGCAAATGGTCAGATATTTTTCAGAGTAATTGCATCACATTAGATAAAACAATATTTGAGTCCCACAAATACTACTTTCTGATAATGGCACTGCGTTCACTTCAGCCACATTTTCAATTTTCTTCGAAGAGAATAATATTTAACACACTTCAATCTTAACGGGCTTCTTGACAAAATCCAACGGAGAATCTGTAACGTGATCGATACTGACTTGGCAGACCGGCTGCAACCACTCTCTCACTGGCGTGGCGTGGCTTCCCTGTGCCTCTTCTATAAATAATTTCACGGCTTCTGCTCCGATGAACTTAGCTCATTGGTGCCGCCTAGGTACGAATTTACACGAGATACTAGATTAGCAACTAGGTCCCATCCTTTTACAATGAAACAGATAAGATGTAACCGTAATTTCTACTCCAACAGCTTCTTTTCTCGCACTTCCCGCCTGTGGAATTACCTTCCACATGCCTGCTTCCCCGAGAGCTACAATCTCCAGGAGTTTAAATGTAAGGTCAATAGACACCTCCTATCACACTAACTTTCATCTATTCTCTCAAACACCCTCACCATATACCCAACCCTCATTCTCGGTATCCTTGCCCATCTATCACCCTCCTTCTGACATTTTCTATATCTAAACTTCCTTTCTCGTCACTTTCCCCCTATGTAACCCCCGGCGCAATAGTGGCAGTCGAATGCCTTGCTTGGGGTGAAATGATTAAAAAAGACTACAGAAATCTGAATATGGCAGAGGAAATAGATTATGCTTTTGGTTGATTTTATTTAACTGCATATCAGTCTATGTGAATTATTTAATCTAATTTAGAGAGAGGGAGAGAGAGAAAGTGTGCAAGTGCGTGAGTGTGTGTTTCTGTGTGTGAGAAAAAGAGTGTGATTATTACATATCTAGAAGAAGAATATTCAATATCGGAAATACAGCGTTCCTAGATATAGTCAGTACGACCTGCGATTCAACATTGTAGAGTAAGTGTACGAATACGTATTCAAGCGGGAACCTCTGTCATCATCAAGTGTTGATTTCTATGTCTACATTGACTATGTTTGTAAAGTTTCTATTTCCAATATTGTGTGCTCTCTGTCTAAAAATCTAGCAAATCATATATGTATATGAATACAGAAAATGTTATACAGAAAAACAGATTTATTTTTTGTTTTACAAAGAAATTTTATAGGATGATCATGAATATTCATCAAGTTAACAGACGTTTATGTTATAATCATGTAGTGATACAGTTTAATGCCTAATAAAAATGATTTAGAGATTTTTTTTATATCTAAATATAGCACTCTGGCCATTGGTCGCGTATAACGATTATATGCGCGCTAAAAAGTCTGCCTTCCTCTACTTCAGCACCCATAGCCCTGAGGTAGAATGGCTGACTGACGCCAATTCGGTCTGGTTTCAATCCTGGGTTAAAACAATCGGAGTCTAACCGTAACTGATGAGCTGTGATACAGCAAAACAGATCTGTCTGCGGATGACTATATATATATATATATATATATATATATATATATATACACAAAGAATCTCAAGCTAGCCAAAACCTACCGCGGTTTCACACTACGACTCGTCAGGGCCTGACGAGCCGTAGTGTGAAACCGCGGTAAGTTTTGGCTAGCTTGAGATTCTTTGTGTGTCTTTGCTCTACTTTTGCATTTCGTTTGTACTTTGTATCGAGCACTTTTTCTTTCTTTTTTTTTTGTGGTTGGTTTTTTTTTCTTTACTGCGGAGTATCGTATGTCTTGTCCTTATTCCGCGGATTTCTTTTTTTTTCTCAACTCTTATCCAACGCCTTAGTGCACCGGATTGTAACGGAATTAGGTTCTGTTTGTTAATGGTTTTTCTTAAGGTTTATCTTAGTATAAATTTAAAACTTAAATACTTGCAGAGTCTATTTAGTTATTATTTTGAATATATATATATATATATATATATATATATATATATATATATATATACACACACATATGTGTGTGTGTGTGTGAATGAATATTTATATTGTCTTCGGATTCGTTTATGGGTTATATATTTTGAATAACATAAGGTTATCAATTTAACCGTTTTCTTTTCTTTTTTTAATATTTTTGTAGCTATGTAACTTGGCTTGGCTTTCAGAAAAGAAAATATGAGGAAATATTCTTCCTGAGGGAATTACTACTATTATACTACTTGCTTTTGCCTTGATAAACTCTCTCACTGAACGAAAAGAGTCAACTAAGATAAGTTTTCCTTTTGTATGTTAGTGCATGTATGTGTGTGTTTATGGTTACGATAAACACACACACATACAAGCACTAACATACGTACAGGTACACACACACACACACACACACACACACACACACACACATACACACATACTCACTACAATTAACGACAGCAGTAGCAGTGAAAGAGGACCAATCTTTTAAAGATACGATCCACCAGCGGACGGACGTAAAATCAAGCCCTCCTATCATTCTGAAGATGAGATACTGGTCTCGAAATATTAATGAATAATAAATAGGTAATACCCAACACCTTCTTTACCTTCCTTTATTTTACTAAACGCATTTTGATAGCCTTCAAATACATACCCATAAACCTTATATACACAGTGCCTCAAGCAAATTACAAAACTCACGTATATATATATATATATATATATATATATATACGTGTGTGTGTGTGTGTGTGTGTGTGTGTGTGTGTTTCATTAAAAAACTGACAAGGTACTGCAGTTAAGTCTTTTATTTAATGTTCTTATAGTTTTCCTCTTTCCTGAACATAAATTATATAGAAATTGTCCGAATGTTCTATATGTCCAATCGTTTTTAGCTATAACTTTAGTGATTATATTTTTACTTTTACGTAATGCATTCCTTGCATTCACTTACGCGCAAATACCCTTGGGAAAGGTATTAATCCGTCTCTTCCCTCCAGTTATGGGTTAAATAATAGGACAGATTGGGTTCTATAGCCATGGTCGGCAACCAGTCTACTGCAGAAAGCAATGGCAACCTACTGCAGGACAATCTTCTGTCCAGTCAGTCATGTCTGTTTCGAGACATGATCGCCCAATCGTGTATCACGTATGGCACTTAACTGATTAACTGTTTTAGATATCTAAAATTATAGGAATTTTTAAAATTTTCTAAACACAGTGAGACACAACCAGATAATGAGGATTTTGTGTGATTCCTAGAAGAAACAACTTGATAATATCAATAGTGTAAATAGACCACAAAGGCATCACTCAACTTCTATCGGCAAGGGACACATAGCCTCTACAAAAGAAAGAAGAAAACAGCGGACGTTGAGAAATGGAATGGGAATTGGAATATGGTAGCAGATCTCACAGATTATGACGCTTTTCCTCGAATCCCAACAGAGTAGAAGCCAGACATTTTCTATCGGGGGGAAGAAAGGAAGATTATTTACTTAATGGACCTGACAGTGTCCCACAAAAATAATGTGTTTGCAGCAGCTGATAGAAAGAATAAAAGATATCAAGCACTGCTTGAAAAACTAGAGGAAGCCGAATGGGAGACGATTCGCTACCCAGTCCAATGTACAAGTTGGTTGCAGAGTTTATTTTAGACACAGAATAACGAGATGGGTGTTGTCGATTAGTCTTCAGCAGCGAAAAGCAACATCAGTATTGAAGAATCTATAAACTGCCGTGGAAAAGGCAAGCCATTGATTCTGGTTGAAGAGAAATGATGACACTCGGCTAAAAAATGTATGCTACATCAACAATATGAAGCCAACTGAAACAACAAGAGAGGTGAGGTGGGTGCGCAGAACCACACCATCAACCATCGAGAAGGAGGCCCCAAAACCGTGCGCATTCTTTCCTGATAACCTCAAGATTTTGTTGGAATCTGGCATGCAGAGCAGTTTAGCTGGCATTCACTTACAGATGAGGTGTGTTCATCAATGATCTTCCCAATGTAAGCCATTATTTTTAGGCTGGTTTTACGTGTGTATATTCACATTCTCTGCGAGGAGTTGTTTGCGTATGGGGTTTATTAGCTTGCCGTGTGTGTTTAAATGCGATATAATTGAGCTTTGATTAGTGAGATATAACGTTTCTTCTTCTTAAGTATTTAGTATATCAGTATAATTATTTATGATATAATATCCTCATTCACAGGTTCAAAAATGCTAAAAAATATTATAATTATTATAATGTCCAAACGCTTTTGGCTATACTTTTAGTCATGATCAAAGATTTTTTATATTTTTACTTTTAATTAGATGTTTGTGGCGCAGTGGATATTGGCTCGGAACGAGAACTCGGGGAACCAAGTTCGAATTCCTGTTGAATTCCTTGCATTCACTTACGCGCAAATACCCTTGGGAAAGGTATTAATCCATCTCTTCGCTCCAGTTATGGGTTAAATAATAGGAAAGATTGGGTTCTATAGCCTTGGTCGGCAACCAGTCTACCGCAGAAAGCAATGGCAACCTACTGCGGGATAATCTTCTGCCCAGTCAGTCATGTCTCTTTCGAGACATGATCGCCCAAGCGTGTATCGCGCATGGCACTTAACTGACTGACTGATTCATTGTTTTATGTATGTATGTAGAATTATAAGAATATTTTATTCTATAAACACGGTCAGCACATTGTGGGTGCGTTCATACTAGATATTATTGAGCGTCGGCCTTTTCTTTTTATTAATAATGTTTCCATTCTTTTTTTTTTTTTTAACCTTTTTTACATGTAGATGAGGCTATTATATTTGCATAATCAACGAAGATGCTGCGGAAGGGGTTTGGTATGTACATGAAACCTGATTGAGCTATGATCAGCGATGTAACATGAATTTGGATAGGTTAGGAACACAGTTCGTTAAGGGACATGGAAATACATAAATAATATTGGTTCTCTGTAACTCATATATATATATATATGTGTGTGTGTGTGTGTGTGTGTGTGTGTGTGTGTGTGTGTGTGTAAGCTACTCATAAAAATATTTTTTTATTTCATGAGGGAGTGATTTTGAGAGATGTGTTAGATTTGCTGCGAAACGCAAGTATTACTGGATAATTTAATGGGTGAACTGCTTTTAATGACCCGTTATTTGGCGTTGTTGGTGGCAAAGCTTCATGTTCATATCGTCGTTCAAATGGTTTTCATTATTCGCCAGCTATCCAAGTATGAAGAATAAATTATTTGTTTTGACTTAACTGCATTTTATTAACTTTCCAATTTGTTAGACTTTCTGTGTAATTCACAAGAAAACTACGGCCCCAGACAAAGATTTTTTTCCTTATTCAAATAAAAATGCGATCTAAAATATATTATTGTTTCCGTTTATCGTTAAAACACGCCCTGTGGTTTTTATGTTTCTAAAATGCAGTAAATATTACCAGGCAACTAGCAAAACTCGTACGGTTGGATATTATTTGTATTGAATCGTAGCCGGCATTCTGTCTCTTTTGTTAAATAGATATTAACTATTGCTTGGCAAAGATCAATCGTTAATAAATCAATGTTGAAGACGAGGTTAATGTGTCGTGATAGAAGTATTACGGAAGTTATGAATGTCTTTCTTCATCTAGACAAGGCTTACGGCCATATCACAACAAAAAGAATATTAAAAGAAACACTAATCAACCATTAACGGCAACACTTCATATAAGAATATCAGACAAATATTAACTCTACGTCAAGTAACAGTTTACATCCATATCATGTTGAAACACCGATTCTCGCTCACTCAAGGAAGTTAAGCAACGCCAAGCCTGACTGTTACGAGCATACACTTATATATAAAAAATAATATTAATAATGTCTAAAAAACGTTAAAATTTATAATAAGGGATTCTATTGACTCTTATTATTAGAAAAAGGTTTTAGTTCATGAAGTAGTTGTAAAAATAGGAAAATTATAAATAGAATGCTTGGAAGATCCTAGAATATTCGAGAAAAATGTAGAGAATTCGAGATTATTCGAGAAATATGCAAATTAGGTGTTAGCCCCTATAAAATAGGTTTTGGGAAAAGAGTTGTTAGGTGTTAAAAGGATTTGCTGACATTATCAACTCCTGCCCGATTAAGGATTATATCCAGCCAAAAGAATCTTTACTAAAATTTGCCGAACAACTAAAACCTGAAAGAGAACCTCATGGAACTAAATGGGTAAATTGAATTATTTGACTCTTTCATTGACCAAACAAAAATATTATTCTTTATATACACATTTGAGGATTTCCAAAAATAGTACTTAGAATACTCGCTAGTCCAACGTGTAAAAATTACTTCACCCACTCCTTAACTCTCCTTTCGTAACACTTCGCATGCCAGTAGTAAACTCCATGTTTTCTATTTGAATGCAAAAATTATATATTTGTAACTATTTTTATTTTGTGTTTTTTGTAAATTAAATATTTGTCTGTGATTTAGCTCTGTGTTTTTCATTATTTTTTCTTTTGTTACAACTTATAATACGTAACACTAACCATTACCTACATGGGTGATCACTGATGAATACCAGGTGTTGTAAGCTTGGATTCACGGATGGTGAAATGGATATTGACTCAGGAATGTCAGTCAATTCCAGTTTTCGCTATAATGACCTACGCGCAAATGCTATTGGTAATAGAATGGATCAACCTCTTTTTTTGTCCTAGCTATGGTTAATCAGTAAAATTTGTATCCCTAAAATATTATTATCTACCTACCCATTGAATATAAATTACAATCTTAAAAATGTGCTGACTTTAAATAACTTGAAAAGTGTTGCTAGACCGTAAAAACAGCGAAAAAAAATGAGATCTTACTGTATATAAACTGAGGTTATCTGTTTTCTGTTATTATTAACAAATGCTCTGATCTCAAGTATTACTTCATATTGACATAATCATTGGAAAATATATTGAAAGAGTTAGACGTCTAAATGAATCAGCGCATATGTTAGATTATAAGGACCTCATTAGTAGGCCTAGTATAGAAATAATTACAATATGGGAGACGCTTTGAAAGAAAGAAAGAAAGAAAGAAAGAAAGAAAGAAAGAAAGAAAGAAAGAAAGAAAGAAAAAAAGAAAGAAAGAAAGAAAAATTAAAGGAAGTATTCAACTGCAGCATCATCAGTTGAAACATGATAGCAAGTAACAGCAGCAGTAGTGGCAGCAACCACGGTGGAAATTGCAACTTAATCAGCAGTTAGGTTAAGTAACCTCCCAGAGGCCTTGTTGCTGGATGCATTTTTGCGTCATACCCAGAACCAGAAAGCGGCGGTGAATGTTTTGAATGGCATATCAACCTCTATAGGTTATTTAATGCCGAAATGTAAAAATGTGTACCTCATTTTGTACTTTCAGGTAAAAGTGTGTTTAAATATACACTTGTTGATCATAAAATGTATTGGTTGTGATTTGTAATGTTTTTCTGGTAATTTCCCTACAAAAAATATATTGTTGGTAATTTTTTTTATAAAAATGTATTCTTGATCATCTAAACTTATTTATAAAGGGAACTTTGTCTCTGTTTGTGTGTCTGTGTGTGTGTGTGTGTGTGTCCGTTACCTATAGACTCCGAAACGGCTGAACCGATCTTCTTGAAAATTTACACAGTTATACTATAAGCATCTGCGAGTGTTCTTAGCTAAGTTTTGTGTCGATGTACCCCCGATAAATATCGAAAATAGATAATCGAAAAATCGGGTTATAGAAGAAGTGGTTCGATTTTAATCAAATTTGATACACTCATAAACAAAGACATAAGAAACGATATTTAAAAGTTTCAAGGCTGCAGTTCTTACAATAGTGCAGACAATCGATAATATATATATATATATAAGGCAAGATGTTTCTGTGTGTGTCTGTATGTCCTTTATACAAATCCACAATTTTTATCCGATTCTCACCAAACTTCACACAAATATTCTTTAGGCTGAGTCTGAGCTCCAGGACCATGGATTAGTTTTAAAGCTTTCATTATACCCGAGCAACGCCGGGCCATACTGCTAGTTCTACTATAAAAACGATCTGTTTATTATTATTCAGTGGTGGACACTAATTGTCCAGAGTTGGAACTTTAACAGGTACTAACACCCCGACTCAGAGAGTTCCTAAGAATAACAGCAATTTAGTTTCCTCAAAACCCCAAATCTTCCAATCAGAGAACTTGTTGCCAGATTTACTTCATCGTCATACAGACGACGTTCTGAGGAACTCGAAGTGTAAAACGGCTGAAATGTTATGATAACAGCAACAAAGATGGAGATAATATTCCGAATATAAATAGTATAAATGTATTTATAGATTCACATGCATTGAATTTGTTATAAAAGTACAAGTAGGTCCGTGCCGTCAAAAATCACGTGAACATATATATTGATTACCTACTATTGAGTATCTTACATTAAGACATGATAAAAAAATAAACCCACCCCTCCCTCTGAGCGGGACAGGAGGGAAATATATATAAAATTCTTTTTGTTTTAAGAATTTAAAAGCAATGAAAGATTTAAAATTTGAAACGATTAGTTTTGGAACAATTTTGTTAGAAAGATTTACTGTAGGAAAGAATATTCGATTATCTAACGTCACTAAAGGTAGCTACTTGCAAATCTTTTAATAAGCAAAATTTTTGTAAAATATGAAATTTTTTTCGATGTTTGCCTAGAAATTGCCTAGATAGTTTCACCTTTTCGTTGGCTCCAATTAGTGACAAACTTCACACGCACCTACAATTAATTCTATGTGAAAAAAAAAGAAATGTGATTCTAAGAATTGGTTTACACAATGTTAGCGTTCTTGAACTATAAGATGTAATTTATTATTTATAAATCATGATAATATTAAATTATAAATATTGTTTATAAATCATGACAATATTAAATAAACCTTGAGAGACTTCTAAAAAATCAGCTTTATTTTACATTTTTTCATTATATATAAAAGCATAACAAGAGTACAACAATAGAGACAAAGTTGCGTCTTTCCCTCTCCTTTTTATTCTCTCCCTCTCTTTATATATATATATAGAGAGAGAGAGAGAAAGAGAGAGAGAGTGTGAGAGAGAGAGAATTGTGTATTTAGTCAGCAATCCTTGTTTATACAAGTTTACTTGAAGATGACTGACGACGCACTGAGTTTAAGATTTTTATTAGGTTTATCTTGAATTTATAAGATTTATTTATTTATTTTATTTTATTTTTTTTTTTTTTGCGAGACATAAAGTAGCTAAAAAGAGCCTTAATGTTTAATGCCTCGAAGCGACTTCGGTTAATTTATTACCCATTATCAAGAATATTTTAAAAACTGAATTAGCCACTCCTTGTAAGTGAACACTTTCAATAATATCTACTATGAACACGGCCACAACGTGATGACCATGTTCAGAAATAAAAAATATTTCCACCCCTATGGATACACACACACACACACACACACATATATACATATAACATAACACGTGATTGCTGAAAACGGACACTCTTCCATAAGAATCCTCACACAGTAACATCTACTATGGAGTATAACAAACGGAAAATAAATATACCGAATACAGCACACTTGAGAAGGGCTAAAGAACTGGCCGAAAGCTCCCTGGACAATAAAATCTATGGCCAATCTTGTTTCCATTTACTGCCTTTTTTTATTATTGAATATTTTTCTTTCTGTTTCCATGTTGTTTGACTAATTGTGTCATCCTGTCCAGATTATTATTACTATTATTATTATTAATATTGTGTTAATATTGCTTTAAGTCTACAATTTTAACGATCTCTACAAGTATCTCTATTGATCAGAGATGTACATAATCAATTCGGAGTAATAATAAAATTTAAATAATGAATATTCCAATTTCTTCTTTGCACACATAATGTTTGTGCCAATATTGTCGTTCGACGGTTCTTCTTTTATATGCCGTGTTTCTTCAAGACCTAGACGATCATGGCCCGCCACATCTTTCTGCCCCTTGTTTCTCTGTATACTTTTAATTTATTTCACCCAGACCCTGTCACGCATTGTTTTTCCTTTTTCTCTTTCCCTCCATTAGCTCTCTTCTTCTTCTTCTTCTTCTTCTTCTTCTTCTTCTTCTTCTTCTTCTTCTTCTTCTATGTGCCCTATTCCTTCAGGACGTAGGCAATCATGGCTTTCCACGTTTCCCTATCCCTGGTGACTCTGAGCACGCCTTCTCCTGTTACACCGTGCAATCCTCGTTCTGTCATCCACCTGATTAGGTCCTTCAAATATGTTATCCGTTGCTTTCCCCTGTTTCTTTTCCCTCTATCTGGCCTGTTAGTATCAGATTCTCCAGGCCCTCCTTACTCATTGCGTGTCGCAGGAACTTCAGCTGTCTCTTCCTGATGCTCGGTATTAATTTTCTTTTCGTTTCCATCCTTTCTAAAACCTTATCATTGCTCACATGCTCGGTCCATGATATCCGCAGCATTCTTCTATAGAGCCACATTTCAGTTGCTTCAAGTTTTTCCTTCATCTTTGATAGTATTGTCCAGCATTCACTGCCATATTGAAGGACGGACATCAAGTACTAATCCAGTACTCTCTTCTTAGTTTCTAGCGAAATTGCCCTGTTTCTCAATACCTTATTCAACTTCTGGAATGCTTCCTTCGCCATGCCAATTCGCCTTCGGATCTCTGTGTCGCACTTTCCGTTTTCTGTTATAACTCTTTCCGGGTATTTTTAATTTTTGTACCTGCTTGATTCTGGTATCCCCGACTTGTATTTGGCATTTTGGGCTGCCCTTTTTCGTGACCTAGAAACGTCATCTGTCTCTTCCTGACGTGAAGTATAAATTTCCCGTTCGTTTCGTTTCTCTTAAAAACTTCCTCGTTTTTCACATGTTAGGTCGATGTTATTCCTAAGCGTTCTTCTGTAGAATTACTTTTCTGTTGCTCCGAGTCTTTCCTTCAACTTTGATGAGACTGTCCAGCTTTCACTGCCACATAGGAGAACAGATATTACGTAACAGCTCAGTACCTTTTTTCTTTGTTTCCTACGAAATTTTCTTGACTCTTAGTGCTCTACTCAACTTTTGAAAAAGGTTCTTTGCCATTGGTTACTCAGGTATAACATGAATCCTTCCGCTCAGACTTTGCTGGATTTTGCCAGTCAGCAGTAGAAATGTGTTTGCATATAAAGACTAGTTAAATATTTAACTCTAATAAATCTTAAGCATTCACATGTCACGCTCGCTATGTAGAGGAATAGTTATACTCCTGTAAATTTATCTGTGTCAAATCACGATTTAGATTTTTGAAAAAAAATTCGAAGATGGCTGATTAAAAATAGGATAAGGATTTCCCAACGAATATTTTAAGCAACATGAATTCAAACAAAAAGAGAATTTAAAAAGGGATAAGACATCAAAGCCAACACCAACTGGCTTGGTGTTTTATCGATAAATTTTAACTATGGGTTTTCTTATCGAAACTGGGTTCAAATGAAACGAATATCAAAACCCCACAAAATAATTATCTAATACAGATAAATCAATGTGTGATTTATTAAAATTAGAGAAGAACTGTGCACAAATAAAAAATAATACACTTGATATTTATCTACCTACTGTTAGCGAATTATTCCTCATGTTAAATTATTTTAGTACAGTGTGTGAGAACCCAGTTACGGAGGTGTTAATTAATTGTTCTATTGTTAGCTCAATAATATAAGATACGCAGATGACTCTGTGCTGGTAGCAGACACGGAAAGGAAACAAGATATCCTACAGAAGGTAGCGAAAGAAAGTAAAAAGAAAGGATTAAAAATAAACTACAAGGAAACTGATGCATGGTCATCAGTAGAAAGTGGAGCCCAAAATGCCAACTTCAAGTGGGTGATACGGAAATCAACAGGGTACAGAAATTTATATACCTTGGACGTATTCTAACAGAGGGCGAAAAGTGTGACACTGAGATCCGAAGGAGTATTGGCGTGGCCAATGATGCATTCCAAAAGCTGATTAGAGTATTTAGAAGAAAAAAACAGGTAATTTTCACTGGAAACAAAGAAGATAGTACTTGATTGTTATGTGTTATCTGTCCTTTAATATAAGAGTGAATGCTGGACAATATCATCAAAGATGAAGGAAATACTTGAAACAACCGGAATGTGGTTGTACAGAAGGATGATGAGGGTACCATGGACCGAAGATGTTAACAATGACGATGGAAAGCTTGAAAAAGAAAAGGAAACTGATACTTAATATCAGGAAAAACAACTAAAGTTTTTGAGACATTTAATGAGGAAGGAATGCTTGAAGAATCTGATACTCACAGGACAGATAACCGGAAAGAGAGACAGGGGGAAACTACTCATGACATACTTGATGGGCTTGAGGGAATCGATGACGGGGAAGGGTTTGAGAGTAGTAACAAGAAAAAGGATGTAAAGAGCTACAAGGAATAGGGAGATGTGGAGGGCCATGATTATCTAGAACCTAAGGGACACGGCACATAGCAGAAGAAAGTTGTTAGGAAAAACTCATATAAAAGACAAATTTACTGGTACTAGAATCGTCAAAAAGAGCACTGTCTGTGATGAAAAAGTGTCGAAGGAGTCAGGATCCGATTTTTATTTCAAGGAAGATTTGGTCGATAATACACTAGAATTCAACCGACGTTAAATGGATTAGATCAATATTTCTCGACCTCGACTGCAAGTTAAATACCTGACTCCGTTCTTTTAGAATTACATATTTGGAAAAATCAACCCATGATTTGTATCACAAACAAAAAGTATGCAGATTTGAACCAATATTAACAATGTTCCCATTTTATGGCATTCAGCTTACTTATCTCCCAATAGATGTCGTGAAGACAAAGTAAACCATGAACACGGCTTAAGTATCGAGAAAGAAATCTACTGGTAAGACAAAATTTGATGGTCATGACATGTGAGCAGGCCACCACACTACTAAACCCCTCAGCTAATCGTGTTCGTTACGTTTATTAACTAAAACTGAATCTTTGTCCGTTTTTGTTTTTTTGTTTTTTGTTTTCGTTTTTTTTTTTTTTGGTTTTTTGGTTTTTGTGTTTGTTTTTTGTTTTTTTGTTTTTTGTTTTGGTTTTTGTATTTTTGGATTTTGTTTTCGTTTTTTTTTTTGTTTTTTGTTTTTTGTTTTTGTTTTTGTTTTTGTTTTTTGCTTTTTGGACTTTTGTTTTTGTTTTTTGCTTTTTTTTTTGTTTTGCTACACGTTAGCTGCGTTGTAAAGTTGACCGGCCAATAACTAACCTGCGTTGCGTCTCCATTCTCGTTCATATCACGAGAAGCCCGATACCAGCTCACGAAGAAACAAAATATCTAAAAACACCACGACAAAGAATCAGAGCTCGAAATATATTTACAATATATTTGGTTGTTTTATACAGGGTTTCGCCTGCTCTTTTTTGTGTGAGTAGGTAGGCACCACTGGGGACAATTTCTGCCATATCAGGCTACTTTTCTTCGGCTCTTCCTTCTATGAATTCTACATCTTAACATTACGACGTGACACTGGAAACACAAGCAGGCGGCATTGGAAATCTCCAAGAGTCATTTTATCTACTGCAAAGACCGGACAAAAACTAATAACCACAATCCCAACTATAAGTGTTAATATTATTTTTTAATCGTATCACCCCGAGCAAGGCGGTAACGCCACTGATGTGCAGGAGGCTACGTAATAGTGAAAACATCGGAAAAGACAAAGCCGGAAACCATATCCTAAAAACAGGGAACAAGGAATGAGCCTCTTAACCTGTTCAATAGACATGGGTGGAGTGTGAACCGGGCGATAGATAGATCTATCTACTCCAATTGAGAAAAAAAAACAAGAAACCAACAAACGGAAATCATCAATTTCCGACTTTGTTGCTACTTACCTTCAAAAGCTTTCTTTTATTTATTCATTGTTCCCTTTCGATCTGATGGATTGCTACCTACAAGACCCGACTCTGAATAAATTGTTTGCCGACTATAAAACACACATGATTTGAGATAAAAGATCACTCCATCCGCTTCTATGGTAATGTCACCCTAATGCAAATACCACAACGCCTCCGGTTGCAAAAGCTGGTGTACCTGTTACAGATATGAGCAAACTGTAGGCAACCACGTCTAAATCACAAATATCCCCCTTCTCTCTCGCTGTGTATGACAAATGTAAAATCTTATTTTATTGTGATTAGGTTTTGAAAACGTTATGTTTTGGGTTTGTTTGTAAGAAATTAGATTATTTCCTTGAAGATGATTTTAATGCTGTCAAAAATAAATGGCATCCATTGCGTGATAATTGTTTCTCTTGTTTTCTGCATGCTCGAATCGCTGAAGTTTTTCCACAGACGTTGATTAGATGGCGTTGCCTAAAATTAACAGCAAGATAAAAGTATGACAGAAAATGTCTTCACAGCTATAAAATTTACAGAAATTACAATCAGTTTTGTTGCTTTTCTATTAAAAATATCACTCGTAAGCAGATGATATAATCACAGTAAATTTATTGGTTGACGCCACGACGTGCTTTTTTTTTTTTTGTTTTTTTTTTTGCTCGCAGTTTACATCAAAAAGTGGAGTTAGCTGCTATCGTGCAAGTGAGAGTCGTGTGTTTTCCAGTGGTATTATTGATCAGTGCAGGCAGATATACGTGCAAGTAAGGGTAACAGAAAAATAATTTCTATCTTATAACGATCTTTATTGGAGAGAGATTTTAATCAAAGCTGTGAAAAGAACATACATGCATATGATGCAATGGATAAATTGTCGTCTAGATTATGCAAAAATGAAAATAAAATTGGTATCCTATTTTTGCATGTGCGTTGTGGTGCAATGGATATCGACTCAGAACGACAACTCGGAGAGCCGAGTTCGAATTCAAGTTGAATTCCTCGCATTCACTTACGCACAAATACCCTTTGGGAAAGGTATTAATCCGTCTCTTCCCTCCAGTTATGGGTTACATAACAGGACAGATTGGGTTCTAAAATTTTGGCTGGCAACCAGTCTACCGTAGAAAGCAATGGCAACCTACTGTGGGATAATATTCTGCCTAATCAGTTATGTTTCTTTAGAGACATGATCTCCCAAAGCGTGTATGATGTATGGCACCTGAATAAAATTACCAAAATTACACACAAATTTCTTGGAATACTAAAGAGTAAATTTCTTCAATGAAATAACTATTGGCTTCAACCAAGGCCTCCAGACAACTTCGGAATCTTCTGCAACTCTTCTGGGTGGTCTTGTTGCTCTCTCGATCAACTGCACCCTACACATAATAATCAAGGGAGTTGAAATCCGGGGAGTTTGATGGCCAGGTGTACGAGATGATATGATTGCAGAACTTGTCTGACAGTCTTGACTGAGTTACTCTGCTTGTGTGGCATGGAGTTTTCTTACCAGCCATAAGGAATTCAAGCAGCCACCGTCTTGACTCACAGCAACACTATTTCCTCAAAATATTATGTTTCGGGTGTGCATTGTGGTGTAGTGGGCATCGATTCAGAACGACAAATTGGGGAGGCAAGTTCGAATTTCAGTTGTATTCCTTGCATTCATTTACGCACAAATACCCTTGGGAAAGGTATTAATTCGTCTCTTCCCTCCAGTTATGGGTTAAATCCGAGGAAAGATTGGGTTCTATAGCATCGATTCAGAACGACAAATTGGGGAGGCGAGTTCGAATTCCAGTTGAATCCATTGTATTCATTTACGCGCAAATACCCTTGGGAAAGGTATTAATCCGTCTCTTCCTTCCAGTTATGGGTTAAATAGCATGACAGATTGGGTTCTATAGCCTTGGTCGGCAACCAGTCTACCGCAGAAAGCAATGGCAACCTACTGCGGGATAATCTTCTACCCAGTCAGTAATGTCTCTTTTGAGACATGATCGCCCAAAGTGTGTATCAGATATGGCACTTAACTGACTGACTATGTTTAGTATTTGTTTTCCGTTTTCTTCTAAGATCTGCTTATTCTCTTTCATTCACCGAAGCCCCTTTCGTCTTTGTGGTGTCATCGTCTTGCCTGGGGTGAAAAGAGTTTTTTGTTTTTTTTTTAAGGATAGACAGTGGAACTAGAACGATCTACTCCGGTGAATAAAATATAGTTTGAAAACTATTAAATTAAAATTAAATAATTAAATAGAGTAGAAATTCACTTATGGTGTCCCCGATCATCAGACGTCGAAGAAGGCCGCAGTGCACAATAACCGAAATGTTGTGATAATAACAAAAAAGAAAAAGACATCAGTTTTTTTTTTACAATGTAAATAACCACAACTTCTCATCCCAGTCATTTAGACTACTCAGTTATAAATACCCCTTGAACATAACTGGATAGGTGTACCGACGTAACGACTTCACCGTCTTGTAGAATTCATATCACGTCACGTAGCCGCCGGTGTTCAGGTGAATGAAAGAACTTCGCGTAATTATGACTGTCTCATTTTTTTTTTTTTTTTTTGCACTTCGTTTACAAAACAGGACATGTCTCACTTCAGTGTGATTATCTTAAAAAAAAAACAGTGCTGTGTCACACCGGAGGAGAATCGATTTGAAACAATTTACAACTGTTCACCTCATTAACAACAAGCTTGGTTGACACTTTGCCGCTAAATGTGTAAACATTCGGTGTTTTTCATTGCCTCCTTGTTTCTAACGCAATTATCTCAAGAGCAGCAGACTGACAAAGAAGAGGCGTGGATAACAGAAGACATTTACGCATGGACGAACAACTACGTAGAAAAAAGTACACATATATACACACATTCAACTATATATTTATATACTGCTCTACATTCTGAATCTATGTTTGCATACGAGTATCATGCATTGCAAGAAAATATTTACATAGGACTAAACCGATCCCCCACCCAGTAAGTTTTCTTGGAAGGTCGGTGGATTTCGTTTTGTGGCGTATCAACTTCTATGGGTTATTTAATGCCGAAATCTAAATATTTTGAACAACATTTTATGGTTGAATATATTTTAAACAAAGTTGTATGTCTTCAAATATAGATAAAATGTATAGCTGGTCATTTTGCTTTAAAATGCATTCTTAGTAATTTTACTATAAATAGGTATTGTTGATAATGTTTCAAGTAAAAAATATATAGTTTTATAATTTCATGGTGTTTTATCTTTATCTTAGCTGTCACTATTTGCCCATAGCTAGGAACCTAACAGATGCTGCCACCCCGGGTCATCGTGAATCTGGGAACAACAGCAATTAAAAGGTAGTTCCACGCTCCTAAAAACCTGACATATCCCGATCAGAGGCCTTGCTGCTGGATGTAGTTTATTTTTTGGTAAGTAGGCTAGCTGCTATATAACAGTCGGGATAGTGATGACCGGCATCGCTGGCAGAAGGATTCCAAGACTGAAACCAAAGGCGAGGGCTGAGATTTTACAGATGGAATCAACAATCACATATCCGTGACCAAGGTGAACGTTTACACTAGAGAATATCATCAGAAAGACCAGCTTCGCATTGCTTCTTTTAATCTCTCTGTCACATTTCTGTCGTCGAACAGTTCACAAAAAAGCTTTACAGAATTCATTGTATAATGATTCCATCCCTGTGACAGGGCCTCCCTCACTGCACTAAAAACAGAGAAAGAGAAAAGGAGAGGGAGAGATTTGGTGAAATACCGATGCACAACAATCATATATCCGTGACCAAGGTGAACCTTTACACTGGAGGATATCATCAGAATGACCAGCCTCACCTTGCTGCTTTCTACCTCTCTGTCACGTTTCTGTCGTCGAACAGTTCACGAAAAGGCTTTACGGAATTCCTTGTCCCAATGATTCCAACCCTGTGACTGCACTAAACACACACACACACAGAAAGAGAGAGAGAGTTGGTTGGTTGGTTGGTTGGTTGGTTGGTTGGTTGGTTGGTTGGTTGGTTGGTTGATGAAATACTGATGCCAGCATGGCAATTATTACTGTCTTTTTTTCTTTCTTTTTTTTTATAAGCGTTTCACCCCGAACAAGGCATGTCACTGCCACTACTGCGCAGGGGGCTACATAGAGTGGAGAAAGGATGATTAAATATAGGAAATGTCAGAGGGTGGGTGATAGGCGGGTAAGGATACCGAGAACGAGGGTTGGGTAAATGAGAGTGTTCTGAGAATAAATGGCAGTTAGTGTGATAGGAGGTGTCTATTGACCCTACATTTAAACACCTGGAGATTGTAGCTGTCGGGGAAAGCAGACTTGTGGAAAGGAGTTCCACAGGCGGGAAGCGCGAGAAAAGAAGCTGTTGGAGTAGAATTTACGGTTACATCTTATTTGTTTAACTGTAAAAGGGTGGGACCTAGTTGCTAATCTAGTATCTCGTGTAAATTCGTGCTTAGGCGGCACCAGTGATCTAAGCTCATCGGAGCAGAAGCCATGAAAGTACTTGTAGAAGAGGCACAGGGAAGCCACATCACACCGGTGAGAGAGTGGTTGCAGCCGGTCTGCCAAGTCAGTATCAACCACGTTACAGATCCTCCTTTGTATTTTGTCAAGAAGCCCAAGGAGAGCAGCAGGGGCACCCGACCAGATATGGCAGCAATATTCAATACACGGGCGGATGGTAGATACAATACAATACGTACGCGTGTGGACTACTGCATCATTAAGACTACTTTTCATACCTCACCATCATGTGTGATGGAAAGGTAGAGTAAATATCGAGAATATTGGTTGTGGCTTGACCAGGAGAAGAATGGGCTTAATCAGGTCTACTCTCTTATGGCCCGCTACGCATGAATGTCTACTTCTCCGAATATGTAGAAAGATCTGGTCAAATGTTCATTGTAACTCTAGGATTCCACTTGGACGATGGATTCTTATGATTTATATGTGACTATATCTTACGGCTATGTTTATCGATATATTTCTCAAATAAACTATAGTATTTTCATTGTAAGTTTCGCTGTCTTCTATGACGTCATTATCCGTGGTAATGTTGCTAAAAGAGTAGGACAGGACTTTGTCCCTGGGAAAGAGTTTCTCTGGAAGCATTGCTATTAACAGATATCTCCTTTGAATTCTGTGTGATGGTAACTTCCCTTGAATAATTCGCTCTTTCGACAGAAGCATAAACAACCAAAGATCCCGTGAATGTCGACGCATTCAATAATTGACAGTTTAGAGACCACATTCTAATTTACTACAGATACACAAAAGAAAGACGTGGTAATGTCCAGTTCAAAATGTCACCCCACACATTGTCAAAAACTTGTAAAAACAACATTTAAAAGAAGAAACTTAAGTGCAAAAACAAACATAAAAGCAATAGCTTGTATTTCAATGTATTAATAATTTCTCGTTGTCCATCCAATACAAGGCCAAAGAGCCATTCAAAGTAGAAGGGTTAGTGAATTAGGTTGTTGAAAGTTGGTAATCGCTGACAAGAGACTTGAAAAGACTTAGCTAGTATTGATCGGGGAAGCATCCTCTTGGGAATCGGTTTCTCAAAGGAGTGGTTATTGAGAAGCTGTTCGAATAGAAATTCCTTCTTCACAATGTAATATGAAGTGAATAAGGATGATTAATTCCCGTGAGTGAGTATGATTCATTCCCCTGAATGAGATGATTCACCCCCGCGAATGAAGATGATTAATCGCCGAGAATGAGGATGATTAATTCCCGTGAGTGAGGATGATTCATTCCCCTGAATGAGATGATTCATCGCCGCGAATGAAGATGATTAATCCCCGAGAATGAGGATGATTAATTCCCGTGAGTGAGGATGATTCATTCCCCTGAATGAGATGATTCATCCCCGCGAATGAAGATGATTAATCACCGAGAATGAGGATAATTAATTCCCGTGAGTGAGGATGATTCATTCTCCTCAATGAGATGATTCATCCCCGCGAATGAAGATGATTAATCCCCGAGAATGAGGATGATTAATTCCCGTGAGTCAGGGTGATTCATTCCCCTGAATGAGATGATTCATCCGCGCGAATGAAGATGATTAATCCCCGAGAATGAGGATAATTAATTCCCGTGAGTGAGGATGATTCATTCCCCTGAATGAGATGATTCATCGCCGCGAATGAAGATGATTAATCCCCGAGAATGAGGATGATTAATTCCCGTGAGTGAGGATGATTCATTCCCCTGAATGAGATGATTCATCCCCGCGAATGAAGATGATTAATCCCCGAGAATGAGGATGATTAATTCCCGTGAGTGAGGATGATTCATTCCCCTGAATGAGATGATTCATCGCCGCGAATGAAGATGATTAATCCCCGAGAATGAGGATGATTAATTCCCGTGATTCAGGGTGATTCATTCCCCTGAATGAGATGATTCATCGCCGCGAATGAAGATGATTAATCCCCGAGAATGAGGATGATTAATTCCCGTGAGTGAGTATGATTCATTCCCCTGAATGAGATGATTCATTCCCGCGAATGAAGATGATTAATCCCCGAGAATGAGGATGATTAATTCCCGTGAGTGAGGATGATTCATTCCCCTGAATGAGATAATTCATCCCCGCGAATGTAGATGATTAATCCCCGAGAATGAGGATGATTAATTCCCGTGAGTGAGGATGATTCATTCCCCTGAATGAGATGATTCATTCCCGCGAATGAAGATGATTAATCCCCGAGAATGAGGATGATTAATTCCCGTGAGTGAGGATGATTCATTCCTCTGAATGAGATAATTCATCCCCGCGAATGTAGATGATTAATCCCCGAGAATGAGGATGATTAATTCCCGTGAGTGAGGATGATTCATTCCCCTGAATGAGATGATTCATCCCTGCGAATGAAGATGATTAATTCCCGTGAGAGAGGATGATTCATCCCCGAGAATGAGGATGATTAATCCCCATGAGTGAGGATGATTACTTCCCATGAATGAGATGATTCATCCCCATGAATGAGGATGATTCATCCCCACGAATGTGGATGATTCATCCCAGTGAATGAGATGATTCATCCACGTGAAAGAAGGTGATTCATTCCCGTGTGGGTGACATAGTAACCCTTAGCTCTCAAGATGGAAAATAATGCATATAGAACATTTACCATAGAAGTAACGTTAGTGTAGCAAGTTATTAATATCGTTTCTGCTGTGGGAAAGATGTGGGAAATATCCATATAGAGTGCGATGGATAATTTGTCGTCTAAATCACACAAAATTAAGATAGCACTGACATCTTATTTTAACAGATATATTTACCAAAGTGACAGATAAATATCCTGAAATTATTTAGCGTTTAAGAAAATATAGCAATACAAGACAAAACTTACAAAGGACAAGAAATTGTTGAGAACCCTGATTAGCCACGTCGTGAAGAACAATTCCAGATACAAGATACGATTCAGAAATGCGAAAATCAAACAAGGACAACACTTTCAATATCCGGGAGTTGTTTAACAGAGAAAGCAAACTGTGGCACAGAAACTCGAAGCTAAATTCGATTAGTGAAAGACATTTTCTAAAAATTAAAGAAATTTCATTAGAAACAGCGAAAATTGTAAAAGTATTGTAGTAGTTGGCCGCTCATATCCGAAAATGTATTAGGAAAGATATTAATCTATCTCTTCTACCCCAGCAATAGGTTGAATAGCAGGACATATTCGATTATATAGCCTTAGTTGGTAATCAGTCTATCGCAGAAAGAAATGTTAACCTACTGCAGGCAAACCTTCTTCTTAGTCATTTACGGATCGAAAGAGACATGATCATCCAACCGTGTATCATATATAGCACTTTTCTTTCCCCTAGAGAGATTGCTGGAATTTGGAGCTCAATTTATCAAAGAAACTGGTTATGAGGCGACAGTTGTCCGCCTCCGCCCATTCTCCGGCTGAAGCTGGACATTTTCAGAGTTTATTTGAAACTAGCAGTATAGCCCGGCGTTGCTCGGGTGTAATGAAATGTTTAAAACTAATCCATGGTCCTGGAGCTCAGTCTCTTTGGACGTTGGCACAAAAGACTAAAATGTTTCCAGTTAAAGCAAAACCGTAGACTGAAAGAAAAATGACTGGATGTAAGTCAAATTTTGATTTCCTGGTATCGATTTATACATATATATATATTATCGATTTTCTACACTATTGTAAGAACTGCAACCTTGAAACTTCTGAATATCGTTTCTTATGTCTTTGTCTATGAGTGTATCAAATTTAATTAAAATCGGACTACTTCTTCTATAACCCGATTTTTTCGATTATCGATTTTCGATATCTATGGGCGGGTACCCCGACACAAAACCTAGCTAAGAACACTCGCAGACGCTTATAGTACAACTGTAAATTTTCAAGAAAATCGGTTCAGCCGTTTCGGAGTCTATAGGCAACGGATACACACACACAGACACACACACACAAAGTTCTATTTATAAATAAGTTTAGATACATAGCACGAAAGGATTTTATAGACAGCATTTTTTCTACTATTATTGAGTACCTATCATTTTATATATATATAAAATGACTGTTAATTTTTGGAGAATTTCAAAACATGTAATTCATGTCGTACTTATATACGTACGTTCTATGTATCATGAGTTTTCTAATATGCGTAAGAAAGAATTTTTGATCCGATATTTCTTATATGAAGGCAACATTTTGTGATTATATTTGAATAATCATCCCTGATTAAAGTAAACAGGGAAATTGATACCTACCTGCCGAGGGAACAAAAGCCTTATCAAAGAATATATGCCTCTCTACTAGAATTGAACCTATATTCACATCAAAGGTGGATTTTCCTATTCAAAAGAATATAGATTTATTAAAAAATAAAGTTTATAGAAATAAGAAAGGTTTAAAACATTTTTATTTAACTTTTCTAAATTTAGGACTTGATCTCAGTTACATATTTAAATAAAACTTATGGGCGATATATATATATATTTCGCCATCCATTTCGTTATAAGTCTGTTGTGTTATATTTGTTATAGATTTGGTCAACGCGTTTATTACCCATTTGTACGCCAATACTATTCTTACCCGAGGAAGAGAAAAAGATAAGCTTTTTAACACATCAAACAATAAGTCCAAGGCCTGACATGTAGATGGCGTCACTAATATGACTTTCATGACGTACTAACCTTCAAATGGCATGTGACAAAATTTGGGCTTAATCGGATTATTAGTCAACAAATTACAGTTATTTAAGTGAAGCTACTCTCATAAATTTTGAAAACAATGGAAAATTCTGAATTTCATGTGTCGATAAAGCATTTCATTCTGATGGGAAAAATACTGTTCAAGCAAAGCAATGGCTTGATAAGTGTTATCCGGACTCTCTTCCGTCAGAAACAACGGCTAAAAAGTGGTATGCTGACTTTAAACGCGGTCGTACAGACACAAATGATGCTGAACGCTCAGGTTGCCCAAAATCGGCAGCTGTCCCGGAAGACACCAAAAAATCTAAAACTCGTTTTGGCCGATCGTATATTGATGTTGTGTGAGATAGCAGAGGAGTTGAACATATACGATGGCAGTGTATTCACCATTTTGCATGAACATTTGTCAATGAGAAAGCTGTGTTCAAAGTAGGTGCCGCGTTTGTTCACAGTCGATCAAAAACAACAACGTATATATTGATTCAGAGAGTTGTTTGAAACTATTTCAAAGCGACAAGAAGTTTTTGCGTAAATATGTGACTGGATGAAACATGGATCCACCACTCCACTCCGGAGTTAAATCGGCAGTGACCTGGGTGGATAGCAACAGGTGAAAGCCTTCCAAAGTGACCAAAGGCGCAAACATCAGCAGGCTATGTTTTGGCCTCCGTATTTTGGAATGCGCAATGTGTTTTGTTCGTCGATTACCTTGAGGAAGGGAGATACATCAATAGCAAATATTATATAGCATTATTGGTGCGTTTGAAGTAAGAAATCGATAAAAAATGAAGAAAAAGTTATCTTTCTCCAAGACAATGTACCGTGTCGCAAGTCGATCGCAACGATGGCAAAACTACATGAGTTGCACTTTTTATTACTTCCATATCCACCTAATTCTCCAGATCTAGCCCCTAAAGTCTACTACCCTTTTGCAGACCTCAAAAGAATGCTCCAGAGAAAGAGATTTGGCTCCAATGAAGAAGTGATATCGGAAACTGAGGTGTATTTTGAGGCCAAAAAGGCATCGAATTGTTAGAGAAGCGTTGGATCATCCTAGAAGGAGACTATGTTGATGAATAAAGTCTAATTTTGCCTAAAAGATGTTGTTTTGTTTTTTTGTTTTATTAGTTAGTCTAGGAATTTAATGAGTGATGTGTCACTATCTTCTTTGGTTGATTGCAATATTGACACATAAGGGGCTTGAAATAGACACCTATCTCGATCAATACCTGAAAGTTAAAGTGTCACTCGTGGCAGTGAAATGCTTATTATAACTGACAACTTTAACATTTAACAAAAACGTAGACAACATTTTTTTTTAAAAAAAGAAACGTCTTTGAGTTGACATCTCTGTTTAACAGAGAAACAAAATATCTACCGGCCTAGGGAACAAAAGTCTTACCAAAGAATATGTGCCTCTCTACTGGAATGAAACCCTTAATTCTCTTTAAAGGTGGATTCTCCTATTCAAAAGTATACGGATTCATTAAAAAATAAACTTTATACCAATAAGAAAGAGAAAAAATTAACTACTGGGGTTTCTGGAAAAGTTCATGCCGATTTTAATGGAAATTAAAACTAAAGAAAATTATATCATTAAATATTTATTCAACTAAATATGGATCATTTCGTTACAAAACCTTTCCCCATTGTTTCTTTCACTTAAAGATTTTCTTCATAAATGTTGGTGGTTTCTCGGCAAAGAACTCATTAAAGTGTTTTTATGTCATCCAAAGAATTAACATTTCTAAAACTGAGATTATTTTGCAAGGATTTGAATAGATAAAAATCTGAAGAAACAATGTATGGTGAATGTGGTAATTTTGTAAGCGTGACTTAGATGTGTCACAAGGCCGAAAGTAAGGGACACCCAAGTGAAAATTGAACTCGCTACTCAATTGTAATGATTCTAGCGAGACAAGCTTGCTGACCATTACACCACCTTGAGTATGGTGAATATGGCGGGTTGGGTACATGTTTCAGTCAAGCTGCAACAGTTTTGCCGGGTCAACAAGAAACGTGCGCTCTGGTATTTTCCTGATGGAAAACAATACCTTTCCTGTTCGACAATTCTGCGCGTTTTTCTTAATATGCTGCCTTTAATTCGTCCAGTTGCAAGCAATATTTTTTAGAAACAATTGAGTGTTTACTTGGCGGAAGCTCACATTGCAGTAAATCTTTCAAAATGTCACCAGATGCAAAGCATGACGTTCTGAGGATGAAGACCTGCTTTTCGTGTTGGCTAAAGTTGGCGCATGCTGCTTACCCTTCACATTGTTGTAAACGATCTGTTTCCTATCACTCATCACAATTTTCGTATAAAAGGGAGCATTTTTATTAAGTTTATGCAGAAAATCACAGACAGAAATTCAATTAAAATGATTCTCTTCATTCGAAACATGTGGTACACAAACATCGTAGCGATTTGAATAACCAAGTTTCACTCAGTGGTGTTTTTTTTTCTTTTTTTTTTTTTTTTTTATAAATTTAGTGTTCCTGCCTTGTGTGATGCGGGTTATTTTCAATCAATGTCTTGATTTTGGTCGTCAGCTATAGTATAAGTTCTGATATAGTGTTTTTTCATTAATAAGACTACAATCCCCAGCTCTAAACTCACTGAGCCACTCCCGTACATCTAAAGAACTATCACCGTACACAGCCCATATCTTTTGTTGTTGTTTGCGTGGCATTTTATTTTGCCATTGTTTTTATTTGTATTATTTCTTGATCGATTTTAATTTTTGAATTTAGTTATATATTCAATATGTAGTGTACGTTCAATTCTTTTGAATAAAAAATTTCTTTGAATCTGAAAAATTTCCCGTCTTTTCAACTCCCTGTCACTTTGACATCTTATTGCTTTTGAAAGGCCCTGAATGCATAATTTATTTTCATGCTTTCTCTCTTTCCCTACCCCATCATAACATTTCTTTCTTGCAATCTGAAATCTTCCATCAAAGCCAAAATGAAAACTTACTTCTATTCATTTTCTTGTCTACTTTGATTTCCCATGACCACGTCATTGATGATTCAGTTATTTTCATTATTTTTTTTTTGCCTTCTTTTCTTTTCTTTATTATTTCGTGGAATATTTACATATTCCACGAACTTGACTTGAAAGTGATTCCCGTACAACCATAATTAAAGAGGAAGAAAGTTTTAGAGAGAAGAGGAATGAGTTTATTTTTCCCCCGGTGCTAACGGTGCATCGAACCTTTGTCCCAACTGTCAATTGAGTCACGTAGTAGAAATAGAAAAAGTCACACTTTGGGGAAATGAAGTAGATAATATGTAATGGATCAAACTGAAAAAGAACTTCCCTCGCCATAGAATGTTTGCTCAGAAGTAAAGCTCACATATCAATATTTTCGCCCGTTAAACATTATAAATCGATCACTCAGAACGTATATGAAGCATGCAATGCAATTTGCTCCTCAGAATCTATCTTACATATCTATAAGTCTATCCCTCGACCATTCTTAGAATAATGCTGCCACATATGATCCTGAGACTCTGCTATTTATCTTGAGCTCCTTAATAAGATACAAAGAAGAAACCCCAACTTCTACTCCGACATTTTCTTTTCTCGCACTTCCCGACTGTGGAATTCCCTTCCACATGATTGCTTCCCCGACGGCTACAATTTCCAGGAATTTAAATGTAAGGTCAATAGACACCTCCTAACACACTAACTCGCTCCCATTCTTTCAAACACTCTTCTCATCTACCCTAACCTCATCCTCGGTATTTTTACGCATCTATCACCTTCCTTCTGACAATTCCTATATCTAACCACTCCTTCTCTTTACCTTCCCCTATATAGCCCCATGCGCAATGGTGGCAGTGGAATGCCTTGCTTGGGGTGAAATGATTAAAAAGAAAAACAGCAGTATTACTGGTCTTGATCTGATTCCAGTGACTTTCCCACCACCATAAGGTTGCCTCTCTGTGTCTTTTCGATAAATACTTTCATGTATAATTGACCTCCTCGCTATGGTACCTATGCTCGATCCATGATATTCGCAGCATCCTTCAGTATAACCACATTTCCGTTGCTTCAAATGTTTCATTCAACTTGATGATATTGTCCAGTATTCACCGCCATATTGAAGGACAGACATCACATAGCAATCCAATACTCTCTTCTTTGTTTCTATGGAAATTTTCCTGTCTCTTAATACTCTGCTCAGCTTCTGGAATGCGTCCTTGGTTATTCCAATTCGCCTTCGGATCTCAGTGTCGCACTTTCCTTCTGTTAGAAAACTCCCCAAGTGCTTAAATTTTTCTACTTGCTTGATTTTAGTATCCCCAACCTGTAATTGGCATTTAGGGCTCCTCCGTTTGCTGATGACCATACATTCGGTTTTCTTGTAGTTTATTTAGTGTCCTTTTTTTTTACTGTCTTTATTTACCTTTTTTAGGGGGTCTTATTACTTTAGCAATATGCCTTTTACATCCGGCTTATGGCCGCATTACTTTGAAACACCGGTTTTCGTACGATCACTGAAGTTAAGCGTCGTCGAGCCTTGTTAGTAGTTAGATGGGTGACTGTTTGGGAATACCAGGTGCTGTAAGTTTGGATTTGCGAGGGGCGAAATAAGAGATAATTGTTAATCGGTTAGCCGAGTTGTAATTCCTATTGTGTTTGCTATATTCACTTATGTGCAAATATCCTTTGGAAAATCCTGAATCCACAACTTCTCACCCCTGCTATGGGTTAATTCGTAAGGCTTGTAACCATTTTCATCTCCAAAAGATAAAATAAAATTTGCTTACAAAATATTTAGACTTCGGTTTTAAGTAACACATACAGGTCGTTATACTGCTAAAACAAAAGCAACCAACCTCTCACATTCTCTCACCTTCCTTCACCAATATGTGCCCTGTTTTATTTTGTTTTTTGTTTTTTTTGTTTTTGTTTTCTTTTTTTTTTTTTCTTTTTTTTACACAGTATGTTTTGGTTATGGCCTGTTAGGGCCAGGAAGAAAAGCACGAAAAGAAGAATGTAGATTGAACCAGTGTATTGGAATAACAGAACATATATGCAAAAATAAAAGTGTTATTAGTCAGAGTTATAGTGTTATTAAAAGTGTTCGTCCAAACTGTCAAGTAACACTGCGTCTCGACTGTCTCTCCTTGGAAGCCTCGCAGGTTAGTATTTATGAAGGAGGAAGAGTTCATTCCAATGTAGAGAGGGCACCATAACAGTTTTGTAAAAAAAACTTTTTGTAAACAGTGACTATTAGAATTTTTGTTAATGTTACTAACTGTATTATATTCGATGGTATTAAGAGTTTCGGTACTCATTCGTTTAAGAGTAGTTTTAAAATGACAAATTTTTCAATTACAATTTCAAAATTATATGTACTTACTCGAGGATATATTTTAAAAAGTATTGCTTTTATCTTTTGAGTTTGAGTTTGAGTTTGAGTTTTGCTTAACGGCATATCAACCTATGTGGGTTATTTAATGTAAAAAAAGTGGGGGGTTTTAAGGTATTTTTTTAAGTTCGGTTATAGTTAGAAGGTTGATTTAGTTAGATTTTAATGAATTTTTTTTGTTTTTATTTTTTTATGTTTTCTAGTGTTGTATTCGAAAATGTTTTACTGAAAATAATTTATTTTTCTTCAAAAATCTATTGTTGTTAATATTTTTCCTTCAAAAATGTATATTTTTATATAAAATTCTATTTTTATGTATATATTTCTGTAAAAGTTTATTTTTATACTTTCATAGTATTTTGACCCCAGTTTGGTGGTTAACTTTACCCATAGCTGGGACCCTAACAGGTGCTATCACTCTGGGTCATGCTTTCATCTGATGATAGGGCAATGCCAATGATGTAGTTCTCTCACCCGTGCCCTAGTTACCCAGCCAATACACTCTTCTCCGACAGGACCGGCTCCGTTGGCTTCTATATGTTCATCTTACGAGGGATGGGAGAATTCCGAAGGTCCTTCTGTACGCGGAACTAGTCACCGAATGAAGACGATGGACATAGCTATTAAAAGGTGTATTACGTTGCCAACAATTGCTTACGACGTAGACGCGATTTATACCGAAGGCTGGAACAAAGGAGCGAAAAGCGTTCTCGACGGAAACAAAACAACAAGGTGACGTATCCCTTGTATTCCCACTGCATCACCCATTTAGGTACTGGCCAGGATCAACTTTGTTGATTTCATGGGAACCGCTGTTTCAACGTTATATGCTCGTAAGCCGTTTAATGTTCTTCTTCTTCTTTTTCTTCTTCTACTATGTGCCCTGTCCCTTCAGGACGTAGGCAATCATGGCTTTCCACGTTTCCCTATCCCTGTGGGCTCTGAGCACGCCTTCTCCTGTTACACCATGCAAGCCTCGTTCCGTCATCCACCTGATTAGGTCCTTCAAATATGTTATCCGTTACTTTCTCCTGTCTTTTTCTTTCCCTCTCTATCTGGCCTGTTAGCATCAGCTTCTCCAGGCCCTCCTTCCTCGTTGCATGTCCCAGGAACTTCAGCTGTCTCTTCCTGATGCTCAGTATTAATTTTCTTTTTGTTTCCATCATTTCTAAGACCTCTTCTTTGCTCACATGCTCGATCCATGGTATCCGCAGCATCCTTCTGTAGAACGACATTTCAGTTGCTTCAAGTTTTTCTTTCATCTTTGATGAGATTGTCCAGCATTCACTGCCATACTGAAGAAGGGACAGTACATAGAAACCCAGTACTCTCTTCTTAGTTTCTAGCGAAATTGTCCTGTTCCTTAATACTTTACTCAACTTCTGGAATGCTTCATTCGCCATGCCAATTTGCCTTTGGATCTCTGTGTCGCACTTTCCGTCTTCTGTTATAACACTTCCCAGGTATTTAAATTTTTGTACCTGCCTTGATTCTAGTATCCCCGACCTGTATTTGGCATTTTGGACAGCCCTTTTTACTGATGACCATGCAGGTTGAATTAAAAATCAAAAACAAGGATATCTTCTCAAACAGGTTTCAAATAATTAAGACTAATGTCAGATTAAGAATGACATTCGTTTAATTCGCTATAAATTTGATTTTATCTATGACCTCTTTGGAACGCAATGCTCTATGCCTTATGAGAATTTCCCTAGTTGGTTGCTTAAATTAATTTGACTTTCCTTTTCGTCCATCACAGAAAAGAACTTACAGATATTCCTATCGGTATTGACAAAGTGTCTGTTTCACTTATCTGGTTTCTCTTATTTAACTTAGGTTCAAGTATTGGTAAATTTTCGTTTTAGGTACCGACGACTTTTCCCCCTTCAAATTTATCCAAAATAGCATTATTTCTGTGCAAATGTATATGCTGAACTCAAATCAACAATTAGATATTGAAGAAACTTACCTTTTTTGCTTTCAAAGTCCATAAAGAAACCAACTATATCTCGCACTTTTTCTCTCTCATAACTCTCACGAAGTCATGTAATTAACTGCAGAATGACGTTCTACGTAGGCAGCAATTTTCTGTCGAATTTAGCCATTTACTGAAACTTCCGGCGATGTACTTCCTGTTTTGAGAGTAATAAGCGTAGAAATACAACAGTGTATTACTTTAATTCCCGGAAGTAGATTGCCGGAAGTATCAGTAAATGAAGAAAAATCGACAAAAATTATTGCACATACGCAGTACGTCATTTTACAGTTAATTACATGACTTCGTGAGAGTTACAGGAGAGAAAAAGTGCGAGGTATAGTTCGTTTTTTTATGGACATTTAGATAAAAAAAGGTAAGTTTCTTCAATAACTAACACTTGATTTGAGTTCAGCATATACATTTGCACAGGGATAATGCTATTTTGGATAAATTTGAAGGGGAAAAGCGACGGTACCTAAAACGAAAATTTACCCAAGTTTACCCAAGATCTTCCTTTCTTAGATTTTTTTTTCATGCTGCTTTATTAAATCCCATTCGAGCTCATTGAGGAATTTAATACTTTCCCGTTCAGAACTTTTTCTCTTAAGTCTTGTTATCTGGCATTTCGTTCCTGTCACCAATCCCCACCACCCCTGTGCATTAATAACGTTTTGCTTTGTGTTTGAGTTTGAGTTTTGTTTAACGGCATATCAACCTCTGTGGGTTACTTAATGCCAAAAAGGTGGATTTTTAAGGTAATGTTTATGTTCAGTTCTAGTGAGAAGGTTGATTTAGTCAGATTTTAATAATTTTCTTTCTTTTTATTTTAGAAAACTGAAAATGTCTTCTTATTTTGTACTCAAAAATGTTTTCCTGAGAATATTTTTTTCTTTCAAAAATGTGTTATGTTAATACCTTCTTCATCAGAAATGTATTCTTGGTAATATTTTTTTTCAAAAAAATGTATATTTTTCTATAAAAGTATATGTTTATATATATATATATATATATATATATATATATATATATATATATATATATATTTCTATAAAAGTGTGTTTTTATACTTTCATAGTCTTTTGACCTCAGTTTGGGGGTTAACTATTTACCAATAGCTGGGACCCTAACAGGTGCTATCACTCCGGGCCAGGGTGGACCCGGGAACAACAGCAATTAAGAGGTGGTTCCATACTCCTCACAACTTTCCAATGAGAGGGCTTGCTGCCGGATGCAGTTTGCCGTCATACCTAGGACCTAATAACGTTTTGCATTTGTTTATCTAAATTTCCATTCCGTTATCGTAGCCGAATATTTTTACAGTGTTGTTCCAGGATTCGTGTCCTTTTCATTCTTGGAAAATAAGTTTATATCAGCCATACGTAAGGGTGGGGTTGGCATTAGATCCGGTGTTATCCTCGCTACGATAAACATTAGTGTCGACAGAGATTATCTGTGAAGATTATCCGTGAAGATTATCTCTTTTCATATTAAACTTTCGATTCACATACGTCTATTAGATTAACTTCCAAGTTTTTTCATTGAGTTCTGTATCACTTAGACGCCTGATTTGTTAAAACTTGAATGTTCTGATGTATGCGAATATTAAGCAATGAGTGACACTATCATATTTCTTTGTGTAGTCAGTCCAGTAATAATAAATTAACAGTATATATCAGGCAATAACTCCTGGAGATTGAATGACATTAAGTCTCTTCAGATCTCCAGCACTATTGTTAATAACTTGATATCACACAGAACTGACTTATTCTGTAGAGCTTTAAACCTTCCTCGGATATTGTTATGGTGCCTTTCTACGTGAAATTGACTCTTCCTTCTGCTATAAATAACCGGAGTGACTTCCGGGGACCTAGCTGAAACGCAGCTGAGAGATAGTCTAGAGGCAGTCTAGTGACAGTTAAAACGCAGCGTAACTATACAATTCAGACTTACACTTGTTACGAGGATGCATTTATATATATATATAAATATTAATAATGTATAAAAAGTTGTAGTAAGGGATTCATTTGAGTTCTACTTGTTATTACAAAAAAGTTTTAATTCATGAAGTAGTCGTAAAAATAGAGAAATTAAGAATAGAACTTTTAGAAGATTTTGGAATGTTCCAGTAATATCTAGAGGATTCTAGAATATGCAAATTAGGTGTTAGCCCCTATAAAAATAGGTTTTGGGAAGAAAGTAGTCAGTTGTTAAAAGGATTTGCTGACATTATCAACTCCGGCTTTGATTCAAGGATTTATATCCAGCAGAAAGAATCTCTAAGAAAAGTCGCCAACCAACTAAAACCTGAAAGAGAATCTTATGGAACTATATGGGTAAATAGATATTTTTGACTCTTTCATTGAGCATACTTAAAATTATTCTTTATATACACATTTGAGGATTTCCAAAAATTATTGCACTTAATTTCTTTGCTATCTTAACTGAGTAAAGATACTGACCCTTCCTTCCCCTTTGTAAAAACTTTGCCTACCAGTAGTAAAGTCTGTTTTGCTTTTTGAATGCAAAAACTGTATATTTATAAATATTTTTATTTAATGTGTTGGTAAGTTAAATATTTACATGGGATTTATCTCTGAGTTTTGGTTAATCAACATTTTATCTCTTGTTACACTTAACACGAAACACACTTCTATTCTGCTGATTACTAACATTCTTAATTGTATATATGTTCTGTTATTCTAATGCATTGGTTAAACCTACCTTCTTGTTTCCGTGTTTTACTTCCGAGCCCTAACAAGACCACAACAACTTGATGACGAAGATTTCACCACAACAACTCCACGGCATATATAAAACTAATTTCCTGTATTGCTCTTAACAACTTGATAACACATAGCACCGACTTTTAATCCTTCCTCGGGTATCCAACTAATAGAGCTCTTAATAGCTTCTATCACAAGGCACTAACTTAAGATGCAGAGTCTTAAACGTTTGTTGGATATCCAACTAACCTCCTGTGATGTGACTAATAGCTCTTATCACATAGCACTGTCTTAATCTACAGAGCATTAATCCTTCTTTGTATCTTCAACTAATCTCCACTACTGTCTGTAATAGATTTAATCTCATAACATCGACTTATTGCGTGTCTTAATTCATATCCAACTAATCTCCAGTCAGTCAATTAAGTGCCATACGTGATACACGCTTGGGCGATCATGTCTCGAAAGAGACATGACTGACTGGGCAGAAGATTATCCCGCAGTAAGTTGCCATTGTTTTCTGCGGTAGACTGGTTGCCGACCTAAGGCTATAGAACCCAATCTGTCCTGTTATTTAACCCATAACTGGAAGGAATAGACGGATTAATACCTTTCCCAAGGGTATTTGCGCGTAAGTGAATGCAATGAATTCGGCTGGAATTCGAACTCGCCCACCCCCCGATTTCTCGTTCCGAGCCGAAATCCAATGCACCACAACGCACATCCAACTAGTACTTCTCTTAATAACTCTTATCAAAAAGCACTGACTCAATCTACAGAGTTTTAATCTTTCATTTGAAATTCAACTAATCACCACTATTGTTCTTAATAGCTCTTATTCCATAGCACCGACTTAATCTGCCGTATCTTACACTTTCCTGCAATACACAACTAATCTCAAGTACTGTTGTTAATAGCTATTATAACAGAGCACTGATTTAATCTAAAGATTAATTAAATCTTAATTCTTCCTCGGGTATCTAACTAATCACCTGTACTGTTATTAATAGCTCTTATCACATAACATTAACTTAATCTGCAGTGTTCTAATAACATTCTTACATATCCAAATAATCTCCAGTACTGTTATTAACAGCTTGCCATCATATAGCACTGACTTAATCTCCAGAATCTTAATCTTACCTCGGATATCCGCACTAATCTCCAGTACTATTTTTAATAGCTCTCATGACATAGTACTGGCATATTCTGCAGAATCTTAATCCAACCACGGATATGCAACTAATCTCCAGTACTGTTCTAAATAGATACATATCACAGGGCATTGACTTATTCTGCAGAGCCTTAATCTTCCCTCGGATATCTAACAAATCTCCAGTACTTTTCGGACAATTTCTGATAGAGATCTCGTTCATCTCTGTGAAAGACCATTCTCAATTTAAACTTTGATTAGAAAAGTTGATCGACAGAAACTGTGTGCTGGTTTTAATATTGGTTATAATAATACACACACACACACACATACACACACACACACACACACACACACACATACATATATATATATATATATATAGAGAGAGAGAGAGAGAGAGAGAGAGAGTTAATTTCCATAATGTTTGCAAATGTTTGCAAATGTTTTATTGATAAAATGTATTTTAGCAAGAAGTTTATTTTATATTAAAGTGCTCATTATCGAGATGGAGAGAGAATATTGATCAGTACAAAGAGTTTATCTCTTTAGCAGAACATTCTTGTATATATATATATATATATATATATATATATATATATTGCGGATGACTATATATATATATATATGCCGATATGATTGAAAATGACATTAAGTTTTTTATATAATTTTTCATGATTATGCATATATATATATATATATATATATATATATATTAATCATATCACCCCAAGCAAGGCATCCACTGCCACTATAGCGCAGGGGGTTACACAGGGCGATAGACGAGTTAGGATGTACATAGGGAGAGAGTTGGAGGGAATGGGAGGGTTAGTGTGTTAGGAGGTGTCTATTGACTCTACATTTAAACTCCTGGAGGTTATAGCCGTCGGGGAAGCAAGCATGCGGAAGGGAATTCCATAGGCGGGAAGTGCGAGAAAAGAAGCTTTTGGAGTATGAATTGCGGTTACATTTCATCGGATTCACTGTAAAAGTGTGGGACCTAGTTGCCAATCTAGTATCTCGTGCAAACTCACACCTAGGGGGCATCAGAGATTTAAGTTCATCAGAGCAGAAGCCATGAAAGTATTTATAGAAGAGGTACAGGGAAGCCACGTCACGTCGGTGGGAGTGTGACTGCAGGCGGTCAGTTAAGTCGGTATCAATCACGTTATAGATTCTTCGCTGTATTTTGTCAAGAAGCCTGAGGAGAATAGTAGGGGCAGTCAACCAGATGTGGCAACAGTATTCAAAACACGGGCGGATGGTAGATTTGTATAGGTACAGGATAGGTTCAGGCGGAAACAATTTCCGGGCCCTGCACAGAGACCCAACTTTCATAGCAGCGGATTTAGCAATGGATTCGACGTAGTCATTCCACTTGAGGTCTGCTGAGAGTGTCAGGCCAAGCAGGCGTAGTGTTTTACTTTCTGGGAGGCATGCCTGTTCCATGCTAATGGGAGGGAGGTGCGGATGTCTGTGGTGGTTAATTGACAGCAGATTCGTTTCGGAAGAATTGAATTTTACGAGCCATTTCCTACCCCAATCCACCACGGATTGGAGGTCCTTTTCAAGCTCAGCCGCGAGGTTCGCCTCATCATCAACACCAGATTTTTGATCGAGGCGAGCGTATACTGTGGTATCATCGACGTACATGCCTACTTGTCATCTTATGTCATCGGGGAGATCATTGATGTAGATTAGAAAGAGCGTAGGACCTAGGATAGAGCCTTGGGAAAGACCCGCGTTTGTAGGGTAGTTCTGGGAGGCATGTCCGTTTAAAACCACCTTCAGTGTGCGGTTGGAGAGGAATGACTGTATTAAGTTCAACAAAAGTCCAGGTATGCCGTAGCTTCGGAGTTTCCGTAGAAGGCCTGCATGCCATACTCTGTCGAATGCTTTAGAGATATCCACGGCGACAGTTCGGGCTTCTCCATTCTTGTCGAGAGCCTGGTATATATACTCGGTGATGGTCGTTAGCATATCAGCAGTAGACCTGGTGAAGCGGAAGTCATACTGTTTGTCCGATAGGAGACCGTGAGCCGCGAGATGCTGAACGACCTCGGCATTGATAATGGCTTCGAACACTTTGCCGAAGATCGGAAGAAGGCTCATAGGGCGGTAATTTGCGGGGTCCGAGGGTTCAACAGTGTTCTTGAATATTGGAACCACAGAAGAAGACTTCCAACAGGCAGGAAAGCAGGAGGAAGAAAGGCAGAGGTTATAGAGCTTAGAAAGGACAGAGGAGAGTTCAGGGGCACATCTCTTCAAGACTATGATTGGGATTCCGTCCCCACCACTCGCTTTGTGAGGGTCAAGTTTTGATATTATGCTAGAAATCAGCGAGAGCGTGATATGGACGTCATTCAATTGGGCCTCAGTTCTAGATGGGAAATCGGGTGTATGGATTCCAGACGAATCCAGACACGAATTGGTCGAGAATCTACGGGCAAAGCATTCAGCCTTGTCCGCTGAGGAGGTGAGGACCTCAAACTTGTTGATTAGTGGGGGTATTGAGGTCTTACTCTTGTTGAGCACGCTTTTACAGAGACACCAGAATTCTTTGGCTCCGAACTTAGAGGATGCTATGCGCTGCTTTATTCTGGCAGCAAACAGCATCTTAGTTTCGTTATGTATCTTTTTACACTTATTACGAGCTGAGGCGAAAAGGCGCCTGTCTTGGTCCGACGCGTGGCTACGATAACACCGGAAGAAGTGATTCCGGAGGGCAATGGCGGCCGAGCAAGCGGGCGCGAACCAGGGAGACGAATGGGATTTAAGCTTTGATGCACAGTCTTCGACGGGAAGACTGAAAACATTGTTGCAAGGGACGTCGCAGAGAAAGTCACGGAACGAATCCCAGTTTGCTCTTTGATAACAGTAGGATAGTCTGGTGGTCTGGGTTTCTTGGCTAGGGGTAGAGTGGAACGAGATGTTGACAGAAACTACGGATATATATATATATATATATATATATATATATATGATTGAAAATGACAGACAAGATATTATCATTAAGTTTTTAATATAACTACCAGTATGCCTGGCGTTGCTCCGGTGTAATGAAAGCTTTAAAACTAATCCATGGTCCTGGAGCTCAGACTCTTTGGCACAAAAGACTAAAAAGCAATAGTTGTTTCCAGTTAAAGTGAAACTCTAGACTGAAAGAAAAATGAATGGATGTAAATCAAATTTTGATTTCCTGGTATCGATATCAAATAAGTTTTTTCGTCATAAACTGAATGTTGAAGGCTAAATAAATCCTCTGAGTAAATAGTACCATGGCTGAGACTAAGAACTACCAATTATACCTACTTATAGCCAAACCCGAAGCAAAAACTAAAATAAAAGGGCTGAATAAATACAGACATACAGGCCGATAAACAGACACACACACACAAACATCTTGCCATTTATATATATATATATATATATATATATATATATATATATATATATATATATATATATATATTATCGATTTTCTGCACTATTGTATGAACTGCAACCTTGAAACTTTTAAATATCGTTTTCCATGTCTTTGTCTATGAGTGTATCAAATTTGATTAAAATCGGACCACTCCTTCTATAACCCGATTTTTTCGATTATCGATTTTCGATATTTATCGGGGGTTCCTTGACACAAAACCCAGCTAAGAACATTCGCAGACGCTTATAGTACAATTGTGTAAATTATCAAGAAAATCGGTTCAACCGTATCGGAGTCTATAGGTAACGCACACACACACACACACACACACACACACACACACACACACACACACACACACACACACACACAAACAAACACACACACACACAGACAAAGTTCCATTTATAAATAAGTTTAGATATAGATTTTCTGCACTATTGTAAGTCAAATTTTGATTTTCTGGTATCGATTTATCCATATATATATTATCGATTTTCTGGACTATTGTAAGAACTGCAACCTTGAAATTTCTGAATATCGTTTCTTATGTCATTGTCTATGAGTGTATCAAATTTGATTAAAATCAGACTCCTCCTTCTATAACCCGATTTTTTCGATTATCGATTTTCGATATTTATCGGGGGTACCTCGACACAAAACCTAGCTAAGAACACTGGCAGACGCTTATAGTACAACTGTGTAAATTTTCAAGAAAATCGGTTCAGCCGTTTCGGTTTCTATACGTAACGGGAGCACACACACAGACACATACATACACACACACAAACTTACACAGACAAAGTTCTATTTATAAATGAGTTTAGATCGTTCATGATTTTATATACATATATATATATATATATATATATATATATATATATATATATATATATTGCTATAAAAAGAAAAGACGTCATACTTATCCCAAAACCCGAGGAAACTTTCGGCCAACACTTTTTCAAGGGCTTCGTTGGCAATAATTATGAAAAGGGCTAAACAAAGACAATATCAATTGGGGAATTACTCACAGTACAAGGAGAAAGTGGAATACGTTTAAAAATAAAATTTAATGAAAAATACATTAAAATGTGAGGGGGGTTGTAAATTTGATTCCACAAGAGTGATTAAAAAATAATTCCCCTATTGATATTGTCTTCGTTTAGCCCTTTTCATAATTATTGCGAACGAAGCCCTTGAAAAAGCGTTGGCCGAAAAGTTCCTCGGGTTTTGGGATAAGTATGACGTCTTTTCTTTTTAGAGCAAGTTGTGGTTTCTGTGGGTACCGATCTTTATTCACACATATATATATATATATGCCGATATGATTGAAAATGACAGACAAGATATTATCATTAAGTTTTTATATAATTTTTCATGATTATATATATATACATATATGTAGAAATATATATATATATATATATATATGATTATATATATATGATTATATACATATATATATATATATGCATATATATATATATATATATATAATCATTAAAAATTATAAAAAAACTTAATGATAATACCTTGTCTGTCATTTTCAATCATATCGGCATATATATATATATATATATATATATATACACATACATATATATATATATATACATATATATATATATATATATTCACATATGGTTGAAAATAAAAGAAAATGTATTTTCATTTAGTTTTTATATCATTTTTCATGATTATATATATATATATATATATATATATATATATATATATATATATATATAATTTATAAAAGATTGTTGATTATTACTATATTTAATACATCTTTCACCGCTTTGATCTTAGTATCGCGGCTCATCAGACCCAAATGGTACAAGAGAAGGTAATCAAAATATCACCCCCAAAAATATATACATATGCCGATATAATTGACAAGGTATTATCATTAAGTTTTTTATATCATTTTTCATAATTATGTGTGCGTGTGTGTGTATATATATATATATATATATATATATGATTGAAAATTACAGACAAGATATTATCATTAATTTTTTTAATATCATTTTTCATTATATATATATATAAAATTTGGGCAGCAAGCTCTCGTTTATGCCGGTTTCATTAAAACTGACAGTCAATGTATGATTATGTTTTGTTTCTTTCTCGGAATTCAAATTATGTAATAATTATCCAAATATTTTGTTTTTCCGCATCGTGGTTTTGGCTTTCGTTACTTAAATGTTGGATTTCATTTTTAGCTATTTGTAATAAAACTAAGTTTTCCGAAATGTTATACTGTTAATTTTAAAAAACGAGATCAGAAACCACGACAATTCTTATATAATTCGAGTTCTGAAATGAAAAAATCATAAGAACACATGAAAAGTTATGTAAAAAATTTACATATATATATATATATATATATATATATATATATATATATATATATATATATTGGAGACAATCTACATTAAATTCAAACAACCGACACTTATTAAAACACGTTTAAATCTGGCCATAAACCATTACATTGCATTTAAATATATGGTTCTGTTATCATTTCGAGCTCTCCCGCGGTGTGTCGTCATAGCACTGCATTACAAATTTACGAACTGCGTTTGCTACTCTTGGTAACTGTTATCGTTGCTTAGCAAAGTCTTATGTCAACACAAGATAAAATCGTCGCTGGTGGTGAATGTTTTTTTATGTTAACGTCCTTGTAGCCTCTTTGAAAATGGCTCGTGTGAGCCGAAAGGTTAGAAACAAGTTAATAAAAACATATCCAAATGTTGGAGAATTTTTGTCTTTATTTTCACCTGAAATTAAAGCCAAAATACGATGTTTAGAACGGCTCATGATTAAACATAATAGACATTCATTATCTCTTATATTTAACAGTATATGCTTAGGAAATTATCTGCTGCTTCAATACACTATTTATATATAGTCATCCGCAGACAGATCTGTTTCGCTGTATCACAGCTCATCAGTACAGTTAGACTCCGATTGCTTTTAAGCGAGGATTGAAACCCGACCAAATTGGCGTCAGTCGGTGATTCTACCTCTGGGCTATGGGCGTTCGGTAGAAGAAGTCAGACTTTTTAGTGTGTATATTATCATTATACACGCCCAATAACCAGAGTGATCTAATTCATTACTGCATGAGCGATGCGTACATGCCAGAGTAGCTACAGTTTTTCAAAGACCAATAAACATTAAACAGCAATATCTTCTGAGCGATTTCGGCTTTAAAAACCATTAGTAAATATTTTTATTAGTTGATAAAATTGTGCCTAGAGCTATGCCTTGTGTTCCTTTGTGAGTTTTAAATATCGTTGCCGCGGCTGCTGCTAAATCTCTAGACGAATGTCGTGCCTTCAGAAAATGGCCTGAACCAAAGAATTTTTATTGGTCTTTAACAAAACCTCTACAAATGAGAAAGTTCTACTGAGATATACACGTATAAAGATATAGATATATATTCAATACATTAATAAAAGTTCAATTAACTTATCGCACCTTGCATATCGGTGTCTGAGGGTTACATGAATCGGTTTACAGTTTATTATTTTATAGTGCATTATCGCTGTAGTTCTCTATTGTGCACCTTCTCGAGAAACAAACCGTCGCCGCTAAGTGTTGACCTCCTCAGAGTTCTCCGGTATTTACTTAAAAATGTGGTCAATACAACGTAGAGCGTATATATATATATATATATATATATATATATATATATATATATATATATATAAAGACAAACTTATAACTATACTCGTGTCGAAAAACCCTCCGCGGGTCTACGTGGAAGAAAAAATGGTTATAAAAAAAGAAAGAGCTAAGCACATGAACATCAGTCAAAAGGATTCGGACCGAGTCAGAAGGTAGCCCAAAGAAAAAATAATCCGAGACGATTAATCAACTAACAAAAAAGCACTCAATACGTAGGTAGAGCAGAAAAAAATAAAGTATACCTATTGAGTTAACAAACCTACCAATGTTTCACCTAAGCGGATCGTAAGGGAAATCCAGCTTTCCCTGACTGTCCGCTTAGGTGAAACCTTGATAGGTTTGTTGGCTCACTAGGTATACTTTATATATATATATATATATATATATACTTTATATATATATATATATATAGATATATATATATATATATATATATTTGATTTCTCTCAGTGCATACATTCTGTTTTCTCTTATTTTATTTAGAAAGAACGCGTTGGCACATACAGTTAAAGAAACACAAGTTTTATCTTCTTCATTTTAATATTCATCCATTGCTTTATAACACGTGACACGTATCTGACCAACGAAACTATACTGCATTTAAAAAATACTTTCTCTCAGATTTTTAATTCATTCGTCCTTATTAAATTTCTGAAGAACCTTTTATGAGTGAAACATCTTAAATTAAAGATACTTTTTCCTACTTGTTCTTTATTTATTCTATTCATATATAATTAAACGTTTATCAATCTAACATGTTATAGCTTCAATTTTATTAAACGTTCACAAATCAATATACAGAATACCATCAAAATTAAATAATGTCTACTACACAAATACACAACCACATGCACACGCCATCTTACGAATATATCTGAATCTTACATAGACAAACATGAATTATTATACGCTTACAGACATAAAACAATAATTAGGGTTTCTTTTTCATTTAGGTTTGGAATCTGTTCATTTCTTTTAGCTTCGCATGGATGAATTCGGAACGGCATGAAATCTACTAATTATGTTTGACAAGTGAAATGCGTGTAAAGCTTGATTAAGCAATGGAAATCAAACACAAAAGTAAAAATTAACCAATGAAAATCAAACACAAAAGTAAAAATTAACCAATGAAAATCAAACACAAAAGTAAAAATTAACCAATGAAAATCAAACACAAAAATAAAAATAACAGAATTTCTTTTGCTTTCTTCTCCAAATTTAATTCCCTGGTGAATATATTAGATTGATAAATGTTATCTGTTTGTTCTTTATCCTATCCTATTAATCCATCTATAATGGGTTCCAATATATAATATTTCTGTATATTTTGGCAGCAAACTTTCTTTTAAGCATGTTTCGCTAAATACGACCGACAAAAAAGATTTTATCATTTTTTTATTTAATTTTTCCAGTATTTTTTACATATATCTTTTTTGGTGGCGATAAGGACATTAAAAATATTCCGTAATTATTATTTTCCATGCTCTTTCAGCCACTTTACTGACCATTCCCACGTGCATGGCCGTATCTGACTACCAGGTACACCAGGCACGGGCCCGGGCCGATCCGTGCAATCATAGTGAAAATCCGGACAAGGAAAAATGTCTTCGTCAGAATTCAAACTGAACAATTCATGAAGAAAGAAAGAAAGAAAGAAAGAAAGAAAGAAAGAAAGAAAAACGAAGAAAACATCCGAATGAACGCAGTAAAAATGTGTTTATTTATTAATTTTAGCAGAAAAGACTGGTTATACTAAAAAATTCCGAACCCATTTTCCTGCTTTCGTTCACGTTCTGTGCTTAATTTCCATTGGAACAGTCGAAAAAATCCGAAAAAATCATAGTTTCTGGAAACGGATGACACTGATGACGTCATCACATTGTCAACAATAAAATTCGGGCAATTTTCTCTGTGACCGGTGTTTTTTTGTTTTTTTTTTTTAGCATCAGCTACGGCCCTGCTCACGTGTGTTATATTTCCGATGTATTCTTTTTTTTTTCTTCATGCTTTAACTGTAAATTAATTTATTGTGTGTTTCTGAACAAGGGCGTTCTTTCAAAACTCTCACGTACCGCGCAAAGGCATATTTCTATCTAAAAAAAAGCAAGACAAAACAAAACTTTAATACTCCATTACAACTTTTGGGAAGATTATATAATAAATTAATAAAATCTTATTTGTCGATTTTTTCAACGAAACATATATATATATATATATATTCGGGGCCTTCCTCTCAAGAGAGAGGAAGGCCCCGAAACGGTGCACATTCTGTCCTGATGACCCCAATTAAAATATAAATTCAAACGGATCAAAAGAAGTTCAATGAAGTCATATGCCGTGGAGAAGCTCGTTGAAAATGTTATTGGTATGAGGAGCATTTTATATTCAGCTCGCTTCAGGTGAGTGTCAATTACTTTCCAGTAATTTCCTTATATATATATATATATATATATATATATATAGGAAAATAGAGACTTTTAATGACATTTCTTATTAAAACAAGACAACCGGTTTTAAGGATATTAGACCCCAATAATACTAAGTCCCAGGAGACAATCTCTGGGACTTAGTATTATTAGGCTTTAGTATCCTTAAATTTTTTTCCCTCATATCACTTTTCCATTTCATCTTTTAGCTATTTATTATAAAAATCCCAGTGTCTAGGCTTGAAAAGTCCTGGGTGAAACCGCTTGTTTTAATAAGAAATGTCATTAAAATTCTCTATTTTTCCTAGCCATTATCAAGTTTTGTCAGGTCAAAAATGTATATATATATATATATATATATATATATATATATATATATATATAATTTGTAAACGAGTTATTTAATTAGTTAGATTTTGGTCATAAGTACAATAGATCAGTACACAGTTGTATAAAAACGTATCAACGTAAAATGAAAAATATTCAAAGTTCTACAATATAGTTGTATTGAACACTTTTAATACAGCTGTGTACTGGTTAAATTTAATTATGACCAAACTTTAGCTAATTATATATATATATATATCAATATATATATATATGTGTGTGTGTGTGTGTGTGTGTGTGTGTGTGTGTGTGTGTGTGTGTGTGTGTTTCGTTGATATAAATATAGTATGTGACTCTGAGTTTCCCCTTAAGCAATTTTATATTCTCTGCTGCTCTCTCTATATCTCTCAGTATATACACCACTGTGCAAATTAAGTTAAACAAAACGAATAATATCATCCTAGGATATTTCACAGTTTCCCTGATTGCATATACGTCGTCTCTTAGCGTTGTTTTCCTCTTCTGGCCGCATTTTGTTGTACGTCTTGGACTAATGGATCCAGTTTGTTTCTTCGACTTGATGACACGACTGACAGTTGAAAAGCTGACACCAACAATATCCACGATTTCTCTGTAAGGCTTGCAAGTGTGTCCGTGCAGCGTTACAATTTTCGTATACTTTCTTTGGGGTTAACTAATCGACAGTCGTGACAATAGTGTCTGGTTGTGATAAGAATCTGATGTAATCAAAGACGACGCAGTATTTTTCAAAGTTCATCATACACTCTAAAAAATGATTCATATTACTGCAGACCACAGCAAATGAGCTAATATGAGGAAAAATAGAAACCGATTACACCCTGTCACGCAAGTGGGTCTAAACCATACAGTGAAAGAAAGAAAACTAAAAATAGTTGTTTCAATTAATTTGCACAGGATGTGAACAAGATAACGATATATAAATTGTACATTAATGACATTGATCGGACTGTTGTCCTCCTCTTAATTGCTATGTTCACGGCATTTTTGCTGTTGTGTAATAAAATGAATAAAGTCTTGGGTTGGATACCGTGATTTAACCCATGGAGTTGTGAGTTCAATAAATCATCACAGAAATATAGACAATATTCTTAATTTTATTTATTTATTTATTTTATTTAGTTTTCTTGATATATTATCAAGCCGATTTTATCTCTTTTTATAATCGTTTCACAATGGGTAAAAGAATGATGGGAATACTGGTGTTATTCTCATCTTCATTGCCATATTCTCGATATTCCGGCTTGCGTTACGGTGTGATCTTCTTCAGGTGATTTCGAACTTGACTCTTATTTCGTTCAGTCGCGTAGAGTGGTCTCGTTCCATGAGTTATGATACTTTCAGATTTCTTAATTATCTCGATTTTAACTCAATTCTCTAAGATTTCTTTGCTAGATATTCAACTGACGACTCTTTGGTTTAAGTCACTGGGTCTAACCTATGCTTTTATCCACTTTATCACACAACAGCAAAAATGCCGTGAGTATGGCAATGAAGATGAGAACAACAGTTCGATCAATGTCAATGATGCACAAAAAATAAAAAATTGTCAGCATCATTTGTTCGTGTGTATGTGTGATCGCACTAACATAACAAATTTAGTTCAATTAAGCCCGAAAGAACGAACTGCATCACCAGACTTTATATATATATATATATATATATATATATACATGGGTCAGAATTGTTAATTCAACAATGGTGTATTTTTGTTTTTGTTTATTTGTTGTTGTTTTTTTCGCCCTTTCTTGTTGAACACTGCCCAAAGTTTCCTTAATTTTAATCTTTTTCCGACATATACCCAGAAATAGTTATTCGACAAAAGGCTTCCCTCGGGTTTTTCTTTGTTTTAAGCGGATTATTTGATCTTTTTTTTTTTTTAATTCTTTCTTTCGGATCTTTTTTAAACGATATTATTAAAACTTATTTTATAGTTTGTAATATTTTTCACCATGGTCCTCCTCCTTAAGTATATATTAGCGTTTTGTGTACTAAAAAATTATATATATATATATATATATATATATATATATATATATATATATATATATATATGAGAAAAGTCTACACATCATCTAAAGTAATTATAAATTATAATCCATTTCAATGAATTAATTGGTTCATTTAAACAGACCACATTTTATTCGTTTCATTCGGTATAAATATTTTCCAGAAAATATCCTCGTCGTTCATTGACTTGATATCTGTCTATCTTCTCTCTCTCTCTCTCTCTCTCTATATATATATATATATATATATATATATATATATATATATATCCGAGTGAATATGGAATGAGGAAAGAAAAAAGAAAAAGATTTTTTCCGTCCAAAACATTAATTTAAAACAGTGCTCGATATATGATGTATAGAGCTGTGAATAATTATTATAAATTATATTTTAGAACATGTACATAATTTCTTCTATATATGTCCTCTTCTCTACAATTATATGGCTGATTCAGTGTTTGGAGTCAAACACATCATCGGGAGAAATAAAGGTTTGGAATCATTCTCTGTTTATATTTGGTTCGTTGTTGTTGTGGGGGCTGGTTGGGGTTATCGGTAATTAATGAATGTATTTCTCGTTTTGACCGTTAGACTTTTGAAGAATCTAGTGCGTAAATGGGAGCCAGTTGTTTAATTTTTGATTTTTTTAGTACGGAATATTTTTGTATTTAAGTAAGGTTATTGTGTTAAGTAAGGTTATTGGTGATAAGTAAGCTTATTGGTGTAGGCTTTAGTGATAGAAGGACCACAAACCTGATTTTTACAGCAAATTATCCACACGGATCATAAACCCCACAAAATCCGAAATAGGTAAGATAAGTAAAGCAATATTGGAAAGAGTCAACCAACAAATAAAAAAAAATTAAACTAACGCAGTGGAAAGGTACGGTAGACGTAATCGAGTGGTTTGGAAAAACCGGTGGAAAGAATAAGGCGACTTTTTTGCAATTTGACATTGTGGACTTCTACCCAACAATTTCGGAGAACCTATTCAGCCTCGCCCTGGAGTTCGCTGAGTTCTACTCGGACATCACAGAGGATGAGATCAAAATTATTCGGAACTGCGGGAATTCAGTTATAATCCACAACAACGAACAGTGGACTAAGAACTCAAAAGAGAACTTTGATTTATCCATGGGTGCACTGGATTCAGTAGAAGCTTCGGATCTAACCGGATTATTCTTACTGTACAACTTAACTGCACATAAGGAAATAGAAACGAGCAGGATAGGACTGTATAGGGACGACGGACTGATGATAATTGATAAATCTACTGGAGGTAAGGTTGATAAAACCAGAAAATTAATCCATAGAATTTTTAAATCCTTTGGCCTTAACGTAGTAATTAACCACAATATCAAGCAAGTAGACTTCCAAGACATAACATTAGACCTAGTATCGAACACGTTCCAACCTTACATGAAAAACAACGCTAACCCAATATATATAAACCCCAACTCTAATCACCCACCATCCATTATTAAGCACATCCCATCATCAGTTGAACGTCGCATTAATACACGCTCATCCAACAGATAGATATTTGATAAGCACAAGGTAATTTATAATAGAATCCTTAATAAAAGCGGGTATAAATCATCAAAAATCAGTTTTGTGGAGAAATTCAGAAGTCCAAAAAGCAGAAATAGAAGCAGGAAAATAATATGGTATAACCTTCCATTCAACCAATCAGTTAATTTCAAGCTGGGACATAAATTTCTTAAATTAGTAGCGAAGCATTTTCCCAAAACTAACCCTCTGAGCAAAATCTTTAATAAAATACCATAAAATTAAACTATAGCTGTTCCAATAATCTAGAAAAAATAATTAAAATGCATAACACTAAAATATTAAAAATACACAGCAAAAATAAATCCAACACTAATACAAGTACGTCCCATGATAACAACCTCTGTAACTGTAGAAACCCCAACCAATGCCCCATGGTCAATAAATGTCTGACGAAATCTCTGATATATATGTGTTCGATTTCATCCTTAGAAAATCCTAAAGATGAAAAAATATATATTGGGAATACCATGAACGTATTTAAAAAGCGCTTTTACAATCATCTCTCATCCTTCAATAACAAAGAAAAACAAAACATGACATCTATCTCCAAACACTTTTGGAAATTAAAAAACGGAAATAAAACACCTAAGGTCAAATGGAAAATTCTCAAAAAAGCAAGAACAGCAAAATCTATAAAAGAACCATGTTTTCCTTGCCTTCAAGAAAAAATAGAGATCCTTAAATATATAAATAGTAACAAGCTCTTAAATCAGAGACACGAAACCACAGTAAACTGCAAGCACATTAGGGACCTAACCCTACAATCACTCTAAGAAATGCTAAGAATTTGATTAGATATTCTCATTATAAAAGATAAAAACTGCTATAGAAAAATTTGATCCAATAAATCCTCAAAGGAAAGTCTATCACTAAAGCCTACACCAATAACCTTACTTAACACAATAACCTTACTTTAATACAAAAATATTCAGTACTAAAAAGAATCAAAAGTTAAACAAATGGCTCCCAAAATTGAAAAAGAATCAAAATTCATATATTCAAAATCAAGATTAAAAATATACTACTTCAAAATAATTATATCATATACAAAAATAAACTGTAAGCACAAGTAAGATCTAACCCTACAATCACACTAAAAAATAATGGAAATTTGAATAGAGATTTTTTATTATTATAAAAGATAAAAAATGCTAAAGAAAAATCGATGTAATAAATACTTAAAGTAAGATCTAATGCCCGCAAAAATATCTAAATAAATAAAATATATAAAAAATTAAAAGAAATAAACAGGATTCCAAGCGATAATTTATAGAAAAAAGAATATAAACAAAATTAAAAGAAAAAACCGACCCTCTAAACTAAGATTAAACATACAGCTTTATACAAAAAACTGATAAAACGCCAATTTGCATTTACTTCCTAAAAAATACAAATTTAGATTTCTTGAAATAACTCGGCCTAAATACAAAAATACTCCAAACTTGAGTATAAAATATTTAAAAAAATATATTTTTTTAAAATATTTTTTAAAAAAATAATAAAATAAAAAAAATATTCCATACCGAAAATATCAAAATTGGAAAGGAAAAACACCCCACCCCTATCACGTCTATCTAAGAAACCCCAAAGTGAAAACCTAGACACAGGATCAAAGTAAATATATGAATTAGGTCTACTAACAACAGACATAAATCAATTAAGCGATAGCCAACCATAAAAATGACAACTCAACACGCCGCCCTTTAGAAACTTTAACCAAAAGATATACCCGACCGATAAAACGTACATTCCAACAGATAATACAATTAATCAACAATTTCACATTTACCCACTAGATTCTTCAAAAGTCTAACGGTCAAAACGAGAAATACATTCACTTAATTACCAATAACCCCAACCAGCCCCCACAACAACAACGAACCATATATAAACAGAGAATGATTCCGAAACTTTACTTCTCCCGATGATGTGTTTGAGTCCAAACACTGAAACAGCCATATGATTGTAGAGAAGAGGACATATATAGAAGAAATTATGTACATGTCCTAAAACATAATTTATAATATATATATATATATATATATATATATATATATATATATATATATATATATAGTTCTTGTGATGTTATTAAATCTGCAGAATAAGATACAGGAAAAGAACGTTAAAGTCGGAATTTTGGGACACTCCTGAACGAAACAAAACGAGGAATAAACAATGAAGTGTGACGTATTCTTCCAACTTTCTCACCATCCTTCAATTTCGTTAAAAGGCTAATATATAATAAATCTCATCAGTCTTATTGCCAATACTGTTATCATTTTTTTTTGTTTTATTCCTTAAACTTTAGTAACCGGCCTTTTAAATCCGCATATACAAAGCACATCTGTTTGTTTTAATCATATATGTTCTTATATGTAAAAGCAATACTCCTTTTTTTTTTTCGTACACTGTCGTAAGAATTGGTTGTTTCTCTTCATTCCCTCACCCTTATTGCATTTGTTATAACATGCTTATTACGGAATCCATACAAATAATTTGCTGTTGTCATGACATTCCCGTCAGTGCATGTAACAGACTGCCTTTATAATAAGCGATTAATGTGAAATAACCTAACGCGGGTACACTCAGTAGAAAAGCCTAGACTACTGCAACCTTTTTCTTTTCTTTTTTCTTCTTGCTATTGTTTTCTTGCACTTCGAATATGCATTTGTGAAAGCTCTTTTACATTTTTACGAACAACTACGCATGCGTAAGATCGATTCTAGAAATATTAGTCAGTAGTAGTGACAAGAGTAAAGTTTATGCTTAACCAAATCTATGATTAATAAATTCTCAATTATCGAGTCTTGTTATCTTAGTTTACCTGTCTAAATTATTGGATATCGGCTCGGAACGTGAAATCGGAGAGCCGAGTTCGAATTACAGTTGAATTCATTGCATTCACTTACGCGCAAATACCCTTGGGAAAGGTATTAATCCGTCTATTCCTTCCAGTTATGGGTTAAATAACAAGACAGATTGGGTTCTATAGCCTTGGTCGGCAACCAGTCTACCGCAGAAAGCAATGGCAACCTACTGCGGGATAATCTTCTGCCCAGTCAGTCATGTCTCTTTCGAGACATGGTCGCCCAAGCGTGTATCGCGTATGGCACTTAACTGACTGACACTCAAGTACCATTGTAAAAGGCATGAATCCGCTTCTTCCCCATGCAGCTATGGGTTGATTAGTAAGAATTTTATCACTAAATTATTATTATCTAAAAGAAACTTCTAACGATCTTAAAATATTTTTCTGACTTTAAATAACCTGCAAAGAATTTATAAGGCATAAAAAATGAATCAATCAATCAAATGCACGTCTTTTGAATAGATACATTTGGGAAAAGCATGAATCCAATTGTTTTCTCTCCCGGTCATGAGCTAGATAGCAATGTAGATTATGTTGTTTTCATCGGTAACCAATGTAAGAAAAAGAAGCACGCTGAATTTTAAAAAATCGATAAGTGATGAGGAAGGAGGGCTTTGAGAACCTGATACTAACTGGTTAGATAGAGCAAAAAAGAGACAGGGGAAAGCAACGGATAACATATTTGAAGGGTCTAATCAGGTAAATGATAGAACGAGGGTTGCATGGTGTAACAGGAGAAGGCGTACTAAAAGCCGCCAGGGATAAAGAGACGTGGAAGGCCATGATCGCCTACGTCCTGATGGGACAGGGCACATAGAAGAAGAAGGTGAAACCGCTTAACTTTGTTTCCCAACAATGCATGTAAATTCAAAAAAATCTGAGGAGAGACCAATATGTCTACATCATGAGGGGGGGGGGTATGACACTTTTCATAAAACGGTAAATCTTGCCAACGATTATGGAAGAATGGTAACCAACCTAACAGAAACAAAGCCCTGAATGCAAAACCGTATGGAAGGCAGAAGCAAGATACTCCAATCTGTCAATTCCCAGATATTAAAAATAAAAAGAATCTGTGAAAGGACAAGACACTTTAAATAACAGGTTAGTCTCTGTGAAAATTCCTTGAACAGCAACCAGTCTATGATGAGGAAAATTTCAAAACGAAGAATGTAACGAGAAACTTCATAATGTTTTCCAAGTACGCATTCCAATTAAAATCTAATCCTCACTTTACAACCTAGATTTCAAAGGCATTTGCGCGGCCTTGTGGGTGATTAATAAATCTCCACCCACTCTAACAAACGAATCATTGCTAGCCTCTCTAGAATCTATCGATATTTTCATGACAGATGTTCCTGTGAACTATATTCCCTTGTCCCACCAGTCCACGGATAAGAACCTTCATGCCACATACACTGTGTCGACGTTTTTTCCCGTCTGAAACACCCCTGAGCATATACAAATCTACCATCCGCCCGTGCATTGAATACTGCTGCCATATCTGGTCGAGTGCTCCTGCTGTTCACCTAGGTGTCCTTGGCAAAATCCAACGGAGAATCGGTAATGTGATTGATCCCGACTTGGCAGCTCGGATACAGTCATATTCCTACTGGCGCGATGTGGCTTCCCTGTGTCTCTTCTACAAATACTTTCATGGCTTCTACTCAAATGAACTTAGCTCACTGGTACCCCCCCCATACATGAATTTACTCGAGCCACACGATTAGCAACTAGGCCCTACCCTTTTACTGCGAAACGAATAAATTGTAAACGCAAATTCTACTCCAGGAGCTTCTTCTCTCGCACTTCCCGCTTGTGGAATTCCTATCCGTTTACTTGCTTTCCCGACAGCTACAATCTTCAAGAATTCAAATGTAAAGTCAATAGTAATCTCCTAACTCCCTAACTTGTATTCTCTCTCTCTCTCTCTCTCTCTCTCTCTCGCATGCTCCTTTCTTCGTCTACTTCACTCTCATCAGTATTCTCATCCTTCTCCTATCCTCTTCCTGACACCCCCTGTAACCTGTCACTCTTTCTCATAACTTACCTCCTATGTAACCCCCTGCTCAACAGTGGCACTAAAATGCCTTGCTTGTAGCGACAAGACTATAAAAAAAATTATAAAACTCTGAAAATGGGAAATTTTCTAATTTATTCTATGGGTTTCATATATTATATTTTTTAAGCTACGCGCTAAAATACTCTGTGTCTCTTATTATTATAGTTTTTTAATTTTTTCGTATTTTTTCCAGAACTAATGAGGATATTCTCGTAGATTTTTACGCCATAAATCCGAAGCAATTTCCCATAGGTCAGCTGCCAAGAAAGTTGGTTTACTGTGTTGTGTGAGACAATTTTTCTCCCCAGAATCTATGTTACTCATTACTTTTCAAATAATGCATCTTGTTCAGATCTTTTCGAAGCCCATATCTGCTTCTGATAATCTGGCATCAAAACAAAAAAGATCCAAGATAGATATGAAAAGAATAAGATAGATAGATAGATAGATAGATAGATAGATAGATAGATAGATAGATGAGAACAAAGTAAGAGAGAGAGAGAAAAAAGAGAGTGAGAGACATTCGAACAGAAGATAGATAGATAGATAGATGAGAACAAAGTAAGAGAGAGAGAGAAAAAAAGAGAGTGAGAGACATTCGAACAGAAGATAGATAGATAGATAGATAGATAGATAGATAGATAGATAGATGAGAACAAAGTAAGAGAGAGAGAGAAAAAAGAGAGTGAGAGACATTCGAACAGAAGATAGATAGATAGATAGATAGATAGATAGATAGATAGATAGATAGATAATGAAAACAAAATAAGATAGAGAGAGAAAGAAAGAGTGAGAGATATTCGAACAGGATAGATAGATAGATAGATAGATAGATAGATAGATAGATAGATAGATAGATAGATAGATAGATAGATACCGCCACAATAATTATATATGCTTCATGTAAATACATATCAATCAAAATGGCGAAACCACCATCCGGGTAAGTTTATGAAATTAGTAAGATCAACTGCAAGGTTATTTACCTTCCAGGCACATTCGATTTCGCTGTCATTTTCTCTTAGACACATTGACATAACGTAAACAAAATGTTGCTTGAAGCAAATTACAAACATACATGCAAAGCAAACTTCACCTCAAAATATTCTCACGTTTCCCTTTTTTTCAAGCGGTCATACATACTGTGTCTTACATGATGAGCAGCTTTTAATTTTTTCCCCCCGTTTTACGAAACTAACATGGATTAAGAGATATGTGGAAAAAAACAAATTTTACTACGTGCTACAAAGGGCAAGAAATTGTAGAGGACCGTGAACGCCTGACCTTAATGAATCAGTTCATAAAAGGAAGCGAAGAAAAATGAATAGGTTCTCAGAGATTTTTTACGCTACAGATCTGCGGGCTAATTTCACGTATTGTAAATAAATTGTATCAAGTAACATGTCACTTTCATGATCTTCCAACTGATTTAGAAAATTTTACTGGATTTTCCAAGTCTCGCATTAGCAATGAAATCCCTGAGGCTACTTGACTCTATAATCTTAATATATGTTCTCTTAATTATAATTAACAGGCAAATATAGCCCGGCGTTGCTCGGGTGTAATGAAAGCTTTTATATATATACATATTATCAATTTTCTGCACTATTGTAAGAACTGCAACCTTGAAACTTCTGAATATCGTTTCTTATGTCTTTGTCTATTGTATTAAATTGGATTAAAATCGGACCACTCCTTCTATAACCCGATTTTTTCGATTATCGATTTTCGATATTTTTCAAGGGTTCCTCGACACAAAACCTAGCTAAGAACACTCGCAGACGCTTATAGTACAACTGTTTAATTTTTCAAGAAAATCGGTTCAGCCGTTTCGAGTCAATAGGTAACGGACTCACACACACACACACACAGGCACACACACATACACACACACACAGACAAAGTTCCATTTATAAATAAGTTTAGATAACTTTCATGTTTCTTGGAGATTCAATGATGCAAAGAGATTGTAGACTTTCTTTTTTTTTCTTAGTGGCACGTCTCCACAACTTCCAGTCTCTTAACAGTCTTTTCTCTTTAGTAAGACCTCCACTCGGTTCGCCTCCAATCATCTACACAAAGTAAATGGCTTTCTGACTTTCCCAATATCTCTTCCTCCCAGTTTCCAAAGGCCTCCTTCCTGTCTATGCGTCCAAGGAATTTTTGCTCTCATTTTCTTGATTCCTCGTAGAAGTGCTCATTCTGTTGCAATTTTCTGAAAGATTTTGACCTTGCTTACGCGCTCAGTCCATGTAATTCTCCGTAACCTTCGGTCTACATTTCAGAGATGATAGATAGATAGATAGATAGATAGATAGATAGATAGATAGATAGATAGATAGATAGATAGCAGGACAAATAATAAAGAAAGAAGATAGATAGATAGATAGATAGATAGATAGATAGATAGCAGGACAAATAATAAAGAAGATAGATAGATAGATAGATAGATAGATAGATAGATAGATAGATAGATAGCAGGACAAATAATAAAGAAGATAGATAGATAGATAGATAGATAGATAGATAGATAGATAGATAGATAGATAGATAGATACTAGAACAAAATAAGATAAAAAGAGAAAGAAAGAGAATGAGGGAGATTTGAACAGGATAGATAGATAGATAGATAGATAGATAGATAGATAGATAGCAGGACAAATAATAAAGAAGATAGATAGATAGATAGATAGATAGATAGATAGATAGATAGATAGATAGATAGATAGATAGATACGAAAACAAAATAAGATAGAAAGAGAAAGAAAAAAGAGAATGAGGGAGATTTGAACAGGATAGATAGATAGATAGATAGATAGATAGATAGATAGATAGATAGATAGATAGATAGATATAACAATATTTACATCAGATAGATAGTATTTACAATATTTAAATCAGATAGATAGTATTTACAATATTTAGATCATTCGGACTATTTTCTTCATCTCTGTTGCCATTTGTACGACGTTTCGACTGTTGTACGCTCCGGCCTTTTTCAGGTGCTAGAAATTTTGAACCGAACCCTTTGTTACAATCACTGGGGTATATGATCTTCAATCCTTGCGGAAACGTCGTACTATTCTTTCTCTCATCCGTGGAAAGAATGTCTATCAGATATTAGCGTAGAAGATGATGGATAACACTGAGTTATCAAGCATCATTTTCTTTGTGTCTTAATTATATTTTTCCGTTTCTCAGAACATTGCTTATATTCATCTTTTTCCCACGCTCCGTCCATGTAATTCTCAGAATTCTTTCATACTCCCGGAGAGTAATACACTACGCCTCCTCGGACTTACCTTGTCCTCGGACCTCAAATGGAACCACTATATTGAATCCATAGCAAAATCTACTGCTAAGAAGGTTGGGTCACTATGTCGATCCAGGATGTTTTTTTCCACCTGAATCCATCCTGCATATATACAAGTCAACCATCCGTCCGTGCATGGAGTACTGCTGCCATTTATGGTCAGGTGCCCCTGCCGTTCTCCTCAGTGTTCTTGACAGGCTCCAAAGGAGAGTCTGTAATGTGATAGGTACTGATCTGGCGGTTCGATTGCAGCCACTTCCCCATCGTCGAGATGTGGCCTCCCTTTGTCGGTTCTATAAATACTTTCATGGCTTCTTCTCAAACAAACTTAAGTCACTGATGCCTCCTCAACAGGTGTTTACTCGCGCAACCAGACTGGCAACTGGGTCCCACCCATTCACAGTCAGGTTAGCCAAATGCATACGACAATTCTACTCCTGCAGCTTCTTCTCTCGCACTTCCCGCCTGTGGGACTCGCCCCCGTATTCTTGCTTTCCTGACGGCTACAACCTCCAGAAATGTAAATGTAAAGTCAATACTCATCTACTAACCACTGGACTCTAGCTCTCTCCCCACCCCCGTATAACCTTCCCTTTCTCTCCACCTATGTATCTGTCATCGCACCTGCTTTCTCAGCTTTCTATTGGTCCTTTCTAACTAGTTTGTACTCCTCACTCTTTTCTAATTAATCTTTTTACATTTATGTAGCCCCCTGCACATCAGTGGCGTTTCCGCCTTGCTCGGGGTGAAATGATTAAAAAAAAAAGGACCAAATTCCAGGTGCATCTCGTGTTTTCTCTTATTTATAGATAGATTATCTAGCATTTACTCTCGTATAGGACGATTGATAACACATCTTCTTCTTCTATGTGTTGCGAACTTTCAGTACGTAGGCTATCATAGTCTTCTACGTCTCTCTATTCCTGGTGGCTTTTAGCACACTTTCTCCTATAACACCACGCAACCCCCGTTCTGTTATCCATCTGCTCAGACCCTTCAAATATGTTATCTGCTGCTTTCCTCTGTCTCTTTTTCCCTTTATCTGGCCTGTTAGTATCAGGTTCTCCAAGCCCTCCTTTCTCATTGCATGTCCCAGGAACTTTAATTGTCTCTTTCTAATGCTCAATATTAATTTCCGCTTCGTTTCTATCCTTTCCAAAACTTCATCATTGCTCACGTGCTCGTTCCATGATATCAGCAGCATAATAATCCTGTATTCTTTTATTTGTGTTTAAATATTTTTTTCTGTTTCTCGGGACATTGTTTATCTTTTTCATTGCTCCGTCCATGTAATTCTCAGAATCCTTCTGTAGAACCATATTTCTAGATTTTCTTCTCTCATCTATGCAGAGATTATCTAGCATTTACTACCGTATAAGGGGATGGTTAACAAGTAATTATCCGGTATTCTTTTCTTTCTGTCTAAATATATATATATATATATATATATATATATATATATGGCAACGTCTTAGACCACTCGACCACGTATGACCTCCAGTCTAAGTGAGGTTTTAATCAAGCCTATATAACACAATTTTCGATTCATCGCAACAACCATATCTGCTCTGAAATGTATCGTAATGTCAACATGTTACGGAAATTAACGAATTTTAACGAAACTTGGTTATAAACAACCGACAATTTGAAATGAATTGTTTGAACATTATTTTTTATCGATACTCGTATTTAAGTAGATATTCTGTTTTTAATTAAACAGTATTATATATTTATATCTACTGGCCTGATTATTTACGATAAATTGTTATTACGAAAATGGCAGGATTCGAACCTGCGACCCCTGTCTACATAGGGGAGCTACCATTTGATCTGGCAACCTCTTAGAGCGCTCGACCACGAATGGCCTCCATATCCATATCTGCTCTGAAATGTATCGTAATGTCAACAAATGTAAACATGTTACGGAAATTAACGAATTTTAACGAAACTTGGTTATAAACAGCCGACAATTTGAAATTCTTTGATATTACTATACATTTCAGAGCAGATATGGTTGTTACGATGAATCGAAAATTGTGTTATATAGGCTTGATTATATATATATATATATATATATTAGAGCACTGTAGCTATTGGGCGTTTTTATACGCGCTAAAATGTCTATCTTCTTCTACCGGACGCTCGTAGCCTAGGGGTAGAGTCGCTGATTCGGTCGGGTTTCAATCCTGGGTTAGGAAGCGATCGGAGTCTAACCGTACTGATGAGCTGTGATACAGCAAAACAGATCTGTCTGCGGCGGATGACTATATATATATATATATATATATATTGAGTTTCTTCTGGAATAATTATTTTCCTAGTCGAAAGCATTTTTGGTTCTTAGTGTCGAATTTCCCATCCTGTGTTAATCTCTTTCCCGATATTTAAACTTCAGCACCTTTTTGATGTTGACATGTCCAATTTCTCACTGAAGTGTTGTTCTTTTTTTAATTACTAATGACCCTAACTTTTATTTTCTTTTGTCACGCTTTCTTTTAATTCCCTATCTATGACGTCCTGTAGTTTTATTCCGAGTCGTTGCTTTGAAGTATTACTTCCTTTATAAAAAATAAATTGGCATCTCCCTTTAGAACGTAGGTGATTCTGGCTATCCCCAGATTCTTTTTGTTCATCGACCTCACATACCTCACCAACTAATATTACACGATATTTTTCGACATTTGCTCATTATCAAAACCTGTAAAGATATTATCGCTTGATAAAGATAAAATTATTAATTTTTTTTTATACACAACATAAATTGACAAGATAAATTCCTAAATTTGCTTTTATCAATCAATGATTCAAAGTTTTCAAGGAAATTTTTCACGATTTTCTTTTTTTTTTTTAGTGAATTTCAAAATTATCCTCTACATCTTCTAATTCTAAACCATTTCTTCTTATTCATTAAGCCAGCCTCAAATTACAGGTCCAGATTACAGGTGTAAAATTGCAGAGAGAAAACTAATTTGAGACTCCCATGCCAACTATGCTGTCATTAACATTATTCTTCAAGTATCAATTTAAATTCCAATGAATATTTATAAATTATATAACAGCTATACATTAAGTGAAATAAAACAACACTTGTACTTAAAATCAGAAAAAATAGAGTTGGATTTTCCGGCTTGCATAATTAGGAAAGATGGCTTGTATATTTTGATGCACACAAGATATATTGCAGTGAAAAACAGATGAGAGCAACGAGTAATTACGTACCCAACTTGTTTAAATGGATGACACAAGAACTTAAAGCAATAATATATATACATAATTTATATATTGTTGTGCAGTTATTTTTGCAGTGGAGGTTAGTATTTGTGCTAAAGTCGGTCCTAATAGGTTCGACGTACAAAACTTGATATAATATGTATTATGCAGTGTAATCTTGCCAGGTCGCTGACTACTTTCGTATTCGACTAACTGTTGACTACTATCGTCCAACATCGACTGACCCCGTTCCTCTTACTACTCCTACTTAAATTAAATGGAAGAGTCTATTCACTATAGAATAGGTGTGTTTCACCATAACACCCCCCCCCCCATATATATATATATATATATATATATATATATATATATATAATTCTCCAACATTTAAAATCGTCTTTGATGGTAGATGTTTTTACGTTTACGTCCCTGTAACCTCACCCAAGATGGCTCATATGAGCCGAAAGCTCAGAACTAAACTTAATAAAAAAATTATCCAAATGTTGGAGAATTTTCATCTTTATTTTTATCTGAAATTAAAGCCAAATACGATGTTTGGAACGGCTCATGATTAAACATAACAGACATTCAATGTCTCTTATATTTAACAGTATCTGTTTAGAAAATTACCTGCTGCCTCGATATACTATATATATATATATATATATATATACATATATTATTTATTATAATAAAGACCGTTGTGTATTTGGACAGTCATGCTCAGGGGTTTCGACTTCTTATATTAAGACACGTAATAGTAGGTACATCAATATATATGTTGCCGTCATTTTAGACGGCATATCAATATAAATATTGCCGTCATTTTAGAGGGCACGGTCCCACTCGTTCATAGTAATAATAAATAAATATTTTTTCCTCACTAGTAGCACAACTCTAACTTTCACGCTTAATGCAATTGACAAGTGTTTCATTAAAATCAGCCGTTGCATACTTTCAGTTTTCAGTCATTACCTGACGATTGCATTGAGCATAAAACTCAGAACTTTTCTTAATTTATTGAAAATTATCTGCTTATCTATTGAATGCTTTGGAGTAGAAGTTCTGCTAACCCGAAAAGCATACTTAAATTTCTCGTCATTTTCATGTATTTTCTGAGTTTGATTATCATATTATTATTAATACTGTTTCCTTGAATTCCTGCTGTATACACATATTTCCTTCCAGGTCTCAACCAGGGACATAATGTCAGAAATGGCTTCATGAAATTTTATACTGATCATTTTTTGCAAAAAAAATGCTAAAATCACACACATTTTACCAAAATAAAGCTCTCTGTAAGGGTTAATCAGTACTTGTAAGTATATTTTTATTTCATTTTGGTACAGGCTACCAGGAATCCTTTCATTGAGTCTATCGGAATATTTTCTAATTAATGTGAGGATGCCAACGACAACAGTATCATTAATCAAGTCATTTATCATATTTTATAGATTTCCACTTCAAGATCCTTCTATTTTGATAATTTTTTGAAGATCTTCAAAGATGCATTACAATCTGCAGAGATCGTCATGTCAACAAGAAAGTACGTTCTATTTTTATGGTTTTGATCACGATGTCTGGGCGATTAACATTGATTGTTCTGCCTATGTGTATTGTAAAGTGTCATAAAATGGTTACAGGGCCTATCTTGGAAGATCTTCAAAGATGCATTACTATCTGCAGAGATCGCTATGTCAATAAGAAAGCATGTTCTGTTTTTATGGTTTTGATCACGATGTCTGGGCGATTAACATTGATTGTTCTGTCTGTGTATATTGGAAAGTAAAGACCCATACAATTGTTACAGGTCCTATCTTGGAAGATCTTCAAAGATGCATTAAAATCTGCAGAGATCGCCATGTCAATAAGAAAGCACGTTCTGTTTTTATGGTTTTGATCACGATATCTGGACGATTAACATTGATTGTTCTGCCTGTGTATATTGTAAAGTAGAGACCCATAAAATTGTTACAGGTCCTATCTTGGAAGATCTTCAAAGATGCATTAAAATCTGCAGAGATCGCCATGTCAATAAGAAAGCACGTTCTGTTTTTATGGTTTTGATCACGATGTCTGGACGATTAACATTGATTGATCTGCCTATGTGTATTGTAAAGGGTCATAAAATTGTTACAGGTCCTATCTATGTATCAGGGTATGACTGATCTTCATAACACTTTCTTGCAGTCTCTTTCCGTGAAAGTTGCATATTTTCCAGTAACGATATTTGCCTACTCTATCATACCGGGCTTTCTATTCAGTTGGTGCCATAATAACAATGAATGAGAGCAGCATATTCACAAAATAAGATAAAACGATTTTAATAAAATTTAATTGCAATTCAGGTTAATAAATAATATTGTACAAAGAATAGGATAACAACTAAGCGACATATAACAGACAACTGCAATATCACAGTGAGTTTATTAGCTAACATATATAAATATGAGACGAACGCGAATCATTCTAAGATGGATCTTTTCATTTTTATCAATCAGTCAAATGCTTAGGCAATCATATCTCGAAAGATATATGACTGACAAGACAAAATATTTTCCCGCAGTAGGTTGCCATTACTTTCTGAGGTAGAATGGTTGCCAACCAAGGCTGTAGAACCCAATCTCTTCTGTTATTTAATCCATAGCCCAAAAGAAGAGCGAGATTAATACCTTTTCCAAGAGTATTTGCGCGTAAGTGAATGCAACGAATTCAACTGAAATTCGATCCGGCCTCTCCGATTTCTCGTTCGGAGGCGATATCCACTGCACCACAACGCACATCCATTTTTATATAACTATCAACTTTGCCAAAGGTTATTTGCCAAGGGTATTTGCCAAAGAGTATTTGCCAAGGGTATTTGCCAAAGTGTATTTGCCAAGGGTATTTGCCAAAGTGTATTTGTCAAAGAGCGATATCCACTGCACCACAACGCACATCCATTTTTATATAACTATCAACTTTGCCAAAGGTTATTTGCCAAGGGTATTTGCCAAAGGTTATTTGCCAAGGGTATTTGCGCGTAAGTAAATACAACGAATTCACCTGAAATTTGAACTCGTCTCTTGGAATTTTCATTTCAAACCGATAACTACTGCACTACAACGTACATTTCTATGACAGTTTCTATAATCTGTATAAATAAATTCAACATGCTTCTTTATTTAATGTGAGCAGGTGGTAAATGAGCTGACCCCTTACATTTCTAAGGCTGTTCGGGAAATCTGCGTATGTATAATGGTTCTGATTTTTGTCATTTGATTTCACTTGCTTCCCCATTTACTATGTGGAGTTTGCAAAAGAATTGACCGTTAAATTTCTGCAGAAGTTCTTGAAATCTGCATGTATGTATCAGCGTGTACTGAACTTTTGGTCTTTGATTGCCCTTTATTTCCTAATTACTGTTAAAAGTTGTACAAAGAAATGTTCCTATATTTTCTAAGGCATTTCGTGAAATATGTATGTGTTCTGACTTTCCTTCTTTCATTTAATATGACTCACGTTTACTGTGAACATTTGGCAAATGAACAGACCCTTTACATTTCTAAGTCAGTTCTTGACATCTGCATAAGTATACGAGTTTGTTCTGGCATTTTTGTTATTCATTTAACCTGCTTTCTCCTTTACTGAGAACAGTTGAACAAAGAATTGACCCTTTGCATTTCTTAAGCAGTTCTTAAAATCTGCTCATATATAGCAGTTGTTCCTGATCTTTTGATATTTGATTGATCATGCTTCGACATTTACCAGGTGCAAGTTGCAAAAGAACTGACCAGATACATTTCTATAGAGTTTTAAAAATCTTTATATGTATATTAATTCGTTCTGATTTTTAAGTATTTGTTTGAATCTGTTTCCTCATTTACTGTGATCTGTTGTCCAAATAAATAAACCCTGATATTTCTATGGCAGTTCGTGTAATCTGAGAATGTATGTCAGTTTTTCCTGATTTTTGTTGTCTTTGAATCAACCTGCTTCCAGATTTAGTATGAGCAGTTTGATAATTGAATCGTTACACTTCCAAACAAGTTCTGAAAACCTAGGACACATGTATCAGTTTTTTCTGGCATTTCACCATGTGATTCAGCAACATTCCCCATTTAATCTGAGCTGTTGTCTAAGGAACAGATCTTTTTCTTTTCGAAATCACGTCTTGAAATCTTCATATAGATATCGATTTATCAATTTTCCTTTTTTATTCAACCTGCTCACTCTTTCTCTGTAAGTACTTTCTCAAAGAACGCATCACACGTCTTTTGAAGTGACATCATCGACTCTATTTACATATATCACTTTGTTCTACGGTGTCATTTTTTTATTCAACCTGGTTGCATTTAATGGTGAGCTGTTTGGTAAAATGAAACAAAAAAATCAGTTTGCTTACATTTCTAAGTTTTGTCTGCAAAAGGATATATCTTGGTTCTGACATTTCGTTCCCTAATTCGACCTGCTTACCATTTTACTGTGAACAGTTCTTCAAAGAACAGATCACGTTGCTTTCAAGAACACGCCATCAAATCTGCTGATAGCTATTAGTTTCTTCTGAATTTTCTTTCTTTGATTCAAACTTTTTTGCGTTTAATTGTGAACAGTTACTAAAAGAACAATTGTTCAAAATAGAGATCACGCACTTTTCAAAGGCATGTCATCAAGTCTATTGAGAGATATAACTTTGTTCTGAAGTTCTATTCTTTGATTCAAGCTGCTTGCATTTAATTTCGTGCCGTTCAAAAAAAAAAGAATGTGTCGAAGTCACGTCTATAAATCCGCAGAGACGAATACATTTTTCCGATATGCTGTTCCTATATTCAACCTGCTTACTCTTTTACTGTGTGCAATTCGTCAAAAACAGATTTCGAAGATACATGTTATCCCCTTATAGATAACATCTACGTTCTTTCAATCAATCAGTTTAAACTTTTTACTGTGAACCGTGGGAAAAAGAATAGACCTTACTCTTTCCATAATAATGTCTTTGAAACTGAATTTAGATATCAGTATTATTAACATTTTTATTTCATTCAACGTATTTACGTACTAGCAGTATAGCCCGGCGTTGCTCGGGTGTAATGAAAGCTTTAAAACTAATCCATGGTCCCGGAGCTCAGACTCACCTAAAGAATATTTGTGAGAATCGGATAAAAATTGTGGATTTGTATAGAGAACATGCAGACAGATAAACAGACACACACACACACACACACACACACACACAAACATCTTGCCGTTTATATATATATATATATTATCGATGTTCTGCACTATTGTAAGAACTGCAACCCTGAAACTTCTGAAAAGTCTTTGTTTATGAGTGTATCAAATTTGATTAAAATCGGACCACTCCTTCTATAACCAGATTTTTTCGATTATCGATTTTCGATATTTATCGGGGGTACCTCGACACAAAACCTAGCTAAGAACACTCGCAGACGCTTATAGTACGACTGTGTAAAATTTCAAGAAAATCGGTTCAGACGTTTCGGAGTCTATATGTAACGGATACACACACACACACAGATAAAGTTCCATTTATAAATAAGTTTAGATTTTCTCTGAACATTTAACTAAAGAACATATCTTGTCCTTTTCAAAATTGCGTCCTTATCTCTTCATATAAATATCAGTTTATTCTTAGTTTTCATTCACTGATTCAACTTGTTTGACAAGCAGTTGGTAAAGAAGTAACTTTTTCAATGGACGTTATCAAGTCTACTGAAATGTATGATTTTCTTCTGATATTTCGTTCTGATTTAAACTGCTTACATTTTTAACTTGAGAATCTGATCAAAGAATAGATCCCTTATTTTTCTAAGTCAGTTCTTTAAATCAGCAGATCGTATGGCTTAGTTCTAACCTTTCACTGATTCACTCTACTAACCGTTTTACTGTGATCAAATAACAAATCACACACTTTCTAAGTGACGTCACCAAATCTGTTTATCCTTATCACTTTTCATCCTTTGATTCAAACTGTTTGTATTAATTCCATTTCAATGTTTCGTCTTCAATTCTGCACATAGATATTAGTTGATTCTGTCTTTTCATATGAATTGCATAAATTAAATGAAATCCACGAAGTTCGTCCTCTTATTTTATCTGATGTGTCCATTCAGAACATTGGCGATCATGGCTCTCAATATTTGTTCTGTTCTTTGTAGGTCATAATAAATTTAGTTTTTTTGTTTTTGTTTTTTACCTCTCCTAGACACCTTTTCCATCATCTATTTATTAAGCTCGCTAATGTATTGTTTTCCTCTGTTACTTTGGCCTTCAATCTGCCCTGTGAGTATCAAATTCTCGAAACCCTCTTTCATTAATATATATTCGAAAATATTCAAATTTTCTTTCTGAAGATAAGTATAAGTCAATTTTTTGCTTGAATTTTCTCTAAAGCATTGACACTGCTCACAAGTTTGACCCATGGTATTTTGGTATCTTTCTGTAAAACCACATTTCTGTTGAGTCTAGGCTATTCTACACCTGTAAGTTTCCCACTATTCACTGGCCTACAGAAAAATTGATATTACATAACAGTTCAGTGCACTTTTCTTTAATTCTAGCTCAATTTTCATGTTTTCTAATACTTTGCTTAGCTTTTGAAAATTACTTTAACTATTCCAGGAGATTTTTAATTTCAATGTATCACTTGCCATCCTCTTTTAAAACACTTTCCAAATATCTGAATTAATTTTTTATTTTATTTTGGTATATGCGAAATCTTTTCTGAACTGCGGTGTAATATAAACACTGTTATATGAAATTGAATGCTTGACAATTTCTTAACAGATTAAAATGTGACGCAGCAACAGTTATGTTATTCTAAAGAAGGATTCAGAAAATAGAACTGCATGGGCTGAGCATCGATACAACGAGTAGGTATTTAAGGGATGTGGAAGGAAAAATATCAATTATACATAAAATGAAAAAGATTTCTAATTTCTGAGACACGTGAAGAAAGAAGGCCTGGAAAATTTTAACATGACATATCGAAGGCCAGAGGGAGAGAGCAAAACAGTGCATAATCTATCAAACAGAGCTACGAATGGCAAGAAATTGTGCAGAACCATGCTCACCGACGTCCTGAAGAAGCATATTACGAAGAAGACACAATTTATGTTACAAAGAGGAACAAATCAAGACACAAGATACGCATCAAGGATATCAAAATAAAGTACAACAATTTAAAGTGTTTAAAAGATGAATAAAAATACGGCACAGAAATCCAAAGCTCCATTGGAATAGTCAAAGAAACTTTCTAAAGATTACAAAAAAACTGGAAAATTTCATTAAAAACAAAGAAAGTAGTAATAAGCTTCTATGTAGTAGTTAGTCGCTCTCATCCGAACATGCCTTGAGTACCGCGAGCTGGTGTAAATGTTAACAAGCTTGTCTTGCTAGAATCATCACAATTAAGTAGTGAGTAATGAGTTCGATCCTCACTGGGTGTCCCATACTTTCTGCCTTGTGCCATATCTAAGCTGAGCTTAGAAAATCACCTTATCCGATCATGCCTGTCTAGTAGAGTGTCTGGTCAATATCTGATGCAAAAGCCTGTTCAGCCACATTTGTGTTGTTCCTACACCCAGAAAGCTCACTTATGGTCTATACTACAAATGTTCTGACGAGAGAGCGCATTATTGGGCGTGGTCTACAGTTTGAACCGATACGTTCAAATCCTCGGTCATAAAAATGGACTGCTCACAAATAGTTCCATCTCACCGTGGTATGGATTTCACAATTTTGCCGCACGCTAAAATAGCCTCCCTCGCACCAATTGTATAAAGAAATCAACTTCCATGAAGTCATCATCACGGTGATAAGATTCGAACCCGTGTTTCATGGTGGAAAATCGCACGTTCTAACCACAGCGCCATGTTTCCATATGCAATATTGACCCTACTATATGGTTAGTGAATGCTATGCAATGTCTTCACAGATGATGAGGGTACTTGAAGCAACAAGTTATTTTGCTCTACAAAAGGGTGCTAAAAAGGCATGAATGGAATATGTGAGCAACAGGTAGGTCCTAATGAAAATTAGAGCAAGTTCATAAAATCTGAAAGACACAGCTTAAGTTTTTAAGATATAAAGGGTATTCATCATCTCTCTCTCTCTCTCTCTCTCTCATGCTCTTTACGCCGTCCACTCCACTCTCATCAGTATTCTCATCCTTCTCTTACCCACTTCCTGACACTCCCTATAACCTGTCACTCTTTCTCATAACTTTCCTTTTATGTAACCCCCTGCAAAACAGTGGCAGTAAAATGCCTTGCGTGGGGCAATATGATTATAAAAAAAATAAATTCTGTACTATTATAATGTGGATATAAAGAGGAGGGGGTCAATTCTACATTACAATCAATATATAAACTGATTCCTCACTTTATTCCCAACGGCTACAATCTTTAAGAATTTAAATATAAAGTCAATAATCATCTCCTATCTTACTAACCTGCATTCTCTCTTTCTCTCTCTCTCTCTCTCTCTCTCTCTCTCTCTCTCCCATGCTCCTTTTTCTGTCCACTCAACTCTCATCAGTATCTCATCCTTCTCTTACCCACTTCCTGACACCCCCTATAACCTGTCACTCTTTCTCATAAACTTCTCATAAATTTCCTTCTATGTAACCCCCTGCGAAACAGTGGCAGTAAAATGACTTGCTTGAGGTGATATGATTATAAGAAAAACCCATTAAAAAGATTGAAGTTAGCAGTAAATAAAACAGTGCTTTTAGTAAAATTTCATTGATTTCACTATTGGATCATATTATTTTAGTCATGGCAATTATGACCTGTATTAAATGTTATGGATGTCAAAGATCTATGGTTTTAAAAAGACGGCGCTACATGCCACACAACCAATGCAACAACGGCTTTATTAAATGAAAAGCTCCTAGGTCACATCATCTCTCAAAACAATGATGACAATTGGCTACAACGATCATGCGACTTTAGATTTCTTTCTTTAGGGTCATCTAAAAAGTAAGATCTATGCCAACAAGCCAACAACAACTCAACAGATGAAGAATGAGATAATAAGGTATATTAGTGACATCGAGGAGAAACTATACAAAGACGCTATCAAAAATGTTAGCCATCGAGTGGAAGTGTGCCGCCGAATCCTTGGTGGACATTTTGGCGATATTATTTTTCATGCGTAATTGCCATTACTCAAATGGCATGACCCGACAGCGAAATCAATAAATCTTTACCAATAACAACGTTTCATTTATTGATAACTTCGATCTGTCTTAATGGAATATCCTATATAATGAAAAAAGTTGACTCGTAGAATTTAACACTCTCAAATCTAATCTAAACTTATTTATAAATGGAATTTTGTGTGTGTGTGTGTGTGTGTGTGTGTGTGTGTGTGTGTGTGTGTGTGTTCGTTACCTATAGACTCCAAAACGGCTGAACCGGTTTTCATGAAAATTTACACAGTTGTACTATGAGAGTTTGCGAGTGTTCTTTGCTAGGTTTTGTGTCGAGGTACCCCCGATAAATATCAAAAATCGATAATCGCATAAATCGGGTTATAGAAGGCGTGGTCCGATTTTAATCAAATTTGATACACTCATAGAGAAAGACATAGGAAACGATATTCAGAAGTTTCAAGGTTGCATTTCTACCCTGTATGTATGTATAATTGTAGTTCTTAGTCTCAGCCATGATACCGTTTACTCAGAGGACTTATTTAGCCTTCAAAATTCAGTTTACGACGAAATAAACTTATTTAATATCGATACCAAGAAATGAAAATTTGACTTACATCCATTCATTTTTCTTTCAGTCTACGGTTTCGCTTTAACTGGAAACAACTATTGCTTTTTAGTCTTTCGTGTCAACGTCCAAAGAGTCTGAGCTCCAGGACCATGGATTAGTTGTAAAGCTTTCATTACACCTGAGCAATGCCGAGCTATACTGCTAGTGTATATATATATATATATATATATATATATATATATATATATATTAGGTGCGATTGCTAAATTAGCGCAATTATTTTATTATTTCAAATATACTTTAGGCTGAATCTGAGCTCCAGGACCATGAATTAGTTTTAAAGCTTTCATTACACCCGAGCAACGCCGGGCTATACTGCTAGTCATACCTAAATCAAAGGTAGCAAAGGGAAATTTGAAGCGACAACGAGGATGTAATTCTTAAGATGAATACTGATAATAATATAAACCAAACGTGCAAGTAAGAAGGACGTTTTAAGAAAAATCAAAACAAAACGCTTGATTTTATTAGCAGAAAAAAAAATGGAAGTTTCTCGAACACATAGTGAAATTGCTATGAAACAATGACAAAGAATAATGGACAAAAATTTGGTAGGGTGATAAAAATTTGGAATCGAATTAGAAAAAAGAAAAGAATAAGAATATAAAGATTATCATTCTAAAAAAATCTATAAACAAGAAAAGGCAACAGAAATGCTGCTGCGTATACAACGAACTTAACATTTAAATAAAAAGGAAGTTCTAAAGAAAACAAAAACAAAATGGCCGATTATAATTATAAATACAAAGAGACAGCTGAAACGTCTACGATATATAATCAGGAAAGATGGAAAAGAGAGTTTGATACTCACGGAACAAAATTAAGTTAAGAGACAGAGAAAAGTGGCGACTAACCTACCTAACCGGCTTATAAAATGAAAGTCGGAACAGGGATTAGGAAGGATAGAAATAAAAAAATCTCACTCAGAGTTAAAAGTGACAGGAAGTTTTGATAAACCATGTATTAATCAGTCATTTAAGTGTCATACTTGAGACATGCTTGGGCGATCATATCTCTTTCGATAATCGCTGGCTAGGCAGAAGATTTTTCAGCAAAAGTTTGCCATTTTTATTCTGTGGTAAGCTGGTTGCCAACCATATGTATAGATACTAATTTCTTTTGTTATTTGAACCATAGCTCCTATGAAAATTGTTATTATTTTCATAGATATTTTCTAGCAATCTGATAATCATCCTAGGCAGATCGTCAATAAAAACCTGAATATGAAGTCTTCAATGGAGGGATATAAGAAGGATTCATACCTTTCCCAAGGGAATTTGAGCGTAAGTGATAGCAACGAATTTAACTGGAATTCGAACTCGGCACTCTGAGTTCTCATTCAGAGCCGATATCCATTGCAACACACCGCACTTGCCCTAAAGTATATAATGTCCAGTTCCCACGTGCGCCATTTGCTGTATGGTGGCATTTTAATACCAATGATCGTTCGTGATGAATACTCAAGTAATGTTCAGGGAGACATTCAAGCAGAATATCTGTCAAAGAATATGAAAATTAATTCGCTGAAGTATTGTGAAATCTTGCTAGCACTCAACAATGCAGGCGTGAAATGAAGTCAGCGATTGCATAAAGTCTGCATTGCAGTCAACAAATGTTGGCAACGCTTAGAAGCCCAAAACTGAATCGCCGCACGTCTTTAATATACCACTAAGGTTGTTTTGAATGGCCTGTCTTCTTAAACTTATGCGATCAAAGCAAACGTTAGTCAACGCTCTGTTCTTGGCATTATTTCACTTTCACCTTTTTTATTAACGATCTGCCTAGGAAGATTATCAGATTGTTAGAAAATATTTATTAAATAATACCAGTGTCCATAGGAGTACTTGCAAGAAATGAATGCAATCAGGACTTTAAAACGGATCCCTTGTATGGATTTTCGTTGTCGTGCAATGGATATCAGCTCGGAACGAGAAATCAGAGAGCCGGGATCGAATTCCAGTTGAATTCGTTTCATTCACTTAAGCGCAAATACCCTCGGGAAACATATTTTTCCTTTTCTTCTCCCTCCAGCTATGGATTAAATAGCAGAAGAGATTGGGATATCTAGATTTGGTTGGCAACAAGTCTACCACACAAAGTAATGGCAATCTGTTGCAGGAAAATCTTCTTCCCAAGTCAATCATGTCTTTTTCGAGACATGATCACCCAAGCATGTATTAGGTATGTCACTTAACTATGTCCGGAATCTCGAGATATATACCAGGACTCGACCATACATGACAGCAATACAGACTGCATAGAATAATAGAATTTAGAAATGTGCAATATGATAAATTGCAAAAAAAACTGTTTCGCACGACACAGTGAACCAACTTTTTTATCAGCAAGCCTAGCAAATGATTCAGTATAATCATTCCGCTTCCAGTCAATAGAAAACAATGATTTTCTCCCCTGGCGGTTAGCATCAGCCATAATGATAGAATGCTAAAAAGGTAATCTATGATGATTGAACGATGTCAATTTGGAGGCGTTGTGCTTTCATCACAATCTACTTTCCGAAACCTGATTAAATTATTAAGAATTAATTTTTTTTTAATTTTCTGTTAGACAAGATGAATATTTGTATCACCACCTCGTAAAATAGGAAACTTTACTTTTTAAGCAACTCTCGTGCACTTTCATTACCAGTGTTCGAATAATGGTAAAATCCAGCTGTTTGCCTGCTGATTTTTAAGGAACGCAGCTTCATGACAATCTGCTGTCCTCATCTTTGTTGTCATATTAACGACGTTTGGCCGTTGTACACCCCAGCATTTTTTAGTGATTAAAATCCACTGATAGGAAGGTTGGGTCACTGTGTCGAACCAGAAGATTTTTTCCGCCTAAAACCATGTTGCACATATACAAATAAACCATCCGTCCGTGCATCGAATACTGTTGTCATATATGGTTAGGCGCCTCTGCTGTTCATCTCAGTGTTCTCGACAGGCTCCAAAGGAGAATCTGTAACATGATAGGTTCCGACTTGGCAGCTTGACTCCAGCCACTTTCTCACCGGCGGGATGTGGCTTCCCTTTGTCTATTCTACAAATATTTTAATGGCATCTGCTCCGACGAACTTAAGTCAGTGGTACCCCTGCCACAAGAATTTACTCGTGCAAACAGACTAGCAACAAGGTCCCACCCATTTACAGTTAGATCAACCAAATTCAGCAGACAATTCTACTCCTGCAGCTTTGTTTCTCGCACTTCCAACCTGTGGAACTCTCTTCCATATACTTGCTTTCATGTTAGCTACAACCTCCAGGAACTTAAATGCAATGTCAATACCCATCTCTTATCCACTTGACTCCAGTTCTTTCTACATTACCCTGTATATCTTGTTCTTTTCTTTTCTCTTTCCTTTCACATTTGTGTTCACATTCTTCTCTTGCCCTTTCTCTGACATCCCCTGTAACTGGTCTGTCTTTCTCTTTACTCTCCTCCTATCTAAACTTTTACTCTTATGTAGCCCCCTGCGCATCAGTGGCGGTACTGCCTTACTCGTGGTGAAACGATTAAAAAACAAATTTCGAACCGGATCCTTTAGTTCGTTCCCTGGGATAAATTGTTCTAGTTCCACGTGTCATACCACTTCCGAATATCTCAGTTTCAGTTATTTCCCTTTAACTCAACTCCAAGTTATTTTGCTTTTGTTATTTTTTTGTTTTTTGTTTGTTTTTGTTTTTTGTTCACCCCTGCTGTGGCGAGGTATTGAACTCACAATTCTTTGGGTCAAGTCAACGAATTACTTCAAGCAACACTTTTCTTTGATTGGTCATGTGTCCTTGGAGACGAAATAAAAGGGTAGGTTTAAAATCTTAAGGTCTGTCACTTAATGAAGACCGAAGCGTACAATGACCGACCACGAACAACAAAGATAAGGAATTTAAGTAGTGTCAATAAGTACAATAAATGTCAATAAGTACAATACGCCATCTCAGGATGTGCGTTTTGGTGTAGTGCATATCGGCTCGGAGCGAAGAAATCGGAGAGCTGAGTTCAAATACCAGTTGAATTCGTTGCATTGACTTATGCAGAAATACCCATGAGAACGGTATTAATCCGTCTCTTCCCTCCAGCTATGGGTTAAATAGCAGGACAGATTGGATTCTATCGCTTTGGTTGACGACTAGTCTACTGCAGAAAGTAATGGTAACCTACTGCGTAAAAATCTTCTGCCCAGTCAGTTATGTTTCTTTCGTGACATGATCGCCCAATCGTGTATGGCACTTAACTGACTGACTAAATTATGTGTTAATTACCGTATTTGACGGCATATAAGGTGCACTTTTCTTTTCTTTTTTTTTACTAAAAATAACATTTTAAATTTTTTACGAAAAATAACATTTTAAATTCCCCTTGGGATTAATTTTTATATTGTTTTCTTACTTTTGAATATAATAAAGTTTTTATAGGCTCGTGTTTTTTTTGTTTTTTTTTTTGTTTTTTTCCTATTATTTTTTTTGTTTAATGGTAATCATGGCTTGTTTAACCAAAATCATATCTCATACATATAGCCTCGGCTGTAATATTTACTAAAAAAGATTTACTAATTTTACAAATTACTAACTTTCTCTTGATTTGCCCTTCTGAAATTAGGGTGCGTCTTATATATCCTTGCGTTTTATATGCCGTCAGGAATAGATGGGAAGGCTTCAACGTTATTCCAACGAGAGAATAACTTGCTAAGAAGCATTAAATACTTCACGGGTACGGGAATCGCCATATTTGCTCATTTCACGTCTATTTTATAGGAATTCATAATTTCTTATCATGTTGATATCCAGACTATTCTCAGTATGAATAAGCAAAGAGGATGATTGGAGGAAGATGTTTAGGGATTGGACGTCCTCAGGACATATTGTAGCTCTTTGTTATCAACCGTTGTAGTTACGTGATCAGTTTCTCAATAAGCGGAGAAACTTATACCCAAAGCGCATGCAATATCCATGCCGAGTAAATATTAGAATATTAAAAGGAGGCAAAATTTTTCCTTTTATCTTGTGTTCTATGAGGAATTAATTTTCTAGGAAAGCTTCATTTCTCTGGGAATCTTACTAATATTTCAATATATTTGCTACCCCTCACATAGACACAATATAAATAGAACTCTTGTAAAACTCAATGTTAAATATAGCAATTTTATTTAAAAGATTCTTTTCGCAACACACTGATGCAGGTTGAAATACTCACAGTGTCCAATATTGTTGAAGCTATCGCTAACATTTTTTGTCGAAATTTACAAACTCTACGTTCCGTTCAATTTCACAAATCAATCAATGAAATTCAAATAAGCTACTTTGTTTGAAAAAATACTTTGACAAAAACTATACTTCACACTTTAATAGGTCCTGGGTATGACGGTAAACTTTCATCCGGCAGCAAGGCCTTTGATTTCGAAGTTGCGAGGAGCATAGAAACACCTCTTAATTGCCGTTGTTCCCAGGTCCACCATGACTCGGGGTGGTAGCACGTGTTAGGGCCCCAGCTATGGGCAAATAGTTAACCCTCCAAACAATGGTCAAAATACTATGAAAGTATAAAAACAAAATTTTATGAAATATATATATATATATATAAATTTTTGAATGAAAAATATTACCAAAAAACATTTTTGAAGGAAAAATGTTACTAAAAAATATGTTTTTGAAAAAAAATGTTACCAACAAAAATACGTTTTTAAAGGAAAAATGTTACCAACATAAATACATTTTTGAAGGAATTAATGCTTCAGCATTAAATGACTTCCAAGGGTTGATATGCCATAAAATCAAACAAACCAAATCACAGTTTAATAATTTTTTTAAATTTAAATTTTATAGGACTTCAGGCTAAACAATATTTTTAAGAATTTTTCTTTTTTACTTTTAAACAGGGAAGCATAAATTTTTGAGATTTCTTACTCTGGAGCACATGACATACAACTGGCTATGCGTACATATTTTTTCTGGGGCCAAATTCTAACCTTTTGATGCATTTTACCTTGTAATATATTTACCTTGTAAAAGCGAGAAAAAATAGAAACTGGATTCTTGTATATCTAAAAAACTAAAAAAAAAAAGACATACAAAAACAATATTGAATTTTACTAAATAAATATTTGTTATTTTAATCATTAAATTGTTTTAGAATAGTGGGAGTAATTTCGATGTTAAATAATAAAACTTTTAATTTAAAAAAAATGAATGAAAATTTATTTATTAATCTATGCACTTTAGTAGAACCAACATTACTTTGTAACGCATACCTGTTTTCACTTCTCTCCCAAATTTGATTTCGATCGGTCAATGGCTATTTGAGTGTGTGTGAGAAACGGACAGACGGACTTAAGAAAGTCCCAAAATTTGATATATAGATTTTTATCTTATTTTATTTGTTAATAGTGAAAGGAGCAAACCAAAGTGAGGTAAAATATATAACAAATAAAATCAATAACTCGCAGAAAAGGTAATATTCAAAACATTAATTAGAAATGTCTTTAAAACAATAGATGAGACACATTGTACTCATATCCACTATTATATTCAAAATGTATTTTGATTTCCAACTTGAGGGCGTCTAAACGAATATACTAATAGGAAGCAGTGTTACTGCTTTCCTTTCAGATACCAGTACAGAGATTATAAAAGGCTTATGCTGATGACGTAAGTATTCTTCTTTTTTTTTTTTTTATAAGCGTTTTACCCCGAGCAAGGCATGTCACTGCCACTACTGCGCAGGGGGCTACATAGAGTGGAGAAAGGATGATTAAATATAGGAAATGTCAGAGGATGGGTAATAGGCGGGTAGGGATACCGAGAATGGTTAAATATAGGAAATGTCAGAGGGTGGGTGATAGGCAGGTAAGGATACCGAGAATGAGAGTTGGGTAGATGAAAGTGTTCTGAGAATAATTGGGAGTTAGGGTGTGATAGGAGGTGTCTATTGACCTTACATTTAAACACCTGGAGATTGTAGCTGTCGGGAAAGCAGACTTGTGGAAGGGAGTTCCACAGGCGGGAAGCGCGAGAAAAGAAGCTGTTGGAGTAGAATTTACGGTTACATCTTATCTGTTTAACTGTAAAAGGGTGGGACCTAGTTGCTAATCTAGTATCTCGTGTAAATTCGTGCTTAGGCGGCACCAGTGATCTAAGCTCATCGGAGCAGAAGCCATGAAAGTACTTGTAGAAGAGGCACAGGGAAGCCACATCACGCCGGTGAGAGAGTGGTTGCAGCCGGTCTGCCAAGTCAATATCAACCACGTTACAGATCCTCCTTTGTATTTTGTCAAGAAGCCCAAGGAGAGCAGCAGGGGCACCCAACCAGATATGGCAGCAATATTCAATACACGGGCGGATGGTAGATTTCATAGCTTAAACAAAAATCAGCGTCCTCTACCAAGTGTTCCAAGAATGAGGATTGAAGTCAAACCTTCTCAAAATAGAAATTATTATATAAAATTGTAATTGATGCTGCGATGTCTTGTACTCTAAATCCATCACAATAATTCAAAATGTGAAATTACCTAATACTGAACTCTACAAATATTTGAATGTATTGATCAGTTAGAACACATTTAGTATAAGAGATAATGAAATTGAACATAAAATAATCTGCTCTGGGGATATTTTCGCCAAACGCAGCAAACAATTTACGTAATATCATTATTAGCTTTTTTTAATCGTTTCACCACAAACAAGGCGGTGCTGCCACTGATGTGCAGGGGGTTACATAGGAGAGTTGACGTTTTAGGCAGAAGGAGAGGGAAGAGGAAGAAAAACCAGCTACAGGGGGTGACAGAGAAGGGGCAAGAGAAGGATGTCAACACAGGAGTTAAAACAGTTGCGAGGTTAGAGAGAAAGGAAATGAACAAGATACACGGGTGTGATGTAGAACGGAATGGGGTCAAGTGGATAAGAGATGGGAATTGATACTGCATTTAAATTCCTGCAGATTGTAGCCGTCAGGAAAGCAAGTATGCGGAAGGGAGTTCCACAGGCAAAAAGTGAGAGAAAAGAATCTTATGGAGTAGAATTGTCGCCTGCATTTGGTTGCTTTAACTGTAAAAGGGTGGGATCTTGCTGTCAGTCTGGTTGCACGAGTAAATTCTTGTGCAGGGGGGACCAGCAACCTAAGTTTGTCAGAACGCCGGTGAGAAAATGTCTGGAGTCGAGCTGACAGGTGGGAACCAATCACATTACAGATTCTCCTTTGGAGCCTGTCGAGAACACTGAGATGAATAGCAGGGGCGCCTGACCAGATCTGACAACCGTATTCCATGTACGGTCGGATGGTTCATTTTCAGAAGATACGTTTGAATATCATGCATGTCGCTAAAATCATTCAGAAATATCGAAACTGTTGACTGTATACAACTGCCTTTCTCAACTGTTAAATATGGCATCTAAAGAATGAAACCTGTAGATCATAGCGAGGAAATCCATCTTCAAATCTCCTGGACTATAGCTACCGAATTAAAAAATTATGAACTATGCAAAAAAAGTAAACCACGTCACTTGAGGAGTTTCATTAACTGCGGCAACTAGAATTTATAGCGGACAAAACTCGAGGAGGAAATAATAAAATGTGATGTAGCATTCCACACTATTTAAAAAAAAACGTTAGGAAGAAATCCTCCATCAATATTAAAAAGTATAATTATAACATTCATTCATGCACCTAACTTTCCTGAAACATTGTTTTTAGAGAAATCTATTTATATAAAAATTGTAGCTTCTGTCTGTTTATTTGTTCACGAAATCCTTTTACAGTTTTGGCAATAGACCCCCACCAAAACCGTATATAGTCTGAAACTACATTACATAGGGTTACGTAGCATGAAATAAGTATATTTCATTTCGATCGAAGATGGTCCTATGGGAACACAATTCCAACACCCAATTAATTTGAACTTGGAGAGCTACCTATGCATAATATACCTTTTTGGAATCAGGATGTTCCCGGGGACACGGTGAAAGTTGTACCGAGTCATTTTGATAAAAGGGGTGTTCGGTGGGTACAACCTCCCAATTGGAATTGGAGGGCTAAATATGCCTATAACAACTTTTTAGAAACAGGGTAGACTCCAAAACTATATATATTCTTACAAAAGAATGTGGGAACTTCAGCAAGGCGCGAGTAATTTGGCTAGTATATTATAAATTAGCAGTATAGCCCGGCGTTGTTCGGGTGTAATGAAAGGTTTAAAACTAATCCATGGTCCTGGAGCTCACACTCTTTGGACGTTGGCACGAAAGACTACTTAGCAATAGTTTTTTCCAGTTAAAACGAAACCGAATGGATGTAAGTCAAATTTTCATTTCCTGGTATCGATATAAAAATTAGTTTTTTTCATCGTAATCTGAATTTTGAAGGCTAAATAAGTCCTCTGAGTAAATGGTATCATGGCTGAGACTAAGAACTACAATTATACCTACTTAGAGCCAAACCCGAAGTAAAAACTAAAATAAAAGAGCTGAAAAAATACAGACATACAGTCTGATAAACAGACACACACACAAACATCTTGTCTTTTATATATATATATATATATATATATATATATATATATATAATCTATTTTCTGCACTATTGTAATAACTGCAACCTTGAAACTTCTGAATATCGTTTCTTATGTCTTTGTCTATGAGTGTCTGAAATTTGATTGAAATCGGACCATTCCTTCTATAACCCGATTTTCGATATTTATCGGGGGTACCTCGACACAAAACCTAGCTGAGAACACTCGCAGACGCTTATAGTACAACTGTGTAAATTTTCAAGAAAATCGGTTCAGCCGTTTCGGAGTCTATAGGTAACGGACACACACACACACACACACATAGACAAAGTTCCATTTATAAATAAATTTAGTTTTAAACTTAAGTTATGCTGGCTTCTCAGTCAATAAATGCCGAATATTTCCTTTTATTTTGTTCTGATCACCAAGATGACCTTAAAAATTTAGAAGAACAGAAGACTTATTACAAACCCCAACATTGCAGTTGATGGGGCGTGCGTCATCAGCATACTACTCAAGGGCAACGAGACTTGGTGCCTCTGTTCCAGACTGAAGCGATGCCTCAGTGTCTTTTATGTTCATGATCTAAGACGAATTCTGACCATCAATTAGCCCGACCGAGTAGTTCTCACTCATATCTAGTTGCTCAGCATCTACACCCTTCTTCAACAGCATCAGATCTGCTGGCTTAGTCATGTACGTCATATAGCGGATGGGCAAATTCCGAAGGTCCTTCTGTACGGGTAAGTGACTACCGTCAAGATGGGACGAGAGTGACCTCATTTTCGCTTTAAGAACGCCTGTGAAATGGACATGGGTTCGATGGACTTGAACATCGAAAAGTGAGAAGTCATCACCAACGATCACTCACGCTGGCGACACGATTTACACCGAAGGCTGGTGTGAGAAATCGTAGCTTGTGACGAGAAGAGGCGTGCTCGACGGAAAGAACACAACGCGGCATCGACATCGAGGGAGAGCGTCTTAAAATGCATATTCGTTGCATTTAACATTGTCACCCCTTTCATAACAGATGCTGTACCGCCATCAGCAGCTAAGGCATAAATCTTCGAGCAAAGATCCATGGTTTCTCGAAACCGACGGATGTCACTCACTCACAAGAAGACGGCTAACATTACTGTTACAAACATCTTACCGAAAAGGTGTAAGTGTTCGACGCATTGACTACGTGCTGGGAAAAATGTTTCCTATCTTCAGGCGTTCGTTCAGCGGTTGAATTTCAAATCGATGTCTTCTGGTGGATTTATACTGATTTTTAGTAAACTTCTAGAAATCAGTCATTAGTTGAGTTTACTAATTTAATTAATTGTATTAAATCAAGTATATGACGTCCAGTTTCAAGTGAGAAGATTTGGTTGGTTGTTTTGTTTTTATGGCATATCAACCTCCGCGGGTCATTTATTGCCAACTAAATTTTTATTTATTGCTGGTAATGCCTTTTTCTTTCAACAATTTATTGTTGTTTTTATATAAGTTTTGTGTCTAATAATACTTTTTTCTTTTCGAGTGTCAAGATTCATTTTTAAGGGCAGGGTCCCCATATCCTACCTGTGTTATTTAACCCATAACTGGGGGAAGGGACTGATTAATACCTTTCCCAAGGGTACCAGTGCTTAAGCGAATGCAGCGTATTCAACTAGAATTCGAACTCGGCTCACCGATTTCTCTTTCCGAGCCGATACCCACTGCGCCACAACGCACATCCGTCACTAAACGCTTACAGCACCTGGTATTCCCAAGCGGTCACTCATCTAAGTACTGACCAGGCTCAACGTTGCTTAACTTAGGTGATCGAGCGAGAACCGGTGTATTCAACGTAATAGGCCGTATGCCCAAGTGAGAAGAGACATTGAAACTTTTCTATTTATCGGGGTAAAGTATTTCGAATAAATAACTGAATTAAATACGATTTCTGACATTATTTTTGGTAAAACGTGTTTGTACTTTTCTAGCTGTCGTATATTACGCTGTGTGTAAGGTGACCACACAAACAGGAATTATAGAGTAAAATAGGACGGACAAGTGATAAATAAATCTTCAGAAATATTTCTTTGTTGTGTCAAAAAGGTTCTTCGCACTATAGTTATACGGTTAGCTTTGTTTTGAATTTAACTGCACTGACTTGAAAATTTTAGATCAGATGCCATACTTACTTTAAAGACTTTTTCCGTAGTAGTATAGTGGGTTATCCGTTCTAGTGAAGCGTAGTTGTATGTTGAAACAGATTAACTGAATTTGGCCTCGTTAGTAGATAGACCACTATAAGTTATAAAAGGGGTTATAAAACAAGAAAATAAAATTGGGTATAGAAACAACATTTACACAAATATCAGTTAAGGTTTTTTTTACAATATACACAGATAACAATTAAGGTATTTTTTACAAACAAAGTAATGTCTTCAGGATGGTTTTCAAAGGACGTTAAAATGTTTTTAGCAGTAAATGCTGAAAAGAGAGTTTGTGCTTATGTATGTGTGAGCGTTTGTCAGTTAGGAATGTCTTTGATGTCTTCGCTCCTTTGGTCGGGTAAGTAGCTCAGGGGACAGCTAAGAAGAAGGTGAGAGGGAAAAGCTAGGCGAGCATAGTATGATCGCTTGACGAGGTCAAGGGACGTGCTAATTATGCTCGCACTTTCTCAACTGGCGATGCTTTTCTGTGTCGGCTTTTTATTTCGTCTTTGTCGGTCCCAGCAGCTCATATGGGAATTCACATCCGTATTTAATTCTGGGCTTCCCATTGGATGATAAATAAAATTCGGTTATGCTCGCGAACAGGAATTTGATATTTATTAATTTTTTTGGTTTTCGGCCGGAACATATGCGTGGAGCCGTGTGCGCAAAGACCAGTTTTGGTCAATTGTTTTCTGGACCTCCGACGACAAACATCCTGTCTCTCGTTTTGCTCGTTATCACCACAGTAGTGTTAGATTATTTATCAAAGAAGAGGGAATCGAAATTTTAAATTTTCATTGACGTGAAGCGTTTTTCTTGTTGCTTCCAATGTTAAGTTTCTGTGTGTAATCATCGCGCCACCATCGTCTTAATGAAGTTCTTTTTGACGTGAACCGAGTTACTTGATTATCTGAGAAATCAGAACAGAGAATGAGAATTTCGTTTCGATCCTCATTCAAATCAATCGTCATGGAAAACACAAACCAACTAACCATGGCCAAATAGTAGGCAGCATAGAGGAAAACGATCACAGATTCTCAACACTGGAGAGATTAACACAATGCCTTTTTTTTTATCCCAGCGATATTGGATGTGCGTTGTGGTGCGGTGGATATCGGCTCGGAACGAGAAATCGGAGACCCGAGTTTGAATTCCAGTTGAATTCGTTGCATTCACTTACGCACAAATTTCTTTGGGAATTGTATTCATCCGATTAGGTTCTATATCTTTAGGTGGCAACCAGTCTACCGCAGAAACAATGGCAAGCTACAGCGGGATAATCTTCTGCCCAGTCAGTCAAGAGACATTATCGCTCAAAGCGTGTATTACGTACGGCATTTAACTGATAGGTTCTTAACGAACCCTATAGTTCTTTGAACCTTGCGGGCTGGGGCTACAGAATCACAAACCGAAAACTCTGCTAAATAACAGAGTCCACATCACTTGAGAACATTCGACAGCATCAACAATTAAAATGATTAGCACGTAACTAGAGGAGAAAATAATGACATCGTCAGGATGTTGACGTTCCACACTACATCAAATTGAAAGTTAAGAAGATAACGCCCATCATTAGTGAAAATAACCGTAACTTCTACTGGACTTGGGAAACTTATTTTTTATAGACTGTATTAGTTAAAATATTAATTAGATTGATGGTAATATTGAGTACGCGGTCAATGAATGTTGAATGTTTTCTTTATAAAGAAACAGATAATATTACCACTGGATTATTTGACTCTATACTAAACAAAACTTTGCATACTGAATTTTTTTTAATTTCCTATTACATTTAATCCTTTGTCTTTTAGAATGTAAGATAATTTCCAGAAAATCAAATTAAAATTATTTCATTATTTGAAATTAAATTATTTTTAGTTCCCATTGTTTAGAGCATCAAGAAAAGTTTGAATTATATTAGACTAACATCATAGCCCGGCGTTGTCCGTGCAACTCAGAACATTTTAGTAGTAGGTGAAGATGTCACTTTTTATTTTACATATTTTGTTTTTGTTTGAAAAAACACTTTTTTTTTAAAATATTTCTTTTGTTTCAAAGTTACGGGGAAAAATATTCACATTTTTTGTTGACCAAATGAATTTTTAAAATGTCAGAATAAAAATTAAATATAAAGGCTCATTTTTTTTAATAAAAAAATATTTTAGTCGCGTTTGACACGCGTGATTGGATTTCTGTGAATTAATTTAGCAGCCATCTTAAATCTTAGATGTTTTACGGAGAAAATGTAAACAATTGGCTCCATTGGAAAAAAGTGCGAAAGGGAAAATTGCTGAACTTAAAACTCAAAAAGTATGTCTCGACCTGGCTTCCCTGTAGATATGTGTCCCTAGAAAGTTTGAATGACGTAGCTTAAACAATGTAGGCGTGCATAGGAACAGTTACACACAGACTCACAGATTGACTTTTATATCATATCAGCCACACTTCACAGGAACTTCAAGATGCCAGTATAATCAAAGAGTATTGAACCTTTGAAGAGTTAGGATATGCTTAACTTCACTTTATCCTCTAACAAAACAAACAAAAATACTATTTATTCAAATACAGACATCCATCGATTTATGCGTTTCCGATTTTAGGTTTCATATACCAAAATTAGATTAGTGAATACATAATACTCAATTAGAGCGTCAAGAGGTCTAAGACGCGCCAAATCATTTGGTGGCTTCCCTCCCCCCCCCCATGTGGATAGGGGATCGCAGGTTCGGATCCACCTTTTTGTATCAAAAACTTATTGTAAACAATCAAGCCGGTAGAAATAAATATATAATAATGTTTGATTATAAACAGAATATCTACTTAAATACGAATATCTATCAAAAATAATGTTCAAACAAATCATTTCATATATATGCATTATTTAGTATCATCGGTTTCATATGTATCTTGCATATTTCCTTCATTTGATTTACATGCGAATGTGAAAATCTTTTTAACCCGCTGATGTGCGCATGCGCTTTTGAATGTAAAGTTTCAACTTCATTCATTCGCTTTGAATTCTTCTTTTCTGCGTTTCTTCCACTAACATCATTTTACATTCTAATGTGATTTGCATATTAATAAATTGAATTAATGAATCTATCAATAAGAAATTATAAAAATCACTCCTTCCCACGGATGAGAATGTAGCTGCAAGATGTCTCCTTGATTATTAACTTTAGCCCATCATTTACTAAATTGTCGTATCTCGTACTTTTATTTTTCCTTTCATAATCATCGTCGCCATCATTATCATATCTGAGCAATATAATTATTTCTAACGTAATGAATATTGATTTATATAGCGCCAATCCGCGTTAGTGTGATCATCACTAAAAGGAGATTCCCTTCGAAAGTTAAGTCTGTTTGGGAAAGACGCGAATCAATAGCTTTAATCTCCAGTTATGATTTATTTTTTATACTATTGTTCACCCAAGATAAAGCACAAGAGCAACTGAAAGTAGAGTGTTAAAGAATGAGGTTGTTGCAAGAACATAAAGGGAGAAAATAAGGGGCGCATATTATGAGAAATACGTACAATACCGGCCATAATTATTAGGACACCCCAGGGTTTTAAAAAGTGATGTATTTCATACTGTAATATAACAATCTGGCCCCACCCGAGGAAGTGATGCAAGCGATGGTGTTTCCCGTCGGTGAAGGGGGCGGCGAAGCGACAAGACAGGTGTTTGTGAAATACATCCTGTCGAGGCCGGAGCGGAAGTCATTTGACCTTATTTCCGACAGCGGCGGAAATGGCTACAGAGGCAAACAGATCAGGTGTCTCTGGGAATTACGTGGGCGTTGCGTGGGCGAGGCAAAACCGGAAGGAAAGTCCCGGTTCTAGAAGACTATATAAAGACCTCGACACACGGATTCGCTAGCAGAGAACGGCCAGTGGAAGCAGAGAAACACCACGGCAAGAATACACTCCCGTCAACCCATTCTATGTGCCTCTCACCCTTCCGTTCTCTATTCCACACGGTCCGTCGTTATTAATAAAAATATAACCTTATATTTTTATATATGCGTGTTTGTTGTTTTGTCGTCGTACGGCGATATATAACAATACTATTTTTTACTATTTATTGCCAAGTGAATAATTGTAAATGAAAATAGAATGGTTCTTTTGTTAATACTGCACAATAACACGTGCATCAAATGATTTTTTAAATATTTAATAATAACATCTCCTAGTCTGACGGCATACAGAATAATGAAATAAAATTCGGACGAGTTCATCTTTGCTTCCTTGCCTTGTAAAATTTTGCAAAGTAATAATAACAAAAGAACCATTCTATTTTTTGTAATCATGTCACCCCGAGTAAGGCGATAATGCCACTGATGCGCAGGGAGCTACGTAAGAGTGAAAAGATTGGAAAAGAGAAAGCCGAAACCACATCCTAGACAGGGGACAAGGGATGAGCCTCTTCACCTAATAAATTTTGGGGGCTTTTTATATTAACTGTCTCCATTGTTTTGTATTTGAGAACTAACGTGAAATCATAAGATTTATTTTCTCCTTTTCGATTTAAAATTTTATTCCAATTTTGTTTCTTAATTAATGTTACCAATCTAGCTTTATTGTTGGCTGTTAATTCATTTTTGATCGTCATTGTACGTAATCTACTTGAAATGTAGATAATAATGTCTGAAATGTAGATAATAATGTCTGAAATTTCTGAACAATAGTCATTGTATTATTTAAACAAATTAGCTGTAAATAATCAACAATTTATTTTTGTAACCATTTATCACTTATGTTATTTTCAAATAAGGCTGTTATTACATTGATATAAGTAGCGAAGTAATCATTCTCAGTAACGCGAAATAAATAAGTGCTGTGTAAATTATTGTAGTATACCCCATATTTGCTGTGTTATACCTCGTACGATCAGCGATGTTGAGCAACATAGAACTTGGTCAATACTTAGGTGGGTGGTAGTTGTAAGCTTGGCTGTGAGTGTAACGTAATGGATAATGGCTCGGAATTGTTAATCGGAGAGTCGAGTTTCAATTTCAGTTGGCTTCGTTATATTCAGTTACGCACAAATATCCTTGGGAAAGAAATGAATCAACATCTTCTAACTCCATCTATAGGTTAAATAGTAAGACATGTATCACTAAAACCAGTATTATCTTAAAATGAAATTGTGTAGAAAAGCATTTAGATTTCGTTATTAAATTGCCCATAGAGGTTGATATACCGCTAAATAAGAACAACCAATATGTATAAAGCGGTATCATCGGTATTATAATTAGTTATACTGATAAGGAGCTTTTTAAAATGTCACGTTTTAGTTTACCTTCGTCTAATTATTTTTTAAATGTATTTTTCATTTACCCATTGTAAGGAATATACATTTTATATTGCAATATGCCATCTAAAAAGTAGGCAGGTTATTGGTTTATGATTATTTACTGCTGTTTCCTTTTAGGACAAACTATTTATGCCAGGTGTACAAAATATCTATCTAAGTCTGGAACCACTCAGGTGAGTTGGTTGATATGTAGGGTTTCCTATTAGAATACGTCGGTAATAGTATAGAGATAAATGTGTTTGAAAATGCGCTACGTAGCACATTACAGTATTGGATCTTGTGTTGTTTGTTACAATACTAGGTCAGCTGAGGATCATCATCATCATCATCATTTATCCATCACACCCAGATGGTGCATTGGGCAGCAACATTTTGTTGCTGTTTCTGTAACAAACTGTTTTTTACGGGGCAGGGTTGTTAGCCCTGCACCCAACCCCCAAACCCGGAGGACCGGTGGACCATTCTTGGTCCTTACGTTTACAGCACGTGGTATTCCCAAATGGTCACCCATTTAAGTACTGACCAGGCTCGATGTTGCTTAACTTCGGTGATCGGACGGGAACCAATGTATTCAACACGATATAGCCGTAGACCAGCTGAGGATACATTGAAGATTTGTTGAAGAAGTAACCGAGAGAAAAATTACTACCCTACCCAATGATTTGCGTGAATGAACGGTGGAGATGGGACAAATAGCATAGTGAAAAAATATCGACCGTTGGAACAGGAAGCTGTGGAGAACCATATTCACCCCTATCCTGAAAGAACATGTGTAATAAAAGAAGTTGGTTATTTTTGTTTGTTTTTTTTTTCGTTGCTTTTTTTTTTTAATCCGATTAATTACGTTTTCATAAAAATTTTCCCTGTCCACCTATCTATGTCTTTCTTTTTCACTGCTTCCCAGATCCGTTTTTTTTTTTGTTTTACCTTTGTATATATTTTCTTTCTTGTTTATTTTAACTTTTTTTTCTACGCCTGCTGTTTCTTTCTTCTGCTGCTGCTTCTGATTCTTCTTTTCTTTTCTATTCCTGAATCCTTGTTCGTCATACCTTTTTCATCCATCACAGCTTTTTTTTTCTTATCTTTACGCTTCTTCGCCTGCCAGTGACACGCCTGATGCCATTCGTGGCCATTTCTCCATTCCTGCTGTTTTAATGCCAGTTTCATTTCACTGAAAATGGTTGAATGCTCTCAATATATTCACAGCACACGCCAAAAAAAACCGTTGTCGCAAGAATGAGTTTCTTGATAGCAGCGTGTCGAAAATATCAAATTACATATTTTTTTTTCTAAACTATACACTTTTTATTACAAAACATATTCAATGACAGTGAGGTAAGAATCTGTGCAACATATATCAACATTTCAGAAAATGCAAACAAAATAAACGCAAATGAAGGATGCAATTTTTTATCTGTTTTGTTAAAATGACAGCGTCTTGATTGTGACTTGCGATCCATCAAAATCAATATGGCATTTTGGGCGTTGAAATATCACTTCATCTCTTCGGGCCACTAAGTCAAGCAGGCATTTTTGACATAAAGTCGCGTTGTAAAAACGAGAACGTATTTAACGAGATTCATAATTTTCACACGAAAAAGGCCATATTTTTTTCTAATGTATCTAAACTTATTTATAAATGAAACTTTGTCTTTGTGTGTATGCCTGTGTGTGTGTGTGTGTGTGTGTGTGTGTATACGTTACCTATAGACTCCGAAACGGCTGAACCGATTTTCTTGAAATTTTACACAGTTGTACTATAAGTGTCTGTGAGTGTTCTTAGCTAGGTTTAGTGTCGAGGTACCCCGGATAAATTTCGAACATCGATAATCGAAAAAATCTGGTTATAGAAGGAGTGGTTCGATTTTAATCAAATTTCATACACTCATAGACAATGACATAAGAAATGATATTCAGAAGTTTCAAGGCTACCGTTCTTACAATAGTGCAGAAAATCGATAATATATATATATATATATATATATATATATATATATATATGAAAGGCAAGATGTTTGTGTGTGTGTCTGTTTATCTGCCTGTATGTCTGTATTTTTTCAGCCCTTTTATTTTAGTTTTTGCTTTGGGTTTGGCTCTAAGTAGATATAATTGTAGTTCTTAGTCTCCGCCAGGATACCATTTACTCAGAGGACTTATTTAGCCTTCAAAATTCATTTTACGACGAAAAAAACTTATTTGATATCGATACTAAGAAATCAAAATTTGACTTACATCCATTCATTTTTCTTTCAGTCTACGGTTTCGCTTTAACTGGAAACAATTTTAACAGTAAATTATTATTATCTTCAAAGAAATATTCTTACAATTTAAAAAAATATATCTGGCTTTAAACAACCTGCGAAAGGATGATAAGCTGTAAAGGATGTAAGTGCTCGGGTATTGACGCAACTACTTAATTCTTTTCTCAATCCGAACGCTAACAATAGAAGAATATCTATGTACTTATTTAATAATATAGAAAATAAAAACTATACATATTCTATTTTCAAACAACATGAGAACTGCTTCTTAATGATGAGATATTCCGTTGTTAATGTAACAGAAGATATTTGATGCTCATATTCATCATCATTTATCCATCACACCCAATAGTGCATAGGGCAGCAACTTTTTGTTGCTGTTTCTGTAACAAAATGTTTTTTACCGGTGCAGGGTTGTTAGCCCTGCGCCCAACCCCCAAACCAGGAGGACCGGTGGACCATTCTTGGTCCTTACGTTTACAGCACCTGGTATTCCCAAATGGTCACCCATTTAAGTACTGACCAGGCTCGATGTTGCTTAACATGACACTCATATTACCATAACAAAATTACTAGGGAAGATCAAGGCTGTGTTTTCAATAATTCAAAATAGCGTTAAGGTTTTGAAGAAAAATTTTAAATTGCTAATGCAAAAAAATATAACCGAAGATATTTACTAAAATAAAGCCGCCATTTTAGGCCGTAGGGGGAGTTAGCTTTCCTTTTATATTTATACTTTAAATGATTTGAAAATAAGTTTGATTGATTGGTCCGTTTTCTACGGTATATCAACCCTTTGCAGGTTATCTAAAGCCAAAAATATTTTTAGATTGTAAGAAATCCCTTTTTAGATAATAATGGTTTTAGCGATACAAGTCTTACTAATTAACCCATAGCTTGAGGGAGAATAGGTGGATTCATACTTTTCCCAGTTGTATTTGAGCGTAGGATTATATAACAAAACTAACGAGAATTTGAACTCGACCATCTGATTAAGAATTCCGAACTAATATCCATAGCAACACCTGCACATCTATGTTTACAACCCCTTGTAATCCTAAGACGTCGCCCATCTAGGTATTGACCAGGCTCGACGTTGTTTAACTTCGGTGACCGTACGGAGCCGGTGCTTTAACATGATATTCCCGTTTGAAATTCTATATTAGTTCTCAAATTTAATAAACTTAATTGTATTAGTTCTCAAATTTAATAAACTTAATTGTATTAGTTCTCAAATTTAATAAACTTAATTGTATTAGTTCTCAAATTTAATAAACTTAATTGTATTAGTTCTCAAATTTAATAAACTTAATTGTATTAGTTCTCAAATTTAATAAACTTAATTGTATTAGTTCTCAAATTTAATAAACTTAATTGTATTAGTTCTCAAATTTAATAAACTTAATTGTATTAGTTCTCAAATTTAATAAACTTAATTGTATTAGTTCTCAAATTTAATAAACTTAATTGTATTAGTTCTCAAATTTAATAAACTTAATTGTATTAGTTCTCAAATTTAATAAACTTAATTATATAGATGAAAATATTAGAGTTCATATGCAAGTTGCAATTATTGAACTTCAAACTGTATTCAAGCTCGAATGTATTTGTAACAATAAAAGAATTGATATAATATGCAGTAAGTCTAACAGGAAAATACGACTTTAACTTTGATTGTAATAGAACCAAAAATTACAAATGAAGATTTACTTGTTTTAAACTGAGTTTCGATAAATCTAGGGGGAAAAAAGTATGGATATTCCAGTATGCGATGTAGTGCAGTGGATATCAGCTCGGAAGGAGAAACCGAAGTACCGAGTTCAAATTCCAGTTGAATTTGCTGCATTCATTTCCTGCGCAAATAACTTTAAAAACGGTATTAATCCGTCTCTTTCCTCCCCAGCTATTAGTTAAATAGTCTTCGCCGACCCGTATTGCTAAGCGTGGTAAGTACGGCAATTCTCCTGAAATGACGTACACGAAACAGTAGAAGTCATCCAGGGAAGGGTTACTCAAACAAATGTGAAAAGATATGATACAAATCCAGATTCAAATGAGAATAAAATATCGGTTAAATAGTGTAAAATCGAAATGGAACGGCAGCGCGTTCGAAACTCCATTTTTCCGCGGGTGAGTCCTTGCCGACGAACGAACTCCTGACGTTACACGGTCCAACTCATTCACGAACGAAAATCTTGTTACGACATTTTGCTCTCTCTCTCTCTCTCTCACACACACACACTCTCTCTCTCTACCTACCTACCTACCTATCTATCTATCTATCTATCTATCTATCTATCTATCTATCTAAACGCTCATCAAGGCATCGAACGGCGAGGCGAAGAGCGATACGCGCGAAGAGTGACGACTTGCGACGGAGCCGCCGACAGCTTTGCACGTGCGACCCGGTGGCGTTGTCGGTCAGCCCTGAGGACCTCACCTGCCCGTATGAAAGGGCAATACCATAACTCTGTTTTCTAGGGAAGAAAATGTAGAGCAAAAATATCCGCCATAAAACATGATGAACACGGAAGATCAAGTATACTGGCGTCAAACCCATCATTAAAAACTTTAGTGAATGCAGAAAACCTGCGTAGCTCTAGTCATTCGTCAGTTATGCAATTAAACAGATGAACAAAAAAAAATCGGGAATCATATAGTAAGACATCTTCAAATCCAGAAATAGGTAGGGATCATGAAATATTCTTTTACAATAATATTCATCCAAAGAGCCACTCGAGGTAAACGGCTACTGAGTAAGAAACATAGTTTACGGGGATAGGCGCAGAAAATATACTTGAACAAGATTGAAGTGGCCGCAGAAGCATCCTCTTGGGAGTCGATTTCACAAACAGTGAATATCTCTTTACTCACAGTCTCTGTCCATGATATTCACAACGCATAATCGAAATTTTCTCAGTCAGTTAAGTGCCATAGACGCTTGGGTGATCATGTCTCTTTCGAGATATGACTAACTCGGGAGAAGATTTTCCTGCAGTTGCTATTACTTTCTATAGTAGATCGGTTGCCAACCAATGCTATAGAACCCCATTTGTCCTGCTATTCAACCCATAGCTGAAGGGAGAAGAGATGGATTAATATTTTTCAAGGGTATTTGCACGTAAAAGAATTAAATGAATTTGTCAGGAATTCGAACTCGGTTCTCTGATTTCTCATTCTGAGCTGACGCCACAGTAAATCTCCTATAACTTGTTAACGATCGATGACGAGAAACTCCTGTCCTTTCACCACGTATTAATGAAAACTAAACCATAATTAATGTATCAATGAAATTTTTCGACATATTTAAAGTCATTCATGGCCTATTATTGTTTTTTAAATATTTATGTCTCTTTTCAGACTAGTTAAAGTACGTCCCAAAGAACTATTTTAAGTCTTAAGAAAGCTTCATATGATTGGAAAGAATATTAAAAGAATAAACGCCAGCACACGAACAGAAAATAAATTGTGCAAACAAGAAGAAGAAGAAGTGGAAGAAGAATACAAAATAGAAGAAGAAGAAGAAAAAGAAGAAGAAGAAAAACAGAAAAAGAAGAAGAAAAAAAGAAGAAGATCTCAGCTATCGTACTCTCTGACCTTTTTCAGGTGTCTGTCATACTCCGTAATCATTCTGGAATTCTGAACACTTTATTCAGTTTGCATAGATAGAATTGTGTTTTTCCGTTTCCATGCTTAATGGATATCTCGTATCAATAAGCTCTTGTTTATTTGCGTTTGTTTCGCTTGTCTGTTTCTTCGGCGGAAATAGGATATATGAGTTTGCTGCACTACCCGACCCGAATATTAAATTAATGTCACAATTACAAAGTACCCATCCGATATCTCTTCTTTTTATATTACGAGGACTTCTGCTAATTAAATTTCTATAGCAGACAGCTCATCGGGGAAAAGTGTTGCTCACCCTCTTAATTAAACTGATCTTACCTAGAAGAAAAGTAACTGATTTAGTCTCCAATATCTAAACTACCTGCTGTATTCAACCGTTTTCTCAGATCGAAGGTTAAAAATGTATTCCAGTGAATTAAATGTAGGATTCTGAGGATTTAAATTGTATTTCAATATATGCTAAAAGGAGATAGACAAAAAAGCAATATATATAAGCAAAAACGCGTGGCTGAATGGGGATTATGTTACACTCCTAGATAAATTATAGATATCCCAGCAAACAAGTAATATTTTGTATATTTTTGAAAAGCTCATAAACATTCAATTAATTCTTTAGGCGAAATAATATTTTTTAGATATAAATTAGATAAGACAAAAGCAAGAACAAAAAATTGCTGAATTTTAATTAATGAATTTTTAATGAATTTTAATGAATTAATGAATTTTGAATAATGGCTTGTAGTGCATATTATTTTTAATTAGCGAGGATCATTATTCTTTGGATTTTGACGACTGGGTCTACAGAATTACAAAGAACTGTACCAAATAACAGAAACTTCATCATTTTAGGACTTCCAACAGCAGCAACAATTAAAATGGACAGCACTTGTAAAACGAAAAGAAAATATTATCATAATCAAGAGACTGAAATTCCACACTACTTCGAACAAAAAGTTAGGAAGGAGACTTACATCATTACTAGAAATAGTGATAACAGGCATTTGAGAAACTATTTTTCTAGAAAAATGTTTTTGAAGAGAATGATTTAATAAATTTTAGCAAATATCAACACTGGCTGCTCAGTCAATGAATATTGAATGTTTTGCACAAATGCATTTGAGAAAAGTATGAATCCTCGCACCAGCTACGCATTAAATAAAAGGATAGACTTGGCTTTCTAGTCTAGTCTTGTAGAAGGACTTGTCTGAATTCAAAGCCGTGTGAAATGAAACGAGTTATACCTAAACTCTTTTTCAAATAAATTATGGCAATTTGTAGATGTTAATGAAACGAAACTGAGAGCCATGATCACCTAATTACTGAAGAGAGATTACTACTAGGCAAGCCTAGAGCCCGTGCTACTCTGCTAATAAACTATAATAGGGCAGAGAAAGAAGGTATGGATTCTTGCCTTTGTCAAGGGTATTAGTGTAGAATTTAACGCGAAAGACTATGCAGATTCCGTTTTGCGCGCTGATGATCACTGAACTAGCCTTTTGCGAGAATGATGACTAACTAAACCTAAAGAGACCAATCAACTCTGCTATTTAACCCATAAATAGAGGGAGAGTATAGATGGATTCTTGTTTTGTCAAAGGAATTAGTGTGGAATTGAACGCAAAAGACTAGGCAGATTCCGTTTTCCGCGCTGATAATCATTGAACTAGCCTTTTGCGAGAATGAAAACTAGCCAAACCTAAAGAGATCAGTCAACTCTGCTATTTAACCCATAAATAGAGGGAAAGAATATATGGACTCTTGCCTTTATCAAAGGTATTACTGTGGAATTAAACGCAAAAGACTAGGCAGATTTTGTTTTCCGCGCCGATAATCATTGAACTAGCCTTTTGCAGGAATGACAACTAGCCAAACCTAAAGAGATCAGTCAACTCTGCTATTTAACCTATAAATAGAGAGAGAGAGAGAGAGAGAGAGAGAGAGAGAGAGAGAGAGAGAATATGAATTCTTGCCTTTGTCAAAGTTTATAGTGTGGAATTAAACGCAAAAGACAAGGCAGATTTTGTTTTCCGCGCTGATAATCGTTACAAAACACGCATAACCGGTGTGTGAATAACTAGTTAAGTGTCAAGACGGATCGTATAGCAGGACTTTCTTTGGATTTTGTCGGAAATGCCGAGATATATTAGAGAAGCGTCAGACTAGTTATGGTAGCAATATCCAATGCACGGACAAAGGCAATCTTGTCACGATGAATTGCCCAAAGTAGGGGTTTACTAAGCTAAGATATGGCACGATGACGCAAGTATATTTCTGGAATATGGCCGGTCTAAACTTTGCAACTCCTTTCTCACCTAAAAATTTACGAATGCACAGACTGTTGCTTCTTAAAAAAGGCTTTCTTCATCCGTGGAGATGGATAGTGATTATGATGCATTTTTGTTTTGTTTTGTATTTTTTGTTTTTTGTTGTTTTTTTTCTCTTAACCTGAATAAGTTTTACAGCAAACTCTGGTTCGAACACGATTGTTTATCTAAACAATATGTTCCCAAACTGGGTGATATCACCTACTGTCGGGTGATATCTTCTGTTTGGTAGTCGATGTATATCTGAACAGAAAATGGAGAGCGATTGAAAATTTTGGTGGACAATATATGATTTTGAGAATTTAAATTGTATTTCAATATAACCTAAAAAGAAAAACACAATATATAAAAACAAAAACGCGTTGCTCAATTGGAATAACTGTGTTACATTCCTAGATAAGTTATAGATATCCCGGCAAGCAAAGAATATTTTCTATAGTTTTGAAAAGCGCCATAAACATTCAATTAATTCTTCAGGAGAAATAGCAGTTTTTAGATATTAATTAGATAAGGCATTCACTTGGGAAAATTATTAATCCGTCTCTTCCCCCCCCCCCAGTTATGAGTTAAATAATATGACAGACTGGATTCTGTAGCCTTGGCTGGCAACCAGTCTACCGTAGAAAGCAATGACAACCTAATGCGGGATAATTTTCTGCCCAGTCAGTCGTGTTTCTTTTGAGACATGATCACCCAAAGCGTGTATCACGTATGGTACTTAACTTACTGACTGATCTAACCTAATTGGTCTTGAAGCTAGGATTCGAAGTCGACTCACTGATTTTTCATTCTGCGTGTGTTACCTTTACAATGGCTACACATCACTTTTTCTGTAAGACCTGAATCAAAGCAAACAGTGAAACTGTAACCTCATACATTTCCCGTCTCGTTATCTACCACTGGGCTGTTGCAGCAAGTACTCCTCTTATTGAACAAACAAAAAATGAACGGATGCATTCACTCCGATGTTTGTGTGTGTGTCTTTACCTGGGATCATAACGACATTAAAAAAAAATTTAAATTAAGTATGGACAATCGATGACATTGATTAACTGATAGTCCACTGAGAACAAAGTCGCAAAATTCCATTATACGAATATCGATCTCTTTAAGAAGATTATCGAAACTTCTATCGAGTGTAATGTCTCTGTGTCTAAAGCATTGAGTTATCAGGTTGTAAAATCTCTTAACAAAAGTGTCTTTCGTTCTGGAATCGACCAGTCACGTCTAAAGCTAATGATAATGAATAAAAGATTCCACATTTCATTTGGACATCTTTTTTTGGTTCTTTCCGCAAAATTTATTCAGCATCATTGAGCAAGAACACTGACTGGAAGGATCCTAGGAATGTACGTTCTTAATATTTTGCTTGCTCCAAGTGATTACTATAAAAGAAAATTTCTATTGAATATACATAATGTTAAGGCTCTTTAAAACAAATATTATTTTAAAATACATATTTTGTGTCGATTAATTTCAATGATCAACTTTTCTAAATTACTGATAATCCTTTTGATACAAGGAAGAAATTTTTTTAGAAATTGCCTGAAGTTCATTAAGGAAAAAATGTGATCCGAGCCTTCGATATTCTTAAGTCATTAAATAAGGTATAGATAAATGGTGAGTTTCGTAGAAAAATGTTCAAATCAGAAAAAAAATTACAAGAAACATTAATGATGACTTAAAAACCCAAAAGAATGGACTATATTTCTAGTACTTTTTTTCCGAAATGAGCTTCGGGCAAATTCGGACTGAATTTCTTCTTTGTCTGAGCAGGATTAGTCGTAATTTGGATAAGTTAATCAGAAAAATTAATCGGCACAAAATGGTTGTTGTTGTTAATAACGTTTGCCTAAAATAAACCTTACTGTTTAAATACTAATAATGTTAAAGTTAGGATTTCATCAACCGATTATTTTCAATATAACCGATGCATTCATTTATTTTCAATATAAATAATAACAGGTTAGTACCGATTAGTCAGCAGTTTTGATCTGGATTTTTCTCATCGTATTCATTGAGCGAGAAAGATGTCAGTTTTCTGAGATTACCTTATATGTAGCTTATAGGGAGTGAAGATCAGACTCACTATTCGGTCGTAATTGGCCGAGCGAGACGAGCTTTTTAACAATTATACCACGTCAAAGTACCCGAAATTATTTTCTAAACGTATTTTAAATGTGGTATAAGGGCAAAATTATGGGAGAATCCAGTGTTGATCGAACTTACTATCTAGTCGTAATCGGTCTAGCGATTATACATTTGCTCTGTAAAAGATCTAAGATCTAAGATGGTTGCTAGATTACGTCACAGAAATCAAATCACACGTGTCAAACGCGACTAAAATATTTTTATTTTAAAAAAATGAGCCTGGATATTTAATTTTTATTCTGACGTTTTGAAAATTCATTTGGTCAACAAAAAATGTGAATATTTTTCCCCGTAAAAGAAATATTAAAAAATGTAAGCGTGCATAGGGAACAGCCACACACAGACTCACAGATTGCCTTTTATGTATATAGATTATATTTTAAGTGTCTGCAGCGAATTTAAACGTATTTGTTTCATCCGCTGAAGAAATTAAAATGTTCTGAGTTGCACGGGAAACGCCGCGCTATGATGCTAGTATGATATAACATACAAAATACAATATAAATTTGATATAACAAACACCGTTTTACTATTGAACTAGCTAGTTGTAAGCACCACCTCTATTCTAACAGTTAACTTTTTCTCACACTTCCCACTTTTGAAAATCCATCCCGATTTCTTGCTTCCCTGACAACTACAGTCTTCAAAAATTTAAATGCAACGTCAATCACCATCTTCTGTCTTTTTGAACCCAATTCTTATTCTTATTTATATATTATTTAATTCCCTTCTTACTGTATCCACCTTTACTTATTTTCTACCTCATTTTTGCCTTAATTATTTCCCTCGTTATTTATATATTATTTAATTCCCTTCTTACTGTATCCACCTTTACTTATTTTCTACCTCATTTTTGCCTGAATTATTTCCCTCGTTATTTATATATTATTTATTTCCCTTCTTAATGTATCCTCCTTTACTTATTTTCTACCTTATTTTTGCCTTAATTATTTCCCTCGTTATTTATATCTTATTCATTTCCCTTCTTACTGTATCCACCTTTACTTATTTTCTACCTTATTTTTGCCTGAATTATTTCCCTCGTTACCACGCCCTGGCAGTGCAAGTGAAAGAAATATACCAAGCAACAGGTCAAGTTGTCCCTTTTATGGTTAGTGTAGTCGAGGCTATTTCCAGGAATCGTTCCGCCTCCTATACCAAGGAAAGCATAAGCTATAGGTACAAGATTAAATAAGATATGATCATCCTCTCTCGGGCGAAACATCTATGGATTTAGAGAGAATCAGTCAGTTAGGTGCCATACGTGATACACGCTTGGGCGATCACGTCTCGAAGAGACATGACTTACTGGACAGAAGATTTTCCCGCGGTAGGATGCCATTAATTTATGCAGTAGACTGGTTGCCAACCAAGTTTATAGAATCCAACCTGTCCTGCCATTTAAACCCTAGCTAAAGGGAGAAGTGTCGGATTAATAACAATTTCCTAAGGGTATTTTCACGTATGTGAATACAAGGAATTCATTTGAAATACAACTGGAATTCGAACTTGGCTCTCCGGTTACTCATTTCGAGCCGATATCCACTACACCACAACGGAGAATGATCAACGGCACATTATAGAGAATATCGTATCAATAATTATAATATTATAATTATTGATATAATATTCAGTATAACCCGGATATAAGAAACCCGTGTATAATAGAAACTCGAATATAAGAGAGATTTTCTCTGGTCTCAAATTAGAACCTGTGGTAATGTATATAAAAGAAACCAAACCCGGATATAAGAGAAACATAGATATAAGAGAACTTTTATCCGGTTCCGGTAACTCTCTTATATCCGGGTTACACTGTAATAGCAAAAGTCAAATCACAGAGAGTGTTTGATGTATACATGAAAAAAAGTTTGAGTAAATTAAAAAATACAGATTAATTATTTTCACGTTCATCATTTTTTTTCTTTTTCTTTACATCACGGCAACCGTATCAGCCGTCATATGTTTATTCTTATTAACTAAAATATTTGCTTAAAAAGCAATGCATCAATAGGTCTGAAAGCATTTAGGGAAATTAACGCGGTCTTCTCCACTCCAGCAGAATATCGCTGTCAGCAGTAATGTGCTACCTACCTGTAGAGGCGACTTTCGGCGCTATCTGGTACCATCATGAAATTTTAGAGATTTTAGATGATGAAAAAAATGGCTGAGAGAATTAAAGGTGTCCAGATTCGTAAATAAATTATTTAAATATTTTGTTTATATTATGTTATATTTTATAGATAAGATAAGATAAGATAAGATAAGATAAGATAAGATAAGATAAGATAAGATAAGATAAGATAAGATAAGATAAGATAAGATAAGATAAGATAAGATAAGATAAGATAAGATAAGATAAGATAAGATAAGATAAGATAAGATAAGATAAGATAAGATAAGATAAGATAAGATAAGATAAGATAAGATAAGATAAGATAAGATAGATAGATAGATAGATAGATAGATAGATAGATAGATAGATGTGTGTGTGTGTGTGTGTGTGTGTGTGTGTAAACAAAAACTTGAAGAGTTGAGGGAAGGATATACGGGGTGGGGAAAGGGCTAGAGTCAAGTGGTTAATAGCTGAGTATTGACATTGCATTTAAATTCCTGGGGGTTGTAGTCGTCAGGAAAGCAAGAATATGGGAGCGAGTTCCACAGGAAGTGCGAGAGAGGAAGCTGCAGGCGTAGAATTGTCGTCTGCATTTGGCTAACCTGACTATGTATGGGTGGAACCCAGTTGCCAATCTGGTTGCACGAGTAAACACCTGTTGAGGAGGCACCAGTGACTTAAGTTCGTATAACAAGTATTTTATATCCTATTTTTGTATCCTTCCCTTTCTCTCCACCTTTGAAACTGTCATCACACCTGCATTCTCATCTTTCCATTACTCCTTTCTAATTGGTTTGTACTCCTCTTCTCTCTCTTCTAATTAATCTTTCTACAGTTATGTAGTCCCCCGCACATCAGTGGCATTTCCGCCTTGCTCGCGGTGAAATGATTTAAAAAAATAAATCTAATATTTAGTATAATAGCCTTTTGCTTTGGTCACAGCCTTCATTCTATCAGGCATTGACATCACAAGCTTCTTCAATGTATCTAATGGTATCTCCTGCCAAGCAGCTTGTATTAGTTCCCAAAGTGTGTCTTGCGAAGTAAATTTTAAAAGCATTGAGTAAATCAAATAAATTACTTTTATTAAATTGTTTATTTTCTGTCAATATGCCTCATAAAAGATAAAATAGTTCTTGTCCTAATACTTTTGCACAGTACTGTATGTCTTCCATTCTTCCGCAAGAGATCCTAGTGAAAACATTTAACGCGATTCCTGAACGGATCGATCACATGCTTTACTTTCATATCCATTTCTTGTAAAAATTATAGTTAATAAATATAAGTATTTTAAAATTAGAAGTAAAATTTAAATTACCCTATATAACAGCGGTCGGCAACCCCCGGCCCGCGGGCTACATCCGGCCCTCGAGTGAATCTTGTCCGGTCCGCTACATTACACAGGACACGATATAAATATAGGTAAACCAAACCAAAGTGACAGTTGATAGTCTGAATATATTGCGTCGAAATATTTAAAATTATTTCTTTTTACCTGGAAAATGCGTTTTACTTTCATTTTTTATTTGTAGGGATCGCCAAAATTAGCGTACGGCCTCACTTTCACTTTTTCTGTGAAATTGCTTTCGTGAGCGGGCACTTTTCAAATGAATATAAAATAATGTTTTCAACCGATTTTAATGGAATTGTTTTTTCAAAACTGATTTATAAAACATTTATTTTTAAGATGTAATATTTTTTTAACAAAATCTCCGTCAGATATTAAATTATACTGAATCTTTGCTTTCTTCAAACACAGAAAATTTATCCACATATTTAATAACATAGTTTTTCTCCACGACACTCGAGCCATAGCTGTTTGGCCCTCCTCCATGACTCCATATAGCTTTTTGGCCCTTACTCTCCAAAATATTACCGACCCCTGCTATTTAACATATATATATATATATATATATATATATATATGTGTGTGTGTGTGTGTGTGTGTGTATGTGTTTGTGTGTGTGCGTGCTATAGTGCATGTGTGTATGCGTGTGTGAGAGAGAGAAAGAATAAGGAACAATAAATTCTTTGAAAAATTTCCAAAAAGTTCTTATGAAGTTAATGAAATAGCAAAATATGTCAAAGTTATAATTTTTTTCCTCTGTTTCTTTTTTTAAATATTTTGCCCGCATTACTTCATATCTAACTTGTCTATGTACTTATACATGTGTGTGTGTGTGTGTGTGTGTGTGTGTGTGTGTGTGTGTGTGTGTGTGTGTGTGTTAAAATAGAATTTTTTTTTTTAATTTCTAAAGATTTTTAATGAATCTAAGGAAATAGGGAATCGGGCGTCCATTATGAATCTCTAAACTCAACGTAAAAAGAAATGCTAGCAAACGAAAATATTTAGAGCAGCATTTATCTTCTGATGATAACATAAGTTTATGAGATTTCGTAAAAAAGGTGTTATATGTGCAACGGAAAAATTTTTAATATACTCCAATATATGTAAGTATATATGAGAGAGAGAGATAAAAATAGATAGGGAAATAATTATAAAATGCAACAAAAATGCAAAAACCTTCCGAATAATTTATCGTAGATTTCTTGAGATCTAAACCTTCGAACCGTTTATGATAAAGTTACCGATAATTGAAATAGTTCTGAATTTTAAGCATTTAGGAAACGTTCGTTATTAAAGAATCCATTGTTAAAGTTAAACAACAATATTAATTTTTTTCATTTTTGGCCAATCAAATTAATTGGATTTTTTACATGGTCGAAGAGAAATCTGATCAAAAATTATGAACCAATAAAATTAAATTGGAAATTTCTCTACCTTTACGTACCGTGTTCCTCCTTGCTCTCTCATTTTCTGTTTCTTGCAGCTCCAAATAAATTCTGTCTTTTCTGTATTTATAAACCCTGTTCCGGCATCAATTTTCTCAAGCTCGTCAAGTAAGTTATGCATTGTTTTCCTCTGTCAAACTTGCCTTCAAAAGTCCTGCGAGTAACTCATTTGCCAAGCTCTTCATCCTCATTATGTATTGTTTAACTGTCTCTTCCTGATGTTACGTATCAGTCAGTTAAGTGCCATGCGTGAAACACGCTTGGGCGATCATGTCTCGAAAGAGACATGACTGACTGGGCAGAAGATTATCCCGCAGTAGGTTGCTCGGGTGTAATGAAAGCTTTAAAACTAATCCATGGTCCTGGAGCTCAGACTCTTTGGACATTGGCACGAAAGACTAAAAAGCAATAGTTGTTTCCAGTTAAAGCGAAACCGTAGACTGAAAGAAAAATGAATGAATGTAAGTCAAATTTTGATTTCCTGGTATTGATATCAAATGAGTTTTTTGTCGGAAACTGAATTTTGTAGGCTAAATAAGTCCTCTGAGTAAATGGTATCATGGCTGAGACTAAGAACTACAATTATACCTACTTAGAGCGAAACCCGAAGTAAAAACTAAAATAAAAGAGCTGAAAAAAATACAAACATACAGGCAGATAAACAGATACACACACAAACAAACATCTTGCCTTTTATATATATATATATATATATATATATATATATATATATATATATTATCAATTTTCTGCGCTAATGTAAGAACTGCAATCTTGAAACTTCTGAGTATAATTTCTAATGTCTTTGTCTATGAGTGTATCAAATTTGATTAAAATCGGTCCACTCCTTCTATAACCCGATTTTTTCGATTATCGATTTTCGATATTTGTCCAGAGTACCTCGACACAAAACCTAGCTAAGAACACTCGCAGACGCTTATAGTACAACTGTGTAAATTTTCAAGAAAATTGGTTCAGCTGTTTCGGAGTCTGTAAGTAAAGGACACACAGACAGACAAAGTTCCATTTATAAATAAGTTTAGATAGATAAAATCTGAAAATCTGTGCCATCAGTTTCTTTTCTCACACTTTTCTCTCGTTATACTAGACATATTTCTTCATAAAACAATCATGCACTTTTGCAAATAAAGGACATGCGTTGAGTATTGCTGGCATATGTGGTTTCGTGCTTCTACTATGTATTTTAAAATACTCGACAAAATCCAAAGAGGCGTCTGTAATGTTATCAGTCCAGATATGGAATTTGGATTTTAGTCACTTTTCCACCGCCGTGATCTTTTCTATAAATATATTTTTTAATCATATCACCCCGAGTAAGGCGAAAACGCCACTGATGCGCAGGGGTCTACGTAAGAGTGAAAAGATTGGAAAAGCGAAAGCCGGAAACCACATCCTAAACAGGGAACAAGGGATGATCCTCTTCACCTGTTCAATAGACGTGGGTGGAGTGTGAACCGGGCGATAGTTTAGTCTTTCTCCTCCAATTGAAAAAAAAAGAAAAGAGTGAGAAGATTGGAAGGATTGGAAAAGAGAAAGCCGGAAACGACATCCTAAACAGAGAACAAGGGATGATCCTCTTCACCTGTTCAATAGACGTGGGTGGAGTGTGAACCGGACGATAGTTTAGTCTTTCTACTCCAATTGAAAAAAAAAAGAAAAGAGTGAGAAGATTGGAAAGATTGGAAAAGAGAAAGCCGGAAACGACATCCTCAACAGGGAACAAGGGATGAGCCTCTTTACCTGTTCAATAGACGAGGGTGGAGTGTGAATTTTCCATGGCAATTGTTCTAATGAGTTCTCTTCCTTTGTACCTTGTCCACATAGATTTAGGAAAACTACTACACTGGAAGGATGTTGTGCGTTGTGGTGTAGTGGATATAGTCTCGGAACAAGAAATCGGAGAGCGAAGTTCGAATTCCAGTTTAATTCCTTCTATTCACTTACTCGGAAATACCCTTAGGAAAGGTATTAATCCGTCTCTTCCCTCTAGGTATGGGTTAAATAACAGGACAGATTGGGTTCTCTGGCATTAGTTGGCAACCAGTCTCCCGAAGAAAGTAATGGCAACCTACTGCGGGATAATCTTCTGCTCAGTCAGTCATGTATCTTGCGAGACATGATCGCCCAAAGCATGTATCACGTATGACACTTAACTGACTGACTTATTCGTATTTATGCTTATAGTTGTCTATAAGTAGATCCGTGAATGTAGTTTTATTCTGTGTATAATGCTTTGTAGATTTTTATGTCGCATACGTATTCTGTTTTGTTTTGTTTTGTTTTTTTATTTGTTTTTTTTGTTTTTTGCTTGTGAATTAGCGTGCGTATATATTTGATTATATTTATTTGTTGATGCACTGGAATATAACTGGGTTTGCCTTGTCCTTATTTAAACTTAGGTCTATGTTATCTTATGAATTCGGTCTTACAAGTATCCAAAATGTAAGGTTTACAAACGTTTTCCAAATCTAATGCTTTGTTAAACTGAGAATTTAAAAATCGTAATCTCTAACATTAATTCGTGATAAATATTTCTTTAAATTTTTTTTTTATTTTAAAGTGAAACTAATATTCGATTAATAATATCGGCATCTATTTTAATAAAATATTAACATTAATGCGCCAATAAATTGTTTTTAGGATCTGTTCTTATGTTCCGAAAATTAGAAATTACTTGTATTTTGATTTATCACCACAGACGATGTAACAATGTCTTCCTGCATGAATGGGTTTGGCGAGTTTTGAACCTTTTAAAATTTTTCAACTAGAAATCTGCACCATCATTTCATAAGTCAAGTATGATAAATTATATATATATATATATATATATATATATATATATAGTAGCCGCCATAATATAAGGAACCGAAACAACAAAGACATATGTGTATTGCTTAAAAAGTAATGCATGATTAGCAATGAAATTTTTACCGAATAAAGATTAGGGTGGAATGCATAAATATTATACAAAGTTGCAAAAATTTACATAATAGTTTTTTTATATATTTTTCATTTGTAAACGAGTTAATTGTATTGAACACTTTTTAATACAAATGTGCACTGTACATTATGATCAGAAACTAAGTAATTAAACAATCAATATATATATATTATATATATATATTATATGCGCTAAAAAGTATGCACTCTTTTACCGGACGCTCGTGGCCTAGGGGGAAAATCGCCGACTGACGCCGATTCGGTCTGGTTTCAATCCTGGTTTAGGAAGCGATCGGAGTCTAACCGTACTGATGAGCTATGATACAGCGAAACAGATCTGTCTGCGGATGACTATAATATATACATATGCACAGGTGAAGAGTACCAACAATTTTCCTGTTCCGAGTTCTCCGACAGTTACTTTTCTTTTCTTTTTTTTATAAAAGTGCCCCATACAAAAAATATTGTAGAGCATAACATTATTAGATTTGTTTTTAATTAAAGTTAATACATTTTACATTACGACATGGAAATTTCTATGTTTCGAGCTTTTTACCTCGTCATCAGGGAATGTTATATCATTGCTGGGAAAATGATTTTCATTTGAATAAAAGAAACAATACGTTTGTTATTTATGGATGTGGGAAGACAGAAAAATGTGTGTGTGTGTGTGTGTGTGTGTGTGTGTGTTCAATTTACCTAATCAGAGATTCACTTTAAATTGGAAAAAATATAAAATAAAATATAAACGTTTTATTCGAATTTAAAGTGAATCTCTAATCTGATTAGCTAAATTGATCATACACACAAATTTTTCTGTCTTCCCATATCTATCAATAACAAACGTATTGTTTCTTATATTTAAATGAAAATCATTTTCACAATAATGATCTAACATTGTCTGGTGACGAGGTAAAAATCTCGAAACATAGATATTTTCGTGTCGCAATGTAAAATATATTATTTTAATAAAAAGTTAATATATATATATATATATATATACACGTACATGCAATTAGTAGATGAATGAATAAACTATTCGAAGACTTGTTTTCTATCACCGATTTTTGCAGAAATAAAACCGCAGTTCAGGGCAAAATACATTAATTCAATTTGTCATCAGAAATCATATATAGGTTCGTATGTGGACTAATTAACGTCACACAACGAGAATGAAATCATCCAGGCAAGTTCAATCTCTCGGCGTGAAAGTTTTCGTTCACTTCCCTGGTCATACGGAAAGATCTGAATTTATTAACAAACAGCAGAGTAGTTGCCCTTGGACTTCGTACGAGCTATTCTGTTTCATAGATATTAAAACCACGCGAGTAATATTGAGTGTTATTGCTACTCTCTGCTTCATAATGAGTCAACGAGAATATATACTGATTTTCTAAGCGTCGCTTAGATCTGGCCAAGGCTGAAAGTATGGGATACCCAGTGAGGATTGAACTCACTACTCAGTTGTGCCTTCTAGAAGAATTGTCCGGCTTTCTTCACAAAGTGCCCATGGCTTAGAGGCAGAATCACCGACTGATGTCAATTCGGTCGGATTTCAATCCTGGCTAGAAGCAATCGGATGTCTAATCGTACTGATGAATTGTGATACAGCGAAACAGGACAGTCTCGAATGCCTATATCCTATATATATATATACGTTTTTTCTCCATATTTAACATGAATTAATTGCTTTCGTTCCTATTGGCTTCTGGGAACCAATTAATAGATAGATAGATAGATAGATAGATAGATAGATAGATAGATAGATAGATAGATAGATAGATAGATAGATAGATAGATAGATAGATAGATAGATAGATAGATAGATAGATAGATAGATAGATAGATAGATAGATAGATAGATAGATAGATAGATAGATAGATAGATAGATAGATAGATAGATAGATAGATAGATAGATAGATAGATAGATAGATAGATAGATAGATAGATAGATAGATAGATAGATAGATAGATAGATAGATAGATAGATAGATAGATAGATAGATAGATAGATAGATAGATAGATAGATAGATAGATAGATAGATAGATAGATAGATAGATAGATAGATAGATAGATAGATAGATAGATAGATAGATAGATAGATAGATAGATAGATAGATAGATAGATAGATAGATAGATAGATAGATAGATAGATAGATAGATAGATAGATAGATAGATAGATAGATAGATAGATAGATAGATAGATAGATAGATAGATAGATAGATAGATAGATAGATAGATAGATAGATAGATAGATAGATAGATAGATAGATAGATAGATAGATAGATAGATAGATAGATAGATAGATAGATAGATAGATAGATAGATAGATAGATAGATAGATAGATAGATAGATAGATAGATAGATAGATAGATAGATAGATAGATAGATAGATAGATAGATAGATAGATAGATAGATAGATAGATAGATAGATAGATAGATAGATAGATAGATAGATAGATAGATAGATAGATAGATAGATAGATAGATAGATAGATAGATAGATAGATAGATAGATAGATAGATAGATAGATAGATAGATAGATAGATAGATAGATAGATAGATAGATAGATAGATAGATAGATAGATAGATAGATAGATAGATAGATAGATAGATAGATAGATAGATAGATAGATAGATAGATAGATAGATAGATAGATAGATAGATAGATAGATAGATAGATAGATAGATAGATAGATAGATAGATAGATAGATAGATAGATAGATAGATAGATAGATAGATAGATAGATAGATAGATAGATAGATAGATAGATAGATAGATAGATAGATAGATAGATAGATAGATAGATAGATAGATAGATAGATAGATAGATAGATAGATAGATAGATAGATAGATAGATAGATAGATAGATAGATAGATAGATAGATAGATAGATAGATAGATAGATAGATAGATAGATAGATAGATAGATAGATAGATAGATAGATAGATAGATAGATAGATAGATAGATAGATAGATAGATAGATAGATAGATAGATAGATAGATAGATAGATAGATAGATAGATAGATAGATAGATAGATAGATAGATAGATAGATAGATAGATAGATAGATAGATAGATAGATAGATAGATAGATAGATAGATAGATAGATAGATAGATAGATAGATAGATAGATAGATAGATAGATAGATAGATAGATAGATAGATAGATAGATAGATAGATAGATAGATAGATAGATAGATAGATAGATAGATAGATAGATAGATAGATAGATAGATAGATAGATAGATAGATAGATAGATAGATAGATAGATAGATAGATAGATAGATAGATAGATAGATAGATAGATAGATAGATAGATAGATAGATAGATAGATAGATAGATAGATAGATAGATAGATATGACAGAGAGATAGATAGATAGATAGATAGATAGATAGATAGATAGATAGATAGATAGATAGATAGATAGATAGATAGATAGATAGATAGATAGATAGATAGATAGATAGATAGATAGATAGATAGATAGATAGATAGATAGATAGATAGATAGATAGATAGATAGATAGATAGATAGATAGATAGATAGATAGATAGATAGATAGATAGATAGATAGATAGATAGATAGATAGATAGATAGATAGATAGATAGATAGATAGATAGATAGATAGATAGATAGATAGATAGATAGATAGATAGATAGATAGATAGATAGATAGATAGATAGATAGATAGATAGATAGATAGATAGATAGATAGATAGATAGATAGATAGATAGATAGATAGATAGATAGATAGATAGATAGATAGATAGATAGATAGATAGATAGATAGATAGATAGATAGATAGATAGATAGATAGATAGATAGATAGATAGATAGATAGATAGATAGATAGATAGATAGATAGATAGATAGATAGATAGATAGATAGATAGATAGATAGATAGATAGATAGATAGATAGATAGATAGATAGATAGATAGATAGATAGATAGATAGATAGATAGATAGATAGATAGATAGATAGATAGATAGATAGATAGATAGATAGATAGATAGATAGATAGATAGATAGATAGATAGATAGATAGATAGATAGATAGATAGATAGATAGATAGATAGATAGATAGATAGATAGATAGATAGATAGATAGATAGATAGATAGATAGATAGATAGATAGATAGATAGATAGATAGATAGATAGATAGATAGATAGATAGATAGATAGATAGATAGATAGATAGATAGATAGATAGATAGATAGATAGATAGATAGATAGATAGATAGATAGATAGATAGATAGATAGATAGATAGATAGATAGATAGATAGATAGATAGATAGATAGATAGATAGATAGATAGATAGATAGATAGATAGATAGATAGATAGATAGATAGATAGATAGATAGATAGATAGATAGATAGATAGATAGATAGATAGATAGATAGATAGATAGATAGATAGATAGATAGATAGATAGATAGATAGATAGATAGATAGATAGATAGATAGATAGATAGATAGATAGATAGATAGATAGATAGATAGATAGATAGATAGATAGATAGATAGATAGATAGATAGATAGATAGATAGATAGATAGATAGATAGATAGATAGATAGATAGATAGATAGATAGATAGATAGATAGATAGATAGATAGATAGATAGATAGATAGATAGATAGATAGATAGATAGATAGATAGATAGATAGATAGATAGATAGATAGATAGATAGATAGATAGATAGATAGATAGATAGATAGATAGATAGATAGATAGATAGATAGATAGATAGATAGATAGATAGATAGATAGATAGATAGATAGATAGATAGATAGATAGATAGATAGATAGATAGATAGATAGATAGATAGATAGATAGATAGATAGATAGATAGATAGATAGATAGATAGATAGATAGATAGATAGATAGATAGATAGATAGATAGATAGATAGATAGATAGATAGATAGATAGATAGATAGATAGATAGATAGATAGATAGATAGATAGATAGATAGATAGATAGATAGATAGATAGATAGATAGATAGATAGATAGATAGATAGATAGATAGATAGATAGATAGATAGATAGATAGATAGATAGATAGATAGATAGATAGATAGATAGATAGATAGATAGATAGAATAGATAGATAGATAGATAGATAGATAGATAGATAGATAGATAGATAGATAGATAGATAGATAGATAGATAGATAGATAGATAGATAGATAGATAGATAGATAGATAGATAGATAGATAGATAGATAGATAGATAGATAGATAGATAGATAGATAGATAGATAGATAGATAGATAGATAGATAGATAGATAGATAGATAGATAGATAGATAGATAGATAGATAGATAGATAGATAGATAGATAGATAGATAGATAGATAGATAGATAGATAGATAGATAGATAGATAGATATAGCGTTTTACTAGCTTCAGGGAACCAATTAAGAATTTGGAAAGTGAACTGAGCGAAGAAATATTCAGCCACTTCTCATACATACCATGTTGTTGTGGCGGTAATATCTCATTTATTTTTATGCCAGTTGCATTTCAAGGAAGCACATTGACACTGTTTGATAAGAACCCGGTTTGGTAAAAGGAATTAGTCAGCATTTAATTGTGCTTACATCCACTATTTGGTCTCCGTAATTGTTCATCGAAGGCTAGTTAACTTTAATGGTCAAATTATAGACGAATTATGACACATCACTGATTCGTTTGTCATTTTTTAGACTAATCTTCAAACGCTATCAGTACGAAAAGAAAAGTATATAGGTTGTTGTCAACATGGTGGAACCTCTGCCGGCATGCTACCCAGATTTTGTCGTTTACTTTCAGAGTTACTATCTCTGATATATATATATATATATATATATATATATATATATATATATATATATATAATAACTAAATAGACTCTGTAAGTATGCAGGCCGTAAATTTATACTAAAATAAACCTCCGAAAAAACCATTAACAAACAGAACCTAAATCCGTTACAATCCGGTGTACTAAGACGTCGGATAAATGGGGAGAAAAAAAAGAAACCCGTGGAACAAGAACAAAACATTCAATACTCCGCAGTAAAGAAAAAAACCCAAACGGAACCAAACACAAGAAAAAGTGCTCAATACAAAGTACGAAAGAAAAGATACAATAGTTGAGCAAAAACACACACGCACGATTCGTTTAAAGTTAGATTTTACAATCACAAAACCTCATTTAAAAATGAAAAATATAGACATAGTACAACCTTAGCGGAATATATTTGGAACATAAAATCTAAAATTAAAAAAGACCCCATTTTGAAATGGGAAATAATAAAAAAAATGTACTGATTATAATAAAGGCAGTAAATTCTGTAATTTATGCGGCGAGGAAAAACTAGCGATAGCCTTATTCGAACCCGCCCATAATCTTCTTAATGCTAAGACTGAAATTTTAAACAAATGTAAGTTTCACAAATATAAATTCATTGCTTAGTGTGAGAGCTTAGTAATTGTTACTCTTTTTTTTTCTTATTTTTTTTTTTTTGCTGATAAGTCTAATAAAAGTTATTCCTAATATAGTTTGTTTTGCTTCATTTGTTCTTACCCCCACTTCTTGTGTTGGTATGGTTCCCCCCTACCTTAGTGTATATCTATTTATTTGCCTTTATCTTTAGTGTTTCAGCCTTTGCCCTGACGATCCGTAGTGTGAAACCGCGGTAGATTTTTGTATATATATATATATATTCCATTTTTAAACGAGTTATTACGCTACCTAGGTTTCAACCATGAGTGGTGTCTTCAGGCAATTTTTAAAAATCACCTAATGACATCAATCAGGGTAGAAACCTAGGTAGCATAATAACTCGTTTAAAGATGAAAAATATTCAAAAGTTCTACAATATAATTGTATCGAACACTTTTTAATACAGATGTATACTGGTCAAACCCTATTATGACCAAAACCTAAGTATTAAACAATCAATCAATATATATACATATATATATATATATATATATATATATATATATAGGGCTGAACAAAATAATGTAAACACATTAAAATATCAAGCAAATCTATTTCAATATGGAATAGGACTGCTTTTGCCAGTAATTACAGTTTGAATTTTGCCTGGGATCGACTCGTAAAAAGTTTGAATTGTTTCCAGAAAAAGTTTTGTTTTTATCCATTTTTCAGCGAAAACATTCTCCAATTCTTTCAATGATGATGATGGCAGTGGATATCGACTTCTTACTTGTTTTTCTAAAATTAGCCCTAAGTTTTGAACGATGTCGATATCTGGGGAATGTTGTTGCCAGATAAGATGTTCCTCTTCACTAGAATGTTCCATCTGTTATTCAGTTACAGATTGAGCAATATGAATGGGTGCATTATTACCCTAAAAGATTACATTCCCCTCCGGAATCAGTTCCTGAGGCATAAGATGATGTCAATCGCTTAAAATTCTTAAATTGTCCTGAATATCAATGTTAATAAACTTATTTAAATAATATCTGTAAAAAAAAGAAATTAGCAAAAAGAAAATGTAGTACTAATAAATTAAATCAACAAACATAAAAATTGAAAAGCTTTTGATAGTTTAATCAAATTTTATAAAGTATATTATTTATGACTACTCCACTACTCCTTATATATTTTTTTTTTTTTTAATCATATCACCCCGAGCAAGGCAGTAACGCCACTGATGCGCAGGGGGCTACGTAAGGGTAAAAAGAATGGAAAAGAGAAAGCCGAAAACCGCATCCTAAACAGGAAACAAGGGATGAGCCTCTTCACCTGTTCAATAGATGTGGGTGGAGTGTGAACCGGGCGATAGTTTAGTCTATCTACTCCAATTGAAAAAAAAAATAAAATAATAAAGGAAAAGAGTGAAAAGATTGGAAAAGAGAAAACCGGAAACCGCATCCTAAACAGGAAACAAGGGATGAGCCTCTTCACCTGTTCAATAGATGTGGGTGGAGTGTGAACCGGGCGATAGTTTAGTCTATCTACTCCAATTGAAAAAAAAAATAAAATAATAAAGGAAAAGAGTGAAAAGATTGGAAAAGAGAAAACCGGAAACCGCATCCTAAACAGGAAACAAGGGATGAGCCTCTTCACCTGTTCAATAGATGTGGGTGGAGTGTGAACCGGGCGATAGTTTAGTCTATCTACTCCAATTGAAAAAAAAAATAAAATAATAAAGGAAAAGAGTGAAAAGATTGGAAAAGAGAAAACCGGAAACCGCATCCTAAACAGGAAACAAGGGATGAGCCTCTTCACCTGTTCAATAGATGTGGGTGGAGTGTGAACCGGGCGATAGTTTAGTCTATCTACTCCAATTGAAAAAAAAATAAAATAATAAAGGAAAAGAGTGAAAAGATTGGAAAAGAGAAAACCGGAAACCGCATCCTAAACAGGAAACAAGGGATGAGCCTCTTCACCTGTTCAATAGATGTGGGTGGAGTGTGAACCGGGCGATAGTTTAGTCTATCTACTCCAATTGAAAAAAAAAATAAAATAATAAAGGAAAAGAGTGAAAAGATTGGAAAAGAGAAAACCGGAAACCGCATCCTAAACAGTAAACAAGGGATGAGCCTCTTCACCTGTTCAATAGATGTGGGTGGAGTGTGAACCGGGCGATAGTTTAGTCTATCTACTCCAATTGAAAAAAAAAATAAAATAATAAAGGAAAAGAGTGAAAAGATTGGAAAAGAGAAAACCGGAAACCGCATCCTAAACAGGAAACAAGGGATGAGCCTCTTCACCTGTTCAATAGATGTGGGTGGAGTGTGAACCGGGCGATAGTTTAGTCTATCTACTCCAATTGAAAAAAAAAAATAAAATAATAAAGGAAAAGAGTGAAAAGATTGGAAAAGAGAAAACTGGAAACCGCATCCTAAACAGGAAACAAGGGATGAGCCTCTTCACCTGTTCAATAGATGTGGGTGGAGTGTGAACCGGGCGATAGTTTAATCTATCTACTCCAATTAGTTTAATCTATCTACTCGGGAACCCCTTCCTAAACTAGAAACAAGGCGATCAACTCTACTCCTGTCCAAAAGAAGGGGGTGGAGTGTGAGACCTGGCGATAGAAGGTACTATCTACTCCAATTAAAAAAATAAATATGTGACTGAAGTTAATGAAGTTTTAACTTAGTATAAGTCAAACCTAAATTTCATAATTAAGAACAATTTACACAAAAATTAGGCAGAAAAGATAAGAACCGAAAAGAATAAAATAAAATAAAAAATACAAGTAAAAATAAGTAAATAAATAATTCAAAAAATAATAAAAAATAAGATCACACTGGCTAAACTCACCAAGCTGTGGCTTGCTGACAGAAAAAAGTTAAGAAAATTTCAAAATTATCTTCATTCTGTTTCTTCTATACAGTTCTGGAGAGATTAAGTTACCTTAAGCAAGCAGTAACAGACAGTAGTGTGATGGAGGGGGGAATCACCTCCAAGCCATGTGTCCAGTTAGCAAGGGAATGGATGAGAACAATAAAAAAAAACAAAAACATGCTATCTGACTACATATAACCAAAACCCTAATATACCAAACCTAAATTTCATAATTAAGAACAATTTACACAAAAATTAGGCAGAAAAGATAAGAACCGAAAAAGAATAAAATAAAGGCAATACAAGTAAAAATAAGTAAATAAATAATTCAAAAATAATAAAAATAAGATCACACTGGCTAAACTCACCAAGCTGCCAGGCTTGCTGACAGAAAGTTAAGAAAATTTCAAAAATTATCTTCATTCTGTTTCTTCTATACAGTTCTGGAGAGATTAAGTTACCTTAAGCAAGCAGTAACAGACAGTAGTGTGATGGAGGGGGGAATCACCTCCAAGCCATGTGTCCAGTTAGCAAGGGAATGACAGAGAACAATAAAAAAAAAAACAAAAAAAAAAACATGGCCGGTCTTAGAATTCCTACATATAACCAAAACCCTAATATACCAAACCTAAATTTCATAATTAAGAACAATTTACACAAAAATTAGGCAGAAAAGATAAGAACCGAAAAGAATAAAATAAAATAAAAATACAAGTAAAAAAATAAGTAAATAAATAATTCAAAAATAATAAAAAAATAAGATCACACTGGCTAAACTCACCAAGTTGCAGGCTTGCTGACAGAAAAAAGTTAAGAAAATTTCAAAAATTATCTTCATTCTGTTTCTTCTATACAGTTCTGGAGAGTTCTGGAGAGATTAAGTTACCTTAAGCAAGCAGTAACAGACAGTAGTGTGATGGAGGGGGGAATCACCCCAAGCCATGTGTCCAGTTAGCAAGGGAATGACAGAGAACAACAAAAAAAAAAAACAAAAAAAAACATGGCCGGTCTTAGAATCTCTTACATATATAACCAAAACCCTAATATACCAAACCTAAATTTCATAATTAAGAACAATTTACACAAAAATTAGGCAGAAAAGATAAGAACCGAAAAGAATAAAATAAAATAAAAAATACAAGTAAAATTACAAATAAATAATTCAAAAAATAATAAAAAATAAGATCACACTGGCTAAACTCACCAAGTTGCAGTGCCTTTGCTGACAGAAAAAAGTTAAGAAAATTTCAAAAAATTATCTTCATTCTGTTTCTTCTATACAGTTCTGGAGAGTTCTGGAGAGATTAAGTTACCTTAAGCAAGCAGTAACAGACAGTAGTGTGATGGAGGGGGGAATCACCTCCAAGCCATGTGTCCAGTTAGCAAGGGAATGACAGAGAACAATAAAAAAAAAAAAAAAAAAAAAAAAAAAAAAACATGGCCGGTCTTAGAATTCTCTACATATAACCAAAACCCTAATATACCAAACCTAAATTTCATAATTAAGAACAATTTACACAAAAATTAGGCAGAAAAGATAAGAACCTAAAAAAGAATAAAATAAAATAAAATACAAGAAAAATAAGTAAATAAATAATTCAAAAATAATAAAAAATGTTGATCACACCACAACTCACCAAGCTGCAGGCTTGTTGACAGAAAAAAGTTAAGAAAATTTCAAAAATTATCTTCATTCTGTTTCTTCTATACAGTTCTGGAGTTCTGGAGAGATTAAGTTACCTTAAGCAAGCAGTAACAGACAGTAGTGTGATGGAGGGGGGAATCACCTCCAAGCCATGTGTCCAGTTAGCAAGGGAATGACAGAGAACAATAAAAAAAAAAAAAAAAAAAAAAAAAAAAAAAAAACATGGCCGGTCTTAGAATTCCTACATATAACCAAAACCCTAATATACCAAACCTAAATTTCATAATTAAGAACAATTTACACAAAAATTAGGCAGAAAAGATAAGAACCGAAAAAGAATAAAATAAAATAAAAAATACAAGTAAAAATAAGTAAATAAATAATTCAAAAAAATAATAAAAATAAGATCACACTGGCTAAACTCACCATTGCAGGCTTGCTGACAGAAAAAAGTTAAGAAAATTTCAAAATTATCTTCATTCTGTTTCTTCTATACAGTTCTGGAGAGATTAAGTTACCTTAAGCAAGCAGTAACAGACAGTAGTGTGATGGAGGGGGGAATCACCTCCAAGCCATGTGTCCAGTTAGCAAGGGAATGACAGAGAACAATAAAAAAAAACAAAAAAAAACATGCAATTAGTCTTAGAATTCCTACATATAACCAAAAACCCTAATATACCAAACCTAAATTTCATAATTAAGAACAATTTACACAAAATTAAGGCAGAAAAGATAAGAACCGAAAAGAATAAAATAAAATAAAAAATACAAGTAAAAATAAGTAAATAAATAATTCAAAAAATAATAAAAAATAAGATCACACTGGCTAAACTCACCAAGTTGCAGGCTTGCTGACAGAAAAAAGTTAAGAAAATTTCAAAATTATCTTCATTCTGTTTCTTCTATACAGTTCTGGAGAGATTAAGTTACCTTAAGCAAGCAGTAACAGACAGTAGTGTGATGGAGGGGGGAATCACCTCAAGCCATGTGTCCAGTTAGCAAGGGAATGACAGAGAACAATAAAAAAAAAAAAAAACAAAAAAAAACATGGCCGGTCTTAGAATTCCTACATATAACCAAAAACCCTAATATACCAAACCTAAATTTCATAATTAAGAACAATTTACACAAAAATTAGGCAGAAAAGATAAGAACCGAAAAAGAATAAAATAAAATAAAAAATACAAGTAAAAATAAGTAAATAAATAATTCAAAAAATAATAAAAAATAAGATCACACTGGCTAAACTCACTGCTGCAGGCTTGCTGACAGAAAAAAGTTAAGAAAATTTCAAAAATTATCTTCATTCTGTTTCTTCTATACAGTTCTGGAGAGTTCTGGAGAGATTAAGTTACCTTAAGCAAGCAGTAACAGACAGTAGTGTGGATGGAGGGGGGAATCACCCAAGCCATGTGTCCAGTTAGCAAGGGAATGACAGAGAACAATAAAAAAAAACAAAAAAAAACATGGCCGGTCTTAGAATTCCTACATATAACCAAAACCCTAATATACCAAACCTAAATTTCATAATTAAGAACAATTTACACAAAAATTAGGCAGAAAAGATAAGAACCGAAAAAGAATAAAATAAAATAAAATACAAGTAAAAATAAGTAAATAAATAATTCAAAAATAATAAAAAATAAGATCACACTGGCTAAACTCACCAAGTTGCAGGCTTGCTGACAGAAAAAAGTTAAGAAAATTTCAAAATTATCTTCATTCTGTTTCTTCTATACAGTTCTGGAGAGTTCTGGAGAGATTAAGTTACCTTAAGCAAGCAGTAACAGACAGTAGTGTGATGGAGGGGGGAATCACCTCCAAGCCATGTGTCCAGTTAGCAAGGGAATGACAGAGAACAATAAAAAAAAAAAAAAAAAAAAAAAAAAAAAAACATGGCCGGTCTTAGAATTCCTACATATAACCAAAACCCTAATATACCAAACCTAAATTTCATAATTAAGAACAATTTACACAAAAATTAGGCAGAAAAGATAAGAACCGAAAAAGAATAAAATAAAATAAAAAATACAAGTAAAAATAAGTAAATAAATAATTCAAAAAATAATAAAAAATAAGATCACACTGGCTAAACTCACCAAGTTGCAGGCTTGCTGACAGAAAAAGTTAAGAAAATTTCAAAATTATCTTCATTCGTTTCTTCTATACAGTTCGGAGAGTTCTGGAGAGATTAAGTTACCTTACAAGCAGTAACAGACAGTAGTGTGATGGAGGGGGGGAATCACCTCCAAGCCATGTGTCCAGTTAGCAAGGGAATGACAGAGAACAATAAAAAAAAAAAAACAAAAAAAAAAACATGGCCGGTCTTAGAATTCCTACATATAACCAAAACCCTAATATACCAAACCCAAATTTCATAATTAAGAACAATTTACACAAAAATTAGGCAGAAAAGATAAGAACCGAAAAGAATAAAATAAAATAAAAAATACAAGTAAAAATAAGTAAATAAATAATTCAAAAAATAATAAAAAAAAATAAGATCACACTGGCTAAACTCACCAAGTTGCAGGCTTGCTGACAGAAAAAAGTTAAGAAAATTTCAAAAATTATCTTCATTCTGTTTCTTCTATACAGTTCTGGAGAGATTAAGTTACCTTAAGCAAGCAGTAACAGACAGTAGTGTGATGGAGGGGGGAATCACCTCCAAGCCATGTGTCCAGTTAGCAAGGGAATGACAGAGAACAATAAAAAAAAAAAACAAAAAAAAACATGGCCGGTCTTAGAATTCCTACATATAACCAAAACCCTAATATACCAAACCTAAATTTCATAATTAAGAACAATTTACACAAAAATTAGGCAGAAAAGATAAGAACCGAAAAAGAATAAAATAAAAATAAAAAATACAAGTAAAAATAAGTAAATAAATAATTCAAAAAATAATAAAAAATAAGATCACACTGGCTAAACTCACCAAGTTGCAGGCTTGTTGACAGAAAAAAGTTAAGAAAATTTCAAAATTATCTTCATTCTGTTTCTTCTATACAGTTCTGGAGAGATTAAGTTACCTTAAGCAAGCAGTAACAGACAGTAGTGTGATGGGAGGGGGAATCACCTCCAAGCCATGTGTCCAGTTAGCAAGGGAATGACAGAGAACAATAAAAAAAAAAAACAAAAAAAAAACATGGCCGGTCTTAGAATTCCTACATATAACCAAAACCCTAATATACCAAACCTAAATTTCATAATTAAGAACAATTTACACAAAAATTAGGCAGAAAAGATAAGAACCGAAAAAGAATAAAATAAAATAAAAAATACAAGTAAAAATAAGTAAATAAATAATTCAAAATAATAAAAATAAGATCACACTGGCTAAACTCACCAAGTTGCAGGCTTGCTGACAGAAAAAAGTTAAGAAAAATTTCAAAAATTATCTTCATTCTGTTTCTTCTATACAGTTCTGGAGATTAAGTTACCTTAAGCAAGCAGTAACAGACAGTAGTGTGATGGAGGGGGGAATCACCTCCAAGCCATGTGTCCAGTTAGCAAGGGAATGACAGAGAACAATAAAAAAAAAAACAAAAAAAAAACATGGCCGGTCTTAGAATTCCTACATAACCAAAACCCTAATATACCAAACCTAAATTTCATAATTAAGAACAATTTACACAAAAATTAGGCAGAAAAGATAAGAACCGAAAAAGAATAAAATAAAATAAAAAATACAAGTAAAAATAAGTAAATAAATAATTCAAAAATAAAAAATAAGATCACACTGGCTAAACTCACCAAGCTGCAGGCTTGCTGACAGAAAAAAAGTTAAGAAAATTTAAAAATTATCTTCATTCTGTTTCTTCTATACAGTTCTGGAGAGATTAAGTTACCTTAAGCAAGCAGTAACAGACAGTAGTGTGATGGAGGGGGGAATCACCTCCAAGCCATGTGTCCAGTTAGCAAGGGAATGACAGAGAACAATAAAAAAAAAAACAAAAAAAAAAACATGGCCGGTCTTAGAATTCCTACATATAACCAAAACCCTAATATACCAAACCTAAATTTCATAATTAAGAACAATTTACACAAAAATTAGGCAGAAAAGATAAGAACCGAAAAAGAATAAAATAAAAATAAAATACAAGTAAAAATAAGTAAATAAATAATTCAAAAAATAAAAAATAAGATCACACTGGCTAAACTCACCAAGTTGCAGGCTTGCTGACAGAAAAAAAGTTAAGAAAAATTTCAAAATTATCTTCTTCATTCTGTTTCTTCTATACAGTTCTGGAGAGTTCTGGAGAGATTAAGTTACTCAAGCAAGCAGTAACAGACAGTAGTGTGATGGAGGGGGGAATCACCTCCAAGCCATGTGTCCAGTTAGCAAGGGAATGACAGAGAACAATAAAAAAAAAACAAAAAAAAAACATGGCCGGTCTTAGAATTCCTACATATAACCAAAACCCTAATATACCAAACCTAAATTTCATAATTAAGAACAATTTACACAAAAAATTAGGCAGAAAGATAAGAACCGAAAAAGAATAAAATAAAATAAAAATACAAGCAAAAATAAGTAAATAAATAATTCAAAAAATAATAAAAAATAAGATCACACTGGCTAAACTCACTCGGCTGCAGGCTTGCTGACAGAAAAAAGTTAAGAAAATTTCAAAATTATCTTCATTCTGTTTCTTCTATACAGTTCTGGAGAGTTCTGAGAGATTAAGTTACCTTTAAGCAAGCAGTAACAGACAGTAGTGATGGAGGGGGGAATCACTCTGGTTACAAACCAGTTAAAAGTAGAATGACAGAGAACAATAAAAAAAAAAAAAAAAAAAAAAAACATGGCCGGTCTTAGAACTCCTAAGCATATAACCAAAACCCTAATATACCAAACCTAAATTTCATAATTAAGAACAATTTACACAAAAATTAGGTGCAGAAAAGATAAGAACCGAAAAAGAATAAAATAAAATAAAATAATAAGTAAAAATAAGTAAATAAATAATTCAAAATAATAAAAAATAAGATCACACTGGCTAAACTCACCAAGTTGCAGGCTTGCTGACAGAAAAAGTTAAGAAAATTTCAAAAATTATCTTCATTCTGTTTCTTCTATACAAGTTCTGGAGAGTTCTGGAGAGATGTTACCTTAAGCAAGCAGTAACAGACAGTAGTGTGATGGAGGGGGGAATCACCTCCAAGCCATGTGTCCAGTTAGCAAGGGAATGACAGAGAACAATAAAAAAAAAACAAAAAAAAAACATGGCTTGTCTTAGAATTCCTACATATAACCAAAACCCTAATATACCAAACCTAAATTTCATAATTAAGAACAATTTACACAAAAATTAGGCAGAAAAGATAAGAACCGAAAAGAATAAAATAAAATAAAAAATACAAGTAAAAATAAGTAAATAAATAATTCAAAAAATAATAAAAAATAAGATCACACTGGCTAAACTCACCAAGTTGCAGGCTTGCTGACAGAAAAAGTTAAGAAAATTTCAAAATTATCTTCATTCTGTTTCTTCTATACAGTTCTGGAGAGTTCTGGAGAGATTAAGTTACCTTACAAGCAGTAACAGACAGTAGTGTGATGGAGGGGGGAATCACTCCAAGCCATGTGTCCAGTTAGCAAGGGAATGACAGAGAACAATAAAAAAAAAAAAACAAAAAAAAACATGGCCGGTCTTAGAATTCCTACATATAACCAAAACCCTAATATACCAAACCTAAATTTCATAATTAAGAACAATTTACACAAAAATTAGGCAGAAAAGATAAGAACCGAAAAAGAATAAAATAAAATAAAAAATACAAGTAAAAATAAGTAAATAAATAATTCAAAAAATAATAAAAAATAAGATCACACTGGCTAAACTCACCAAGCTGCAGGCTTGCTGACAGAAAAAAGTTAAGAAAATTTCAAAATTATCTTCATTCTGTTTCTTCTATACAGTTCTGGAGAGATTAAGTTACCTTAAGCAAGCAGTAACAGACAGTAGTGTGATGGAGGGGGGAATCACCTCCAAGCCATGTGTCCAGTTAGCAAGGGAATGACAGAGAACAATAAAAAAAAAAAAAAAAAAAAAAAACATGCCTATCTTAGAATTCCTACATATAACCAAAACCCTAATATACCAACCCTAAATTTCATAATTAAGAACAATTTACACAAAAATTAGCAGAAAAGATAAGAACCGAAAAAGAATAAAATAAAATAAAAAATACAAGTAAAAATAAGTAAATAAATAATTCAAAAAATAATAAAAAATAAGATCACACTGGCTAAACTCTCACCGTTGCAGGGCTTGTTGACAGAAAAAAGTTAAGAAAATTTCAAAAATTATCTTCATTCTACTTATACAGTTCTGGAGAGATTGTTACCTTACAAGCAGTAACAGACAGTAGTGTGAGAGGGGGAATCACCTCCAAGCCATGTGTCCAGTTAGCAAGGGAATGACAGAGAACAATAAAAAAAAAAAAAACAAAAAAAAAACATGGCCGGTCTTAGAATTCCTGTATAACCAAAACCCCTAATACCAAACCTAAATTTCATAATTAAGAACAATTTTACACAAAAATTAGGCAGAAAAGATAAGAGTGAAAAAATAAAATAAAATAAAAAATACAAGTAAAAATAAGTAAATAAATAATTCAAAAAATAATAAAAAATAAGATCACACTGGCTAAACTCACCAAGTTGCAGGCTTGCTGACAGAAAAAGTTAAGAAAATTTCAAAATTATCTTCATTCTGTTTCTTCTATACAGTTCTGGAGATTAAGTTACCTTAAGCAAGCAGTAACAGACAGTAGTGTGATGGAGGGGGAATCACCTCAAGCCATGTGTCAGTTAGCAAGGGAATGACAGAGAACAATAAAAAAAAAAAAAAAAACATGGCCGGTCTTAGAATTCCTACATATAACCAAAACCCTAATATACCAAACCTAAATTTCATAATTAAGAACAATTTACACAAAAAATTAGGCAGAAAAGATAAGAACCGAAAAAGAATAAAATAAAATAAAAAATACAGAAATAAAAATAAGTAAATAAATAATTCAAAAAATAATAAAAAATAAGATCACACTGGCTAAACTCACCAAGTTGCAGGCTTGCTGACAGAGAAAAAAAAGTTAAAGAAAATTTCAAAAATTATCTTCATTCTGTTTTCTTCTAACACAGTTCTGGAGAGATTAAGTTACCTTAAGCAAGCAGTAACAGACAGTAGTGTGATGGAGGAGAAGTCACACTCCAAACTGTGTCCACAGTCAACAAGGGAATGACAGAGAACAATAAAAAAAAACAAAAAAAAAACATAGCCGGTCTTAGAATTCCTACATATAACCAAAACCCTAATATACCAAACCTAAATTTCATAATTAAGAACAATTTACACAAAAATTAGGCAGAAAAGATAAAGAACCGAAAAAGAATAAAATAAAATAAAAAATACAAGTAAAAATAAGTAAATAAATAATTCAAAAAATAATAAAAAATAAGATCACACTGGCTAAACTCACCAAGTTGCAGGCTTGCTGACAGAAAAAAGTTAGAAAATTTCAAAAATTATCATTCTGTTTCTTCTATACAGTTCTGGAGAGTTCTGGAGAGATTAAGTTACCTTAAGCAAGCAGTAACAGACAGTAGTGTGATGGAGAGAGGGGAATCACCTCCAAGCCATGTGTCCAGTTAGCAAGGGAATGACAGAGAACAATAAAAAAAAAAAAAAAAAAAAAAAAAAAAAACATGGCCGGTCTTAGAATTCCTACATATAACCAAAACCCTAATATGCAAACCTAAATTTCATAATTAAGAACAATTTTTAAAAATTAGGCAGAAAAGATAAGAACCGAAAAAGAATAAAATAAAATAAAAAATACAAGTAAAAATAAGTAAATAAATAATTCAAAAAAATAATAAAAAATAAGATCACACTGGCTAAACTCACCAAGTTGCCAGGCTTGTGACAGAAAAAAGTTAAGAAAATTTCAAAAATTATCTTCATTCCCTGGTACTATACAGTTCTGGAGATTAAGTTACCATAAGCAAGCAGTAACAGACAGTAGTGTGATGGAGGAGGGGAATCTTGCAAGCCATGTGTCCAGTTAGCAAAGGGAATGACAGAGAACAATAAAAAAAACAAAAAAAAAACATGGCCGGTCTTAGAATTCCTACATATAGCAAAACCCTAATATACCAAACCTAAATTTCATAATTAAAGACAATTTACACAAAAAATTAGGCAGAAAAGATAAGAACCGAAAAAGAATAAATAAAATAAAAAATACAAGTAAAAATAAGTAAATAAATAATTCAAAAAATAATAAAAAATAAGATCACACTGGCTAAACTCACCAAGTTGCAGGCTTGCTGACAGAAAAAGTTAAGAAAATTTCAAAAATTATCTTCATTCTGTTTCATATACAGTTCTGGAGAGATTAAGTTACCTTGAGCAAGCAGTAACAGACAGTAGTGTGATGGAGGGGAGATCACCTCCAAGCCATGTGTCCAGTTAGCAAGGGAATGACAGAGAACAATAAAAAAAAAAAACAAAAAAAACATGGCCAGTCTTAGAATTCCTACATATAACCAAAACCCTAATATACCAAACCTAAATTTCATAATTAAGAACAATTTACACAAAAATTAGGCAGAAAAGATAAGAACCGAAAAAGAATAAAATAAAATAAAATACAAGTAAAAATAAGTAAATAAATAATTCAAAAAATAATAATAAAAAATAAGATCACACTGGCTAAACTCACCAAGTTGCAGGCTTGCTGACAGAAAAAGTTAAGAAAATTTCAAAAATTATCTTCATTCTGTTTCTTCTATACAGTTCTGGAGAGATTAAGTTACCTTAAGCAAGCAGTAACAGACAGTAGTGTGATGGAGGAGAGAATCACCTCCAAGCCATGTGTCCAGTTAGCAAGGGAATGACAGAGAACAATAAAAAAAAAAAAACAAAAAAAAAAACTGTGGCCGGTCTTAGAATTCCTACATATAACCAAAACCCTAATATACCAAACGTTCATAAATTAAAATTAATTTAAAAATTAGGCAGAAAAAGATAAGAACCGAAAAAGAATAAAATAAAATAAAAAATACAAGTAAAAATAAGTAAATAAATAATTCAAAAAATAATAAAAAATAAGATCACACTGGCTAAACTCACCAAGTTGCAGGCTTGCTGACAGAAAAAGTTAAAAATTTCAAAAATTATCTTCATTCTGTTTCTTCCTATACAGTTCTGGAGAGTTCTGGAGAGATTAAGTTACCTTAAGCAAGCAGTAACAGACAGTAGTGTGATGGAGGGGGGAATCACCTCCAAGCCATGTGGCTCAGTTATAGAATGACAGAGAACAATAAAAAAAAAAAAAAAAAAACAAAAAAAAACATGGCCAGTCTTAAGAAGATTCTACATATAACCCAAACCCTAATATACCAAACCTAGAGATTTCATATTCTGAAACAATTTACACAAAAATTAGGCAGAAAAGATAAGAACCGAAAAAGAATAAAATAAAATAAAAAAAAATACAAAGTAAAAATAAGTAAATAAATAATTAAAAAAATAATAAAAATAAGATCACACTGGCTAAACTCACCAAGTTGCAGGCTTGCTGACAGAAAAAAGTTAAAAAAAAAAATTTCAAAAATTATCTTCATTCGTACCCTATATACAGTTCTGGAGAGTTCTGGAGAGATTAAGTTACCTTAAGCAAGCAGTAACAGACAGTAGTGTGATGGAGGGGGGGGAATCACCTCCAAGCCATGTGTCCAGTTAGCAAGGGAATGACAGAGAACAATAAAAAAAAAAAAAAAAAAAAAAAAAACATGGCCGGTCTTAGGTCCTACATATAACCAAAACCCTAATATACCAAACTAAATTTTCATAATTAAGAACAATTTACACAAAATTAGGCAGAAAAGATAAGAACCGAAAAAGAATAAAATAAAATAAAATACAAGTAAAAATAAGTAAATAAATAATTCAAAAAATAATAAAAAATAAGATCACACTGGCTAAACTCACCAAGTTGCAGGCTTGCTGACAGAAAAAGTTAAGAAAATTTCAAAAATTATCTTCATTCTGTTTCTTCTATACAGTTCTGGAGAGTTCTGGAAAGTTAAGTTGTAAAACAAGCAGTAACAGACAGTAGTGTGATGGAGGGGGGAATCACCTCCAAACCATGTCCAGTTAGCAAGGGAATGACAGAGAACAATAAAAAAAAAAACAAAAAAAAAACATGGCCGGTCTTAGAATTCCTACATATAACCAAAACCCTAATATACCAAACCTAAATTTCATAATTAAGAACAATTTACACAAAAATTAGGCAGAAAAGATAAGAACCGAAAAAGAATAAAATAAAATAAAAAATACAAGTAAAAATAAGTAAATAAATAATTCAAAAAATAATAAAAAATAAGATCACACTGGCTAAACTCACCAAGTTGCAGGCTTGCTGACAGAAAAAAAGTTAGAAAATTTCAAAAATTATCTTCATTCTGTTTCTTCTATACAGTTCTGGAGGAATTAAATTTACCTTAAGCAAGCAGTAACAGACAGTAGTGTGATGGAGGGGGAATCACCTCCAAGCCATGTGTCCAGTTAGCAAGGGAATGACAGAGAACAATAAAAAAAAAACAAAAAAACACTTCCGGTCTTGGAATTCCTACATATAACCAAAACTATAATATACCAAACCTAAATTTCATAATTAAGAACAATTTACACAAAAATTAGGCAGAAAAGATAAGAACCGAAAAAGAATAAAATAAAATAAAAAATACAAAAATAAAAATAAGTAAATAAATAATTAAATAATAAAAAATAAGATCACACTGGCTAAACTCACCAAGTTGCAGGCTTGCTGACAGAAAGAAAAAAAGTTCAGAAAATTTCAAAATTATCTTCATTCTGTTTCTTCTATACAGTTCTGGAGAGATTAAGTTACCTTAAACAAGCAGTAACAGACAGTAGTGTGATGGAGGGGGAATCACCTCAAGCCATGTGTCCAGTTGTAAGGGAATGACAGAGAACAATAAAAAAAAAAAAAAAACAAAAAAAAAAAACATGGCCGGTCTTAGAAATTCCTACATATAACCAAAACCTAATATACCAAACCTAAATTTCATAATTAAGAACAATTTACACAAAAATTAGGCAGAAAAGATAAAGAACCGAAAAGAATAAAATAAAATAAAAAATACAAGTAAAAATAAGTAAATAAATAATTCAAAAAATAATAAAAAATAAGATCACACTGGCTAAACTCAGAAGTTGCAGGCTTGCTGACAGAAAAAAGTTAAGAAAATTTCAAAAATTATCTTCATTCTGTTTCTTCTATACAGTTCTGGAGAGATTAAGTTACCTTAAGCAAAGGCAGTAACAGACAGTAGTGTGATGGAGGGGGGGAATCACCTCCGGCCATATTGTCCAACTGGCAAAGAAGGGAATGACAGAAGAACAATAAAAAAAAAAAAAAAAAAAAAAAACATGGCCGGTCTTAGAGTCCACCACATATAACCAAAACCCTAATATATAAACCTAAATTTCATAATTAAGAACAATTTACACAAAAATTAGGCAGAAAAGATAAGAACCGAAAAGAATAAAATAAAATAAAAAATACAAACAAAAATAAGTAAATAAATAATTCAAAAAATAATAAAAAATAAGATCACACTGGCTAAACTCACCAAGTTGCAGGCTTGCTGACAGAAAAAGTTAAAAGGAAAATTTCAAAATTATCTTCATTCTGTTTCTTCCTAACTACAGTTCTGGAGAGATTAAGTTACGCCAAACAAGCAGTAACAGACAGTAGTGTGATGGAGGGAATCACCTCCAAGCCATGTGTCAGTTAGCAAGGGAATGACAGAGAACAATAAAAAAAAAAAAACAAAAAAAAAACATGGCCGGTCTTAGAATTCCTACATATAACCAAAACCCTAATATACCAAGCCTAAATTTCATAATTAAGAACAATTTACACAAAAAATTAGGCAGAAAGATAAGAACCGAAAAGAATAAAATAAAATAAAAAATACAAGTAAAAATAAGTAAATAAATAATTCAAAAAATAATAAAAAATAAGATCACACTGGCTAAACTCACCAAGTTGCAGGCTTGCTGACAGAAGAAAAAGTTAAGAAAATTTCAAAAATTATCTTCATTCTGTTTCTTCTATACAGTTCTGAGAGATTAAGTTGTAAAGCAAGCAGTAACAGACAGTAGTGTGATGGAGGGGGAATCACCTCCAAGCCATGTGTCAGTTAGCAAGGGAATGACAGAGAACAATAAAAAAAAAAACAAAAAAAACATGGCCGGTCTTAGAAATTCTATAACCAAAACCCTAATATACCAAACCTAAATTTCATAATTAAGAACAATTTACACAAAAATTAGGCAGAAAAGATAAGAACCGAAAAAGAATAAAATAAAATAAAAAATACAAGTAAAAAATAAGTAAATAAATAATTCAAAAAATAATAAAATAAGATCACACTGGCTAAACTCACCAAGTTGCAGGCTTGCTGACAGAAAAAAGTTAAGAAAATTTCAAAAATTATCTTCATTCTGTTTCTTCTATACAGTTTCTGGAGAGTTCTGGAGAGATTAAGTTACCTTAAAGCAAGCAGTAACAGACATTAGTGTGATGGAGGGGGGGAATATATATATATATATATATATATATATATATATATATATATATATATTAAAGTTTTGTAATTTGCTTGAAGCATTGTGTAAAATAGGTATATGGTTATGTCTTGAAGGCTGTCACAATACGTTGAGTAAAATAAAGGAAGGCAAAGAAGTTTTTGGGTATTACCTATTTATTAATAAATAGGTAATACCCAAAAACTTCTTTGCCTTCCTTTATTTTACTCAACGCATTGTGACAGCTTTAAAGACATAACCATATATATATATATATATATATATATATATATATATATATAGTAAAGTTCCCCCCCCCCGGCAAAGTAGTGGAGGTGCCTATAACACACCGTACACCGGAGCGCGCACACACACACACGCACATAAAAAATAAAGTAGAATAAATTACAAGAACTACGCGCACATAGACACGCACACATGACACATTCACGGACACGCACACATCACCAGATAAATCAGGTAGATAAAACAACAGTAATGAAATTGATCCTCTTCAGCCCGGTCAAAGAGTCAAAGGAACGGTCAGGTCGCACTAAGATAAACTACACATACAAGCAAACTGATATCATCAGACCAAAAAGGCCCCAACTAGAATACACACACACATTCACACACACACACACACAGCAGCAGCAGCACACAGCCAGTCAGGAATAGCCGTTATTTGAAAGGCCGAAAACACACTCGGACAGACAAAAGCTTCTTTGCCATTCTGAAGATGAGATTTTGATATCGAAATATTAATGTTTAATAAATAGGTAATACCCAAACACTTCTTTACCTTCCTTTATTGTACTCAACGCATTGCGACAGCCTTCAAGACATAACCATATATATATATATATATATATATATAGAGAGAGAGAGAGAGAGAGAGAGAGAAAGAGAGAAATAGAGAGAGAAAGAGAGATAGAGAAGTAAAGAAAAAGATAAAACTCACCAACAAAGGGTAATAATGCCTTGACCTTTGGGAAAATCCAAGACACGTCTTCAAATGAATTGACCCGCTCTTAAAAAAATGAAAAAGAAAATGAAATAAGACCTTCTGCTACTCGCGACATTTGTTAAAATAGAAAATAATTACTTTTATCATTTTGGAAGAAATGACTATTCATAATATAAACTCAACATCGAATTGATTTAACGAATTATCTGTTCGTATTCACTTAAACGGTTTCTTACCGCGAACCAATGCTCTGTAGAACAGACTCCAGATAGATTATTTCCACAATCATTACAATATTAATCTATTCAAGTCTAGAGCTAACCTCTACCTTCCCATCCTATCCATATATGTTAACCCTCAACGTAACCCTGTATCTCAAGGGGTTCCCGAGCCTTGTACAGGATAAAACTCACTGTAAAAAATATTTAAGTTTTAAACAGTGTTTACATCATTAATAACTGCGCACGACTGACATCCTTATTCTCAAATTCATAATAGTATGCATATATCAATGACGTAAACGCAGTTTCAAATGTGACATAAAATAAAACATGGCATTTTACTACTTACATTTACAAGGTATCGTATTCGGTAGTGTTTCTCTGGGGGGTTTTTTGTTTGTTTGTTTGTTTCTTTCTTTCTTTCTTTCTTTCTTTATTTTTCTGTCATTGGTCAATACATATCAAGACCCGCTGGACGAATTCAAATCAAATCTTCAAGGATGGCTCGCTTTATGACTGGAACGAATTGATTAGACATTGGGTTTGATCCAGTACGGGATAAAATTTCTGTTTTATTTTTTTATTAATGTTTTTACTAATATTTTTCGTACGTTTCACATGCCAAATACTGAATTACCTCCCCTAGATTGCTTTACGTCGTTACAGTTTATGAAAGCACTATTTTCTACGAGAATTTATTATTTACAGTATAAATTTAATATTTATTATCCAAATTCAAAAAAGAGAGTTCACGTTCATTGCATTTATTCTCATTTTAATAATCATTTTTTTGCTAATCGCTAAGATGATGTTGGTATTACCTTAGCGGAAGTCTGCAGTCTTTGACTGCTATTCATTATAATTATCATAAATTTAATATTTCTATGAATTGGAATTTTTTTCTATTAACATTATATTTTTCGTTCTATGCTGCCTATGCAACACTTTTAATACATTAGTACTTTCTCTGAATTAACCAAATCGCATTTTTATGGCACGTCGTTATCTTTACATGTGTGAACGAGGCGACAGTAATACTTTCCTCTAAGTTTGCGTCATTGTCAATAGCTGATCACACGAGATACGCGATATTTACTGATGAGAATCGGGTCATCAGTGACAATACTCAAGACAGCAGTCATTCTGAGATTGGGAGGTACTTACAAAGAAATGTATCACTTTTGCTTCAAGAAACACTTCATATGAGTAGAATGTATTTTGATAGCATCGCATGGATCATTGCCAGTGTCTTAGCGCGAAGACACACTTTACAAAAAACGAACTTTTAATCTCTTCTCGTGGACAGATAAAGATAAAAAGAAATAAACAAAAGTTAACCGAATATACAAGACTGATTATAAACTTATTGACATATGGAACTAGAATCGATATTTTGTGCAACTGGCTCACGAAGCGAACACAATATATTGTCAAACTTAACATTCGAAATGAATTTCATATTCAAAACACTGAATTATCTAAACTTATTTATAAATGGAACTTTGTCTGTGTGTGTGTGTCTGTGTGTGTATCCGTTACCTATAGACTCCGAAATGGCTGAACCAATTTTCTTGAAAATTTACACAGTTGTACTATAAGCGTCTGCGAGTGTTCTTGGCTAAGTTTTGTGTCGAAGTACCCCCGATAAATATCGAAAATCGATAATCGAAAAAATCGAGTTATAGAAGGAGTGGTCTGGTTTTAATCAAATTTGATACACTCATAGACAAAGACATAAGAAACGATATTCAGAAGCTTCAAGGTTGCAGTTCTTACAATAGTGCAGAAGATTTTATATCGATACCAGGAAATGAAAATTTGACTTACATCCATTCATTTTTCATTCAGTCTACGGTTTCGCTTTAACTGGAAACAACAATTGCTTTTTAGTCTTTCGTGCCAACGTCCAAAGAGTCTGAGCTCCAGGCCCATGGATTAGTTTTAACGCTTTCATTACACCCGAGCAACGCCGGGCTATACTGCTAGTTTGTCTATATTTCTAAGATGTGGTATTGTATCTATTTACACTATTTATAAGACAGAAAAATAAATTTTCTCCGAATGGAACCTTTGAATAAAATATACTTTTCGCACAAACGTCATCGAACAAATCTTCACAAAAGCTAGCATACAGAGTGACTCCTGTAGGTTCGGCTCAAAATTCCAACAATTATCACCTGAAGAATACCGCAGTGTACAACGGCCGAAACATTCTGAATGTGAAAATAAAGATGCGGACAACAGTCTGAACAATGTAAATACTGAATTAGTTTAGTTGAATTTCTTTACCTAACATCATATTCTGATGGTATATTTTTTCGGATGATAGTGATTGATTAATTCGTTTTATAAAACTTATCAACGCTTTGCTGGTTATTTAAAGTCAGAGGGTTAGTATCAAAACAGAAATGCTGAACTATGGAAGGTAAATGAAGATTATGAGAATGAGGAAGAATGCTTAACAATTGACCTAATGAATTGAAGAGTTCATTTTGCAAACACCGCTTAGTTGTGGCACAAGGCCAAAAGCATAGTGTAACCAGTGAGTATCAAACTATCAACTCAGATGCAATAGGTTCTAACGTTTGAAGTCTGCCACACCCACGACATGAAAATCTCAAGATTTAAGTGTTCAAGTAAACAACTACGTATGAATCTGTCTCACGAGGAAGCAGTTATTGGTAAAAAATTTGTCCTGGAAGTGTTTTCTGTTTATATTTAGAACACGGGTCGAGTGTTTCTTTTTTATTGTTTTTATTTCTGTTTGCTAGCGTTTGTGAAGATTTGTTCGATAACGTTTGTGCGAAAAATATATTTTATTCAAAGGCTCCATTCGGAGAAAAACTATTTTTTCTGTCCTCTAAATAATGTAAATAGTTACAATACCTCATCTAAAAAAATATAGACAACTAATTCCGTGTTTCGAATATGAAATTCATTTCGAATGTTAAGTGTGAGAATACACTGTGTTCGCTTCGTGAGCCAGTTGTACAAAATGTCGATTTTAGTCCCATTTGTCAATAGGTTTATACTCATCAGTCTTGTATATTTGTTTTGTTTTGTTTTGTTTTTTGCAGGACATGTAAAGCTAAAAAATAATTAGTAGTACTTGTTTAAAAGAAAATCATTATCTCAAAACTTCTTGCAATCTAGAAATATTTTCTGACCTGTAAAAGTTTGTTAATCCGTAAAAATCAAATTAGTCGATAAAAAAAATTATTTTCTTCCATCATTTTCGCCATAATTTACAGAAACTCTTGACTTGATGAACTTGTCCTTAAAATACATGAGGAACTTAAAACTATCCTCTCTGCATTATTTTTACACAAAGTAAAGTTTTTATTTAAACAAACAAATAATGAAAAACAGTTATTAATAAAAACAGAATATATATTTAATTATAACCTTTTATTAAACACATCTTTTTAATTTTCTTGTCCTAAATTTTTCTTGAATTATGATGCAAGATAGAAGCAATTTAAATAATAAGGTAACAATTGACAAGATTTTAGAAATATGAAGTCAGTGCTGTTAATTAGAAATAAATAAATAACAATATATGACTGCTATAAGATTTCTTTTTTAAATTAATTTTAAATATATTCTTGTTATTTTTTCCTGCTGGCAAAACCTAAATAATTAATAATGTTATTATTATTATTATCATATATGTTATTATTTTATTTCCTTTAATTTCAGGTGTATACTCATTTTTCCGGGTCTTAGCAAAAGACCTAAGGAAAATATTGGCATTATGACATTTTCCACTGAGCAATTCTGAAGAAAAACAAAAACCAACATCACACAAATTTTTGCATAGATGAAGCTCTTCGCAAGCTATTGGTTGTACTTGTGAGTACAATTTTTTGTATTCTTTTACCGCATGGGCTACTAGGTACCCCTTCAATAGGTCTACTGGATCATTTTGCAATAAATACAAGGGTTCCAAGTACAACTGCAATTGTTAATGTCCTCCTGCGCCACATTTTTGAGATTTTGATTTCAAGGCCATCAAAGAACTTCAAAGATACATTATAGTCTGCAGGGACTTCTTCTATTTGCCTTGTTCTTTTAGGACATAGGCGATCATGGCCTTCCACGTCTTCCTATTCCTGGTGGCTCTTAGCACGCTTTCTCCTGTAACACCACGCAACCCCCGATCTGTCATCCACCTGTTCAGGCCCTTCAAATACGTTATCCACTTTCCCTTGTCTCTTTTTCCCTTTATCTGGCCTGTTAGTATTAGGTTCTCCAAGCCTTCCTTCTTCATTGCATGTTTCAGGAACTTTAGTTGTCTCTTCCTGCTGCTCAGTATTAACTTCCTTTTGTTTCCATCCTTTCCAAAACCTCACCATTGTTCACATGCTCGGTCCATGATATCCGCAGCATCCTTCTGTAGAACCACATTTCAGCTGCAGCAAGTTTTTTATTCATCTTTGATGTTATTGTCCAGCATTTACTGCCATATTGAAGAACTGACATCACATATCAATCCAGTATTCTCTTCTTTGTTTCTAGTGAAAGTTTCCTTCGGGGGCTGCCATATCAATAAGAAAGCGCATTTTGTAGTTTTTGATCACGATGTATTATTATTATTATTATTATTATTATTATTATTATTATTATTATTATTATACAGGGTTTATTGTTAATCTCATGTCCATTCAGGAAGTAGGTGATGATGGCTTTCCACAGATTTATTTCTTTATTTTTGAAATGACATGCGTTCTCGAGAAATATAGTGGAGTTGTTTCGCGTAATCTTAAAATCAATTTGCCTTTGTCATTCTAAATTTGTGTCCCGGTTTATGTCGCTATTTGCTCTATATATTGGGGGTAAAGTATTAGATTCCTGGCTTTTTCAAGGTCACTAAAGTGAAAGTTAACCGCATCAGACCAGGAGTAAATTTAAACTCTCCTCTCCGTTTTCGAACCACAAGTCTCTCTGTTACGAATCAAATAAAACTATATCGCTAGAAATGTCCATTGCAATTAGCTCTTTAACAGAATTATATGTAACTAGTGGCTATCGGCTCGGAACGAGAAGCCGGGTAGCCGAGTTCGAATTCCTTTTTGAATCCATTGTATTCACTTACGCGCAAGTACCCTTGGGAATGGTATTAATCCGTCTCTTCCTTCCAGTTATGGGTTAAATAGCAGGACAGATTGGGTTCTATAGCCTTGGTCGGCAACCAGTTTACCGCAGAAAGCAATGGCAACCTACTGCGAGATAATCTTCTGCCCGGTCAGACTGACTGACTGAATATAATAGTTGGAAACATGATTAAGGCTTCTACTGGGCATAAAGTGGGGGATCTGTTTTATATTGTTATGAAGTAATAAACTGATCCCCCGCTTATTACTATTTAAAAATATAATACATCACTTCTCGCTCTAGCTATGAGTCAAATAACAGGACAGATTGGGTTCTATAGCCTTGGCTGGCAATCAGTCTACCGCAGAAAGCAATGGCAACCTACTGCGGGATAATCTTCTGCCCAGTCAGTCATGTCTCTTTCGAGATATGATTGCCCAAGCGTGTATCACGTTTGGCACTTAACTGACTGATGTAACTAATAAAGCCGACTGATTTTTGTCGTTCTCCTCTTCAATAGATTAACTCACCTGTACGTGGATATAAAGTACGACTTGAGTGTGCAGGTAGATGCAACATAGCTATCCAATGTCGCCTAATAGATTAATAAGAAAAATGAGCTGACATAAACGGTTGATAAACTACGCCACTTGACATCACAGCTCATTGGCACCTTGAGAATTACTGAAAATATTACATAATACCCACGTCGACAGAATGTTTTCACTTTCATCCGAAATGGGAAGTAAATTAAATCAAGTAATATTTTCTCTTTTATTTACTCTCTACTTAATTGCGATAATGTCTACTGGGACACATAATTGATGGGCATCCATTAACAGAAACGTTTTGGCGTAAATGCCCGCTATCCATCCCGTGAGTGTTTTTTTTTTTTTCTTTTTCCAACACACTTCTACTCTTTTAATGATAAATTTATATATTCAAAATTATTCTCTACAAATTTTGATACCATCTGTTTAGGATGTGTTTTCCGGCTTTCTCTTTTCCAATCTTTTCACTTTTCTTTTCTTTTTTATTTTTATTTTTTTCAATTGGAGTAGATAGACTGAACTATCGCCTGGTTCACACTCCACCCACGTCTATTGAACAGGTGTAGAGGTTCATCCCTTGTTCCCTGTTTAGGAAGTGATTTCCGGCTTTCTCTTTTCCAATCTTTTCACTATTCTTTTCTTTTTTCTTTTTATTGTTTTTCAATTGGAGTAGATAGACTGAACTATCGCCCGGTTCACACTCCACCCACGTCTATTGAACAGGTGTAGAGGCTCATGACTTGTTCCTTGTTTAGGATGTGGTTTCCGGCTTTTTCTTTTCCAATCTTTTCACTTTTCTTTTCTTTTTTCTTTTTCTTTTTTTCAATTGGAGTAGATAGAATAAACTATCGCCTGGTTCACACTCAACCCACGTCTATTGAACAGGTGTAAAGGCTCATCCCTTGTTTCCTGTTTAGAATGTCGTTTCCGGCTTTCGCTTTTCCAATCTATTCACTCTTACGTAGCCCCCTGCACACCAGTGGCCTTACCGACTTGCTTGGGATGATGTGATTAAAAAAATGTGACAACTTGAAAGTCTCTTCTTTTTCTGTGTGCTACGCCACGTCATGACGTGGCGATTATGGCTCTTCACAACATCCTGTTCTTTGTAGCACTTATTAAGGATTGTTTCTTTTTATATCTCTTAATCCATGCTATATCAACCATTTACGCAAACTCGTTAGGTAGGTTGTTTTCTGCTTTTCTTTGTCCGTCGAGTCTTCAGTCTGTTCTGCGTTCGTGATTATTTATTACTATGTGTCCAAGAAATGGGAATTGTCTTTTTCTATTAAGTATACTTGTCCTTACTTTTTGCTCCATTTTCCCTGAAACTTCCTCATTAACTAAATGTTCACTCTATTTCTATTCTCGGTATCCTTCTTTAAAACTATATCTCTTCTTCATCTCTAAGATTATGCAGCATTCACTTCCAAAGAAAGATTGATAATACATGATACATAATAGTTCAGTAATTTTTTTTTCTTTTTAACAAAATTGTCCTCCTTCTTAACACCATGCTTAGCTTTGGGAATTAATTTTTGCATTCCTTTATCACCTTTTATAGATATCCTTGTAGTGACGGTGTGGATATTCTGTCAAAAAGAAAAACTAGAAATAAAAGGTAATGTATTTAAAATCATGATTCACTACTTAGTAATGAAATATTCAGTTGTTATGATAATTCGAAGCAGGTTCGATTTTTTGATTCTACAGAAAATCTCTGATTATTTAGTAATGAGATATTCAGTTGTGATAATAGTGTGAGGCATGTTTGTTTCAAGTGGATTAATCTATAATAAATATATTATTATTTAGTAACGAGATATTTCGCTATTATGATAATGTTCACTTAAAATGGCGTCGATTAACGTCTCTTGATACTATAGCGAATATCCCATTATTTAATAAATAAATGTTCTGTTATTATGATAATGAGATGCATGTTCTCTGCGAGTGACACTGAGGATGTCGTGATACTTTAGTGAATGTCCCATTACTTAGTAATAAGATATTCTGCTATATGATAATCCTATGAATGATTGCTTCAGGTGGCAACAGATAACAACTTGTGATACAATATCTTGTTGCTAAATAATGAAATTAGTTTACTTGAGTGCCAGATATATTAAATCATATTAAATTTTCTTTTTATATATTTTTCTGTATATATTTTCTTTCTCTCTCTGTATCTTTCTGTCTCTCTCTCTGTCTCTGTCTCTCTCTATATATATAATAAAGGCAAATATATTCTATCTTAATTTTAAACACACACACAAACACACACACACACACACACACACACACACACACACACATATATATATATATATATATATATATATATATACTGTTAAATATAAGAGACAACAAATGTCTATTATGTTTAATCATGAGCCGTTCTAAACATCGTATTTTGGCTTTAATTTCAGTTGAAAATAAAGACAGAAATTCTCCAACATTTGGATATTTTTTTTATTAAGTTGGTTCTAAGTTTTCGAGTCACATGAGCCATCTTCAGAGAGGTTATAAGAACGATAATACAAAAACATCCACCATCAGCGACGATTTTATCTTGTGTTGACATAAAACTCCGCTAAGCAACGGCAATAGTTACCAAAAATAACAAACGCAGTTTACAATGCGGTTCTATGACGTCACACCGCGTGATAGCGCGAAATGACAACAGAACCATACATTCAAATATAATGTAATATGACCAGATTTAAACGTGATTTTATTAAGTGGGGGTTGTTTATATTTAATGTAGATGGCCTCCAATATCTGAAAGTTCTTTTTACTATGTGTATGAGTGAGGATTACTGTATTGTTTACTAAAATCTGTCTGATATTACCTACATGGTGATGTTCTTCTGAGAAAAAACATGTGAGATTAAGCATAACAGACATTCATTGTTTCTTATATTTAACAGTATATGTTTAGAAAATTATTTGCTGCCTCGATACACTATATATATATATATATATATATATATATATATATATATATATATATAGAGAGAGAGAGAGAGAGAGAGAGAGACAGAGTAGGTATGGATGGAATAAAATTCCGTATCCAAAGAAACACTATTCTTAAAAAAAGGGCTCAATACAGAGTAAAGCAAATAATATTTATTTAAAATTTATAATATAAATACATTAAAATATCATTACAAAAGTAGCTATTCTATTTCGACACCACTTGTGTCATATCAAGTGATGACGTTTATTTCAAGTTGAAGAGTTGTAAAAGTTTAAAAACTAACCAAACCCCCTTAATCAGAGAAACATTGTTACGTATTCAGTGGTGACCAATCAAAATAGCAGTAACTTCTAATTTGAGTAATTTGAGAATAAACTCCAAAAACAATTTACTGGGGCATTAATATTAATATCTGATGAAAAGAAGGATCAGCAATATTAATCGATTATTAGATATTTTATTTCTATTGCAAATTTTATATTTTAATTTCAACAAAGTATTAGATTTAGATGATTATAAAGTTAATCAGATATTAAACAAGGAAAAGACATGTGCGCCCACATATAGAAATCTATAGACATACCGATATGGACAAATACACGAGTATATACACATATAAGCATATATTTGTATGCAGACACATGTACAGATAAATATATGCACATATACATGCATACACAAATTTTAAAATTTACTTTATATCGACGTCTTAAATTATCCGTTAAATTTGAACTACTTTAGTAGTGATATTATAACCAATTTATGTGATATATATATATATATATATATATATATATATATATATATATATATATATATTAGTCTTTAGTAATTAATTGAGTTCTCCCGGTGTGTATACATAGCATATATATAACACGCTAAAATTTACTCCCACTACTCATTTCATTCGCCTATTGCTTTGAGAGTAGGGACTCCGACTGACACCAGATCGGTCGAGTTTCGATCCCTACTGAGAGCAAGTGGCAGTCTAGCCACAGTGATGAGCTGTGATACAGCGAAGCAGGCTTGTATGTGGATGACTAATATGTATAGGGTGCGATTTGTAAACTGTTGCCACTTTAAAAATTTAATTTAATTTTTAGTAGACTGAACACCGTCCCTTCCCTCCGGTTATAGATTAAATAATAGGACAGATTGGGTTCTATAGCCTTGGCTGGCAACCAATCTACCACAGAAAGCAAAGGCAACCTACTGCGGGATAATCTTCTGCCCAGTCAGTCATGGATAAATCGCGTGTTGGGAGATATTTTATTTTAACTGTCCCTTGCTAATTATTTACACGCAGTTTCTCATTCCCCTGTTATAAGTATATATATCTATATATATTTTCACGTGTTTCTCCCCACCCCATTTTTGCTCTTCATATTCGTTGTTCTTCTTTTCGTTTAATTTATTTGTCCAACGATTTTCTCCTGATGAGATGTTAGACTAAAGGGACTTAGAGTCTGTCAATAAAATTCTTGTTTTTAAAATAGTATATATATATATATATATATATATATATATATATATATATATATATATATATATAAAATAGATAGATAGATAAATACTATATTTACTAAGTTCCACAATATAATTGTATTGACCACTTTCTAATACATATGTGCACTGATCTAATCTTATTATGACCAAAAACTAAGTAATTAAACAATATATATAATTGATTTATTTTTAATCAAACATTTTTATTGTTTTAAATGTTATGTCATCTATTTGCACAAATTCTTTAGGGATCTTACTTTATGCTTTCTTCTATCTATCCTGCCATCAGTATATCCTCTGAGTGTCAAATTCTCTAATTTCTCTTTCCTCATTTTCCATTCTATAAATGTCAACTGCCTTTTTCTGGTTATAATTATATACTGTTTTTCTTTCATTTTGCTTAAAACATCCTTATTTCTCAAATGTTCATCCCATTGTATTTTCAGTATACTTCTCTAGAAACACGTTTCTGTTGCCTCATGTTTCTTCTTCACTTGTTCAACATTCAGCGCCATGTAGGAAGACTGACATGACTTAATCGTGAAAACTTTTTTTCTTTTACTCTGATGCAATTGCCGATGTTTCTTAGTACTTTGCTTAGTTTTTGGAAACCATATTTCCCTATTTTAATTCACTTTCGTATTTTAGTGTCACGTCTTCCGTCCGCTGTTGAAGTTTTGCACTTTTCAATTTTTACCTTCGAATATTGGGCTGATTTTTTTTTACTGATAACAGACACGGAGGACAACATGTGCGCTCTTTAGCAGACCGCGTAAAATCTAGGAATGAGACAACCATTTTGGGAAGGAAAGGTGATTTCCAACGATGGAAATGCATATACCAGCGAACTCTTCTCTTGACAAAAGATTTGTCACTTGATTTTGTTTAGAAGTATCTTAGCCTCTGTTGATTATTTAATGCCAAAACCTAAATGTTTTGAACACAATTTTATGCCTTCAACTCCAAATATTTTGTACATAATTTTAGATTTTCAGATTAAACTTATTATTTTTAGATAAAGTTTGTAAAAAACTAGTATTGTTTATAATTTTTAATGATATTGCTGGTAACTTCACAAAAATGAAATTTAGGTAATTTTGTTATCAAAATGTACTTCATATTTTTTTGTGTGGGGTCACTAATTTTTCCATAGCGGGGAAAGATACAATATAGCTATTAATACGAAGACTTAAAATTAATGCATGCAAAGTTTCACATTAGTCTTTCATAGTCAGCCCTATGAACGTTTCAGCACCCTCTTATAAGTAACATATTATTATTATTATTATTATTATTATTATTATTATTATTATTATTATTAGTAGTAGTAGTAGTAGTAGTAGTAGTATTATATTTCGATTTTTACTATGTCACTATCTACCAACTATGGTGGAAGATCAAAACGCTAAGTAGTGTGTTGTTATGGCTACATTGAGTTGTTTTTCATAACTCCCTTAATATTATTAGCGTTACATGAGCAACGTTCTTCTTATTGCGCGAGCTGTATTATTATTATTATTATTATTATTATTATTATTATTATTATTTTATACATAAGTCTACACTTTCAGATTGAACGTATAGTTTTTTAGATATGTAGTTTGTAGATAAAATGTAATGATGGTAATTTTTTAAAGGCATTGCTGCTAGTTTTATTCTAAAAATCTACGGTTAATATTCTTACTATTTAACCATAGCTGGGACCTTAGCAGGTGCTTTCAACTCGGCTCAGACTAGACCTCGGAACAATAGCTATGTGAAATTCAATTCTGAATCTCCCTTACGTATGTAAAGATAGAATCATACTGCTTTTCGGGGTTCAAAATAATTCTGGAGCCCAGTTTGATCTACACGTACGTACACCTTTGCACCTCCCCACGCACACATCTCAACACGCACGCTCATGAGTATCACTGTAAGAAATGAGACAACAGCCGCCGACTAAAGCCTGGCTTACTCACTGACAGAAACATTGAGCTGAACGTCATGAAAAAGTCTGTTCACACCGCACTACAAATACTGAATTAATGATAAAACAAACTTCATTGCATAAAAAATAGATAATTTTATTCTCATTGTATATTTCTGAAAAGAACATATAAATGTTATTCAAACTGGCATTCTGCCTCCATTTTTCCTTCAGAAAATAACACTTTATTGGTTGAAATATATATATATATATATATATATATATATATATATATATATATATATATATGTAGAATTTAATTACTATAGCGTAATGTCCAAGCTAAGTTGATAGAATATAAAGTTTATTTACTTTCATAAAATATATCATTGTATTATATGCATTTATATAAGCATATATATGAAATATTTATATAAGTAATATAAGAAATATATATGGAAATATTTATATAAGCATATATATTAAATAAATCGTTGTATTATAAGCAACATGCAATGTTCTCAAATGCAAGATCAAATGAGAAATCGTTTAACTCTTAATTCTACACTCAGAAAATTATGATCTCATTAGCGTTCTTCAGCCATACTGACTTGACGTAGAAGAAAACTTTACAAACATTTAAGAATCTGTATTATTATTATTATCATTATTATTATTATTATTATTATTATTATTATTATTATTATTAATAATAATAATAATAATAAGAAGAAGAAGAAGAAGAAGAAGAAGAAGAAGAAGAATATACAAAAAATTGTCATATTAAGTACAGTCCACACACTAAGGAAAACTTTATCTATGTAACGTTGGGGATGATAGGGAAGATAGAAAAAACATGAAATGGGGCCATAACAACACGCCACTACCTACCTTAGGTCTCCCCACAGACTTGGTTGGTTGTGAGACCAAAGCAGAAATCGAAATATGATGAAAAATGACATAATAATAATTTGTACATAATTTTATACTTTCAGAGTAAACGTATAGTTTTTTGTTAGATGCATAGTTTATAGATAAAATGTAACTTTGGTAATTTTTTAAATGCATTGCTAGTAATGTTATTCTAAAATTCTACTGTTAAGAAAAGAAAGAAAAAATCTAGAAAAATCCGAAATCGTTTCTATTACATTTCTTTCTATTATTCTGTAAGTTTTATTTTTGCTTCTCATCTTACAAGATGTTATATAATAGCGACTTCGCTAAGCAATTGTGTATGTCTCCACGGTAAAGTATATAATAGCGACTTCGCTAAGCAATTGTGTATGTCTCCACGGTAAAGTATAAGTCAACCAAGCAAAACAGAACCAAGAATGTATGAAATTGCGTCTAGAATTAGTTGATTATTGGTTCTTTAGTATGCCGTTTATGCTACATTTTAGAGAATATACACTACGATTTTAACCCTTCAAACGATTTATTGCTATCGATTATTATAAGTTTTGACGCTTTCTGGGTTGAACGGTAGAAAACTGCGTTTAGAGTTACTTTAACATTTCTTCTATCTGACAGCGTGTTGTTTATAGGATATTTTAAAGATTATACACTATTATTATTTTTTTTTAAATTGTATCAATTAATTGCAATCGCTCAATATATCTGAAGAATTCATCTCCATGTCCGTTTTGTCTACAGTTTATATTAAGTACCTTCACTTTTTCACGGGAAAAACAGCATAGCGTAATGCGAAACGCCACAAACTTAACGAAAATAAAGCTTTATAGTCAAAATGTTGATATTATTATTAAGAGGAAAGATGAATAATTTTTTAATAATTTTTTTAATTTTTTTAATTCTTTTTAACACGTTGGAAATTTTTGTTTGAATGCTTGTTTGGTTTCCGTCATCGTCTTCTACAAAGTTTAACATTGATTTTTTTTTGCGCATTTTTTCTGTTGAAAATACATTAATTTGAAAATTCTTGTACAAATTAAATAATTGTCCGATTTTAATGAAATTTTCAGAACTTATTCACAAATGAATGAAATTATTTTTGAAATGTTTCTTTTTAGAAAATATTAATAAATTTTTTTTTAATGTTTTAACCCCCCCCCCTTTCATTAAATTTTGCACAGAACCTTCACGTTTATGGAATTTGTTTTTTTGTTTTGTTTTTTTATTAAAAGTAGGAGTCATTGGAGATTGCAAATCCCCTACTTTTTTTTTTCAAATTTGTACTATTTAACTGGAAATCTGCTCTAAATTGAAAAATAAAGAATCCAATAAAACTATGACATTACTCAATTAGAAAAGTTTTTAATTGTTTTTGTAAATAAAAAAAATATTAAGGATATTATTGTCTGAAGAAATAAAATTTTTCTGGTGAATAATGAATTTTTACAAGAATTTTTCATTTTTTCTTTTACATTTTAATTATAATAATTTATAATAGTTTAAAATCGTGTAAAATTCTGTATTAGTACGTTTATTGAATGTGATATAGTAATTAATTGGAAACGAAATTTACGAGTCTAAACTTGCAAAGATTAATTAACGTAGCTAAGCTATTTTTTTTTAAAGTAATTTTTAATTTATTATATTTTTACCTTATTTTCATGTATGGTAGACTAAAAGTGCCATTATTATGAAACGGTTACGTAATTTAAGAGTTTTGTCCCTTCACTTAGATTTATGAAAATTGTCGGTATTTAGCATGCGTACAACCTGTCATCATCAAATCAGTCACGAATCCGTCAAACCTTCCATCAGATGAACACGACCAGTCGTTAATAATTGGTTGTATATGACTTTTTATGCTATAAGTAAGTAATATTTCTTTTTAAATCAGCTTATTTTAACTTCCAACTTTCTAATTTTACTAAACTAAAGTGTCAGAAATCTTTTGAAATATTTTTAAAATCGATAAATTTTTGTTTGTTTACAAATTTCTTAAGATTAAGAAAATGGCCGTTTTTAAGAAAATTTAATAAATTGAAATGAGATGTGATTTCAAATCTATATAATTCCTATTTGAAATACACCAGAAATGTTTACTGAATGGAAATAATAAATTTAATCATTAATTAAATCTAAAATGAAATCTTCAAGAATGTTTTTTAGTTTTAAAAATTTCATATCGAAAATTTATACTGAAAAGTGGAGATACCTAGTTTATGTTATGATCATTAGAATGTAATTACGCATTTTGCTATCTACCAACCATGGTAGGATTGAAAGTTGAAAAACCGCGTTTAAAATTAATTTATCGTCGCTTCTATTTTACAGTGTGGAAATTTTCTACGTCCTTGCAAAGCGATATGGGCTCCTCAGACTACAATGAGTATTTTTGGCCAGAACGAAAGATTCATAAATAAACGCTCTGATGTCAACAGAACGCCGGAGTTAATTGCCAATTTTACCAAGGATGTCAAGGAGAACTCCAGCAAAACTAAAAAAAACTCGGCAAAGAAATAAGCATCAGTATATTCCTGTTCACTTTCTCTTTATTTTTTTCCTCTTCATTTTTTCTTCTCTCCTTCTTTTTTTCACCCCCGCTTCTTTTTTTTTCCCCTTATTTAAATGTGTGGGTTATTTCCTAACCATTTTTTGCGAATGTATGTATTCTTCCTAAATAATGTTTTAATTCTGTTAATGTATGACTACCCGTTCTCTTTTTTGCGTGTGTATAATTTTTTGTTTTATGTATGTGTGATTTAATTCTTTACTCTGTATTGCACTATGTGTTTGTGTGATTTGATGTATCTATTCTCAATTTATTTCCGGTTTAACAATCCCTCTGCTAAAAACGTTCATTTTTTTTCCAAATATTCTGAGTGAAATGATCATTTATTTATTCATTAACGGTCTGAACGAAGCAATTGTAATTTTTTTTCTTTACATTGCTAAATTCTGAATTTATAAACGTTTAATTGTGATGTGTTTTTTTCTCGGTATATTTGCTCTGGATAATATCCATTGAACTCTCTATTTCTATCTAAATGATAATTTATATTAATTAGATAAATTTTGGGGGATTATCCTCTCCGCCTTCACTAGTCACCATTCTCTCTTATATATATATATATATATATATATATATATATATATATATATAGGTTTAATGTATGATACATTTATGGGTAAAAGTGCTCAATATCAATGACAGAGCGTATGTAAATACAAAAGTGTTGACTGAGGTCAACAACATTACTTGAACGTAATCTTTAAGTCCAAAGACTCCAGTGTCTACATCTTCATAATTTCATCATTTATTCAATTAGCACATTTTGTACCGCTGTGGTGACTACTCTCCTGTGGTTCAGGGTGATATTCAAAGCAAAATAGTGCAATGGCTTGCCGGTTCCTTTTGCACCAGGAATATTGAGGTTACCCTACCCCACCACAGAAGTTTCTCCGCCTATTGATAAAGCACTTGACGTCTAAGGCACATCTGCTTCGCCCATGCTAGCGACTAGCCAATGGCCGCTTGGCAGGGTTGGGAAGAGGCGTTCCTCCTCAACACTCAGGTCGCGAAACTCTTCCGACTACCCTCACACAGTTTAGTCGGCAGATCGATACCGTTGACCAGGGTGTAGTTGTTGCAAGTCCCAAGCGATTTCTTGAAGTTATATGTTAGATTTGGTTGACGGCTGCCGACTAGTACAGTTCCGCATATCAATTTATGTGAGCAAAGCAAAGTTGACCGCTTCGCTAGCAAAGTTTCTACTACTACATCCATACAGCATATGTATCAAAATTCAGCATGGTTTTGATGTTTCTAAACGCAAACTTGCTATTAAACAAAACAGCGGAAATAATGATGATATATTTCCATGCAAAAAGATATTCAATAGCTAATATAGCACACGTGAAAAGCATAAAGAACAATGAGATCTCCATATTTAAGGCATAAGGCAGTAGCGACCCACGATAAAAATTGAATCTACCCTGACGATCCTTCATTTTTGTAGGTGGAACCTCTTCTTCTTAAGTAGAGATTGGGGTGTTGACCGTACGCAAATGTCTTTATACTCTGAGCTAGGTAACAGTCAGTTCAAGATAGCCTGATGGAGCTAGTTTTGAGTTCAGTTTTTTTCTTCTTCTAGACCGGTTACTACAAAAGCTACAGAACAAAGTCTGTCCTGCTATTTTATCCATAGCTTGAGGAGAAATATGGATTCATACCTTTTCCAAGGTTAATAGCATATAAGTGAATCTAATAAATTTGACTAGAATCCGTACTCAGCTCTCATATTCCTCAATTCGAGCTGCTATCCATTGCTTAACCTTGACACACAGTTAAAGTTACACCACTACTAACTATGAGTATATCACACCCGATTTTGAAAATATCAAAAAAATATTAAATATAAATCTTTACTTAATATATTTTATATGCAGGCACTTAAAAAGTTGTACTTGGGTTAACATTAATAGGAACTGAAAAACATATTATTTAGGTAAAAAAATCAGGTACTGAAAATTTAATTATATTGTAATTAAAATGGTGTCATTTGTACTGGATACTATATACCCATGGTTAGTGTTCTCGGGTTAACTTGCCTCAGTTTTATTTTTAATTCTTCATTTATTTTAGTTTTATCATAGACGCTAAATTGTATTGAGCACTTTTAATTCACCATAGAGTTCACCAACTATGATTTGCTTAGGCGAAACGTGTTAGATTTATAAATGTTTCCTATTAGTCCTTTATCATTCTGTCGGATTCCGATCCATACTTGATCCTAATTCATATATATATATATACACATATATATATATATTCGAGTCTTACCATAAACATAGGACAATATATATATATATATATATATATATATATATATATATATATATATATTAATTGTTTAATACTTAGTTTTTGGTCACAATAGGATTAGACCGGTGCACATTTGTAATAAAAAGTGTTCAATACAACCTATCCACATAAGGGAAGCTACCATTTGATCTGTCAACGTGTTAGACCTCTCGACCACGAATGACCTCCAGTCTAAACGAGGTTTTAATCAAGCCAATATAACACAATTTTCGATTCATCGTAACAACCATATCTGCTCTGAAATGTATCGCAATGTCAACAAATGTAAACATGTTACGGAAATTAACGAAGATTAACGAAACTTGGTTATAAACAACCGACAATTTGAAATGATTTTTTGAACATTAATTTTGATTGATACTCATATTTAAGTATATATATATATATATATATATATATATATATATATATATATATACTTAAATATCAGTATCTATTTAATATATACATATATATATATATATATATATATATATATATATATATATATGCAATGCGCTACTTACTGAAATCCCTGCAGCTTCTGTGAAATTAATATATATCACTTTATTCAATTTCTTCATTGACCCGATATGTTACTTATTTTTAAACAGCATTTGGGTAATATGAACACTTCTTTTCCACATATATATATATATAAGACCAAACGTCGAGTGACCGATATCTGTATCTGTCTATTTTTATTTCCTACCTAAATTTGGGGTTTATTTCTCTCTGAGCCGTTTTCATTGGCTCTTTCTTCTCGTTTCTTTCTTTCACTTTTGTTTTCCTCTTTGCTTTTTATTTCCTCTGTGTCCTTCACTTTCCTCTTTTTTTGATTTCTTTTTTTTTCTTATCTTTCCTACCCTCTTTATCACGTACGAAAAGTTTTCCAAAAATGAAATGAAGTGAGTTTTTTTAACTTTATTTTTTACAAAATAACGTTTATTACCATCATTATTAACTACCTGAATAGACATCATTCTTTCAATGTCAAAACAAAATGTACAGTTTTGGAGTAGATTGTAGTTTGTACTTGTTCTAATGTATAATTTATAATAAATATTCATTGTTCTATGTTTATATTGAGCACTGTTTTAAATTAATGTTTTGAACGTTGCAAATATCTTCTTCGTTCCTTATTCATTTGGATATATATATATGTATATATGCAACGTTCAATACATTAATTTAAAGCAGTACTCAATATAAAAATAGAACAATGAATATATATATATATATATATATATATATAGAGAGAGAGAGAGAGGGGGAGAGAGAAAGAGAGAGAGAAAGGCAGTAAAGCCACTAAGACACAAACGGTTACTGAGTGTGGAAGAATTACAAACAGAAAAGAGCTAGTACAAAAGTAAATTAATAAAGATGGTCGTAGATCGCGATTGATATTGCATTTAAATTGTTTAATGTTATTAAAGTTGGCTAAAAAGCATGGGAATGGAAAGTAGTTCCACAAGCAAGAAGTTCGAGAAAATCAACTGTTAGCATAGAATATACGGTGACATCTATTCACCTCAATTTTAAATTGATGAGGCCTCTTTGCCAATCTAATATTACGCGTAATTTTTTTAAATGTCAAGGTACTATAATGAAGAGTTAATTCGCATAAGAATATTTATAGAAAAAGAACAAGGAGACACATTTGCGACAGTGGGTAGTGATCAATAATATTGCTGAATCTTTTTTGGATTTTATCAAGGTGCTATAGACAAAAAGCAAGAGCACCGGACGATATGTAGTAGCAATATTCTAAGAATGGACGAATGGTGCACACGTGGAATTGGTAAGCTTATTAGCTGATAAGGGCAGTGGAAACAATGGTTACTATATTGACGATTATATACATCTCTATTAGGTAAGATTCTCTTTTATTCGTCGTAAGAAATATTGGACAACACTTTCGTTACAATCTGATATGTACATTATTTACACTGTTCAAACTGTTGTCCTTCTCTTTATTGCCATGCTGACGACGTTTCGCTTGTTGTACGCTCCGGCTTTCTTCAGATGCTCGAAATTTTGAGTCGAGCACTTTACTTCGATCACCTGGGTGTATTATTCTTATTCCATGTGCAATGCCACTTCCGGATGCCATGTAGTTATCTCCCTTCAACTCAACTTAACTGAGCTATATGTCCTTGAGAACAACAGTCAGAACAATGTAAATAATGTAAATACTACCTTATCTCAGAAGTATAGTCAAAGCTGATCTGTATGCAATTTTATTATATTTTATCATTTGATTTTGTTGATTATGCGCTAGTTTCTGTTAATGCTCTCTGTTATTCGTTTAATCAGTTATTTAAAATTAACAGACACGAGTTGATTAATCTTTTAAACGCTTTATAGAAGATTACATCGTTTTCAACCTTCTTTATTCTGGTTTCTTTTTTGTATTACCGCCTAAATATCAATTCTAGTAATCTTCAGGCTTTTTAACAAAATGATGATTAATTCCTATCCCTGGAATTACAAACACTATTTTGCTTCTTTTTTATTTTAAAAAAAATATTTAACGTTCAATTTGTAATATTATCTGTTTACATTTCCTTTCTCGCTACTCAAACAGATTTCTTTTAAAGTGAATCGTCTTTTTCATTATTGGTTATCAACTTAGAATCAAACAAAATATCTCTTCTTAGTTTCATATCAATTTTATCCTTCTTTACTGTCCTCACATTGAAGTCCTCACTTTCCAGCATTGATAGAGTTCAAAATCATGTTGTTGGTCTATTAATTATTTTCCAAGTGACAACTCGCCTCCTCCCCAACACCCGCATGAAACGTAGCAAACCACTCGCTAATCTATCGCTATTTCCATGGCAAAGGTTATCACGAGCCATATTGTTTAGTTCCAATAATCTAGATATTCACAGCTAGGACCACTATATCACGTATAATCGACCTCAGTCAGTTAGTTAAAGTGCCATACGTGATACACGCTTGGGCGATCATGTCTCGAAAGAGACATGACTGACTGGGCAGAAGATTATCCCGCAGTATGTTGCCATTACTTTCTGCGGTAGACTGGTTGCCGACCAAGGCTATAGAACCCAATCTGTCCTGCTATTTAACCCATAACTGGAAGGAAGAGACGGATTAATACCTTTCCCAAGGGTATTTGCGCGTAAGTGAATACAATGGATTCAACTGGAATTCGAACTCGGCTACCCGGTTTCTCGTTCCGAGCCGATATCCACTGTACCACAACGCACATCCTAATCGACCTCACCTATTCTATTAAAAAGACGGCAGTTTCATTTGACGTTTTCCTAAGAGGATGCTTCCCGATGACTACAATTTTAACTTCTTATCTTTCTTGTTATCTTTCCGACATATTCTCATCAACTGCTCATTCAACAATTTCATTCAGTAACCGTTTACCTTCGGTGCCTTTTGGGATTTGTGAAAATTAGTAAGGAAACAAATTCGCTGAGCTCCAGCAGCATTCAATTCGAGAATCTCTTATTTGCATTTTCGTGGCCATCATTTTCGCCTACGTTCAGATTATTTTGTCTAACTTCACAAATTATACCATCCCAATTTTTCGGTTATTATTGTCTCGCTGAAATGGCAGAACGGTACTAGATTCTTCTTCTTCTATGTGCCCTGTCCCTTCAGGACGTAGGCGATCATGGATCTCCACGTCTCCCTATCCCTTGTGGCTCTTAGTATGTTTGCTCCTGTTGCTCCTGGCAACCCCCGTTCCGTCATCCACCTGATCAGACCCTGCAAATATGTTATCCGCTGCCTTCCTCTGTCTCTCCTTCCTTCTATCTGACCAGTCAGTATCAGGTTCTCCAGGCTCTCCTTCCTCATTGCATGTCCCAGGAACTTCAGTTGTCTCTTCCTGATGCTCAGCATCAATTTCCTTTTTGTTGCCATTCTTTCTAACACTTCGTCGTTGCTTGTATGCTCAGTCCACGATATCCGTAGCATCCTTCTGTAGAACCACATTTCGGCCGCTTCCAGTTTTTTCCTCATTTTCGATGATATTGTCCAGCATTCACAGCCGTACTGAAGAACTGACATCACGTAGCAGTCTAGCACTCTTTTCTTCGTTTCTATTGAGATCTTCCTGTGTGTTAGTATTTTGCTCATCTTCCGGAACGCGTCCTTTGCCATGCCAATTCGCCTTCGGATCTCCGTGTCGCACTTTCCATCTCCTGTTAGAACACTTCCTAGGTACTTAAATTCTTGGACTTGTTTGATTCTGTTATCCCCCACCTGTATTTGGCATTTTGGGTTGTATCTTTTGCTGATGACCATGCACTCAGTTTTCTTAAAGTTTATTTGTAGTCCCTTCTTGTCACTCTCCACTGCTACTTTCTGTATGAGATCTTGCAGTTTCCTTTCCGTGTCCGCAATCAGTACTGTATCGTCCGCGTATCTTATGTTGTTCAGGTTGTGGCCTCCAATAATAATTCCTGGTGTGTCATCTAGGGTCCTCAAAATATTCTCGCTGTATAGGTTGAACAAATCCGGTGAAAAGACACATCCTTGTCTTTTTCTATCTTTGTGTATCTACTGAGGTCGTTACCTGTCCGTATGCAGGCCGTTTGCTGCCAGTAGAGATTCTTGATTATTCTTATATCTTTGCCGAAAATGTCGAGGTTGCCTATCATTTCCATCAATTCTTTGTGTCGTATTTTGTCGAATGCTTTCGCGTAATCAATGAAGCATAGGTACAAGTCTTTCTTCATTTGTAATGCCCTTTCAGAGAGCATCCTAATCATGAATATGGCGTTCCTTGTTCCAGTGTCTTTGACGAACCCGCACTGTTCTTGCCCTATCTCTGGCCTGATTCTGCTTCTCGCTCTATTCATTTGTGATGTGACTCATGGTACTAGATTATGTCTGTTGAAATATCTACAGCACAATATCCGTGATATTGGATATTAAATACAAACAAGACAAACACAGATAAGACAAAACAACAAGAATTAGAAATAGAGACGAGGTTAAGTTGTTAGAGTCGCAGAGAGCACAATTCGATAATAATCGTCAAAGCCCGAGGTAGAATGTGGCACAAGGCTAATTAACGTGGGTAAAATTGAGTCCTTAAGCTTGAATAAAAATTCTTATCTGCTTTTCCCCAGATTAGATTCTACCTTTCAGTGAAGCTTCGTCTGGGTTTCTCTCCGACCAAAGGGAAGAGAGTCCGTCAAAGTGGACAACTGACGCACGCAGTCGATCCACTCAGACTCTCAATGACAATCCGAATTTCTGAATTCTATTTATCTTTACAGCTACCCCGAGGCACAGACCATTTCATCTTTGAGAGCTCTAGAGGCTCCACAACAGTTACGTAACAAAGCAATGTCCTTGTCTGAACTTTTCAATGTATGAAATTACAGAATGGTAATTTGTAAGGACTGTTAAAATTGTTAGAATTCTCAGTAGAGCTGGTTGAATGGTGAATAAGAAAATTAAAAACGAAATGCCTTAAAATTTGCATTAAAATATTAAAATGGAATTAAGAACAGATCCAAATAGAATCGAATCCAGATTTAACTGGACAGGATTCAGGAAGATTGAGCAAAACCCAGATACCAAACCTTATCTACTCTCCTGCTGATAAGAAAATAACGGTTAATGCATTGTCCGAATTTCTTGAGTTTTGAGAAATTAAACAAACGGACGTTGTTTGCAATACGTTCTGGGTAGAAAATGTGTCTGTTGAAAGAAAATAATGATAGGGTTTATTTTGGACAAAGAAATAGAGAAGATCTGATTTATGTAGAATTCCTTGTGTTGACCACCCAGGATACAATTATCTGTATAGAAAGATTATTATGAAGACTGAATATACATTAAATTACCAGCTGACCATTTAGCAAGATCGCTTAACATTAGGATATAGCGAAGTCAGCCACTCGCGACTGAGAGGAGAAAATACATAGCTCAGATCCGGGAAAGTAAGGTGTTTGAGTTTAGAAGTATGTTGATAGGCGTGTCAACGACCAATGGTTGACAACGAAAATGGGTTACAATTATACTTTCTTAGGTTTCATTCACTATTCTCTCCGCCATATTTACACCACGTTCTACTGTTTAGGCTTTTAATGCATTTTTCTTTTCCATCTGTATCTAAAATATTTTCTCCGTTTCTTTATCGCTTAAAACTCGCTGGATAGCATATGTGGTCTTAGAACATTGATTCTGGAAATTCGCTCTACACCGTTTGCCATTCAAATTATAGACTAAGCCATTCAAATTAATTATCACTGCATTTAAATTAAAAAGACATTCAATTTAAAAACTAACGCATTCAAATCAAAGAATGAATTTACAATTCACTAATTCTAATTTAATTATACAAATCTTACGTTAGTACCATAGTTTGATAGTACATATTTGCCTCTCTTTGTGTTCAACTGAACTCCTCTTTCATTTGCTAACTGCGTATTTGATTTATATGCCGTGAAATACGGTTATTACGCAGTTTGGGAATCGCTAGTTTAATGCAAATTCAGATTCAAAGTAAAAAAAATAGTACTTGTCCAACAATAGTTGACCGATCACTATTCCAAGAATAGCTGTTACATGGAGTGTGTTACAATTTCTTTAAGTACTGTTAATTCATATCTGTCCACATTTCTATGCAGTTTTGAGTTTGTCCAAATCAAGTAGGCGGACAAATATAACGGAGTAATTTACGAATTCTTGTTCATTCATTACATTGACTTACGCACAAATACCCTTGGGAAAGGTATTAATCCATCTTTTCTCCCTCCAGCGATGGGTTCAGTGTCAGGATAGATTAGATTCTATAGCTTTGGTTAGAAACCAATCTACCACAGAAACAAATTGCGATTTACTGTGGGAATATCTTCTGCCGAGTTAGTCATGTCTCTTAACTGACTAACTGAATTTAGTTACGCATGACTGAAAATGTGACACAGAAATCCAAAGTTTTATAATAATAGAAAAATATGTCTTCCGGAAAAGAGAGTATGCATTAAGATAAATAAAATAAATAGAAGTACTAGTTCTTTAAAAAATTAAACCACAACTCATATAAATTGGGCATTTAAACTTCTGAAAGTACGCACTTTATCCATCAAACGACACTCGTTTTCATTGATGGAATCATTTCTGGAATTTATTTTTGGAATAGCGAACAGCTGCCTCATCACTTTCTCTTGTCTTTCCTCGAAGTTTTGAAATTTTGTTCCTGTTACAGAGGAATATCCTATCCTACCCCGGAATGGATATGGTCCGGTCTATAAAAGACTGTGATTAGAGCATACGTCATTAGACGAGAGCATATGTCACTAGACGGACGCATTCTTCACTAGACGGACGCATACGTCCTAGGCAGAGACATTTTCTACTTGATTGTTATACCTGTTACTATTCGTTGGTTTTCTTGTATGTCTTTTAGTTTATTGTATTGTTGTATAAAAAATCTAGGTACCTCCATTACATAACAAAAATCCAGCATAGTATGATTTTAAAAGGTTCAAAACTTAATAAAACGAACTTTTTCTATCCAAAATGTTTATAATATTATGAAGAGGAAAGATCAAAGTAAATTTTATTTATTTTATTAAATTTTTTAATCCCTTTTAACATGTTCGAAATTTTGGCAGAAAATTTTGTTTTGATTTGGCGTTAGCGTGGTCGAAAATGTTACGACTATTTTACAATTGATTACGTAATTTTTTTACGTAACTCACTTTTTCAATGACAAACACATTAATTTGGAAATTCTCGCAAAAATCAAATATTTGTCGGATTTTAATGAAACTTTCAGTACTCATTCACAAATGAATAAAATTATTTTTGAAATCATTACTTTTATAAAATATTGATGAAAAAATTTTTTTAACTCTGTTACCCCCACTTCACGTAAATTCATGAAATTTTAATAAATTTTAATTTTCTGCTATTTCCTTTTTTTTAGTTAAACGCAGAACTCATCGGGAAATATAAATCATGTATTTCTTTTTATTTAAAATTATAATCCACTATATGAAAATATGCTCCGAAGAGAAATATAAAAAATGCAATAAAACATTGATATAATTTAATTTGATAAGCTTTTAATTGCTGGAATAAATAATAAAAATTAAGGACATTATAGTCTGAAGAAAAAAAATTTGATTACTAATAAGATTTTAAAAGAATTGTCTTCATTTTTTTATTATAAATAATTCATAAAGATTTAAAAATATTTTTAAAATCTTTTAAAGAACTGTATTGTTTTTTTTATAAGTTAAGAATTGATGATTATACTGACTATCAAAAAAAACAAAATTAATAAAAAAATTTCACCCCGTATATTTTTAAAAAGAAAAAAATATTTATGCAAATACATTCAAAGTTATAAAGTACGATGTTCAAATTTATAAAGTACGGTGTTCCATATGGGTCAAAATGATTTTATAAGTTAACAAGCGTTCTGGGATATTACCCCTTAGCAAAACATAGAAGAACGCAATTTCAATCTTACTATATTTTATTATCTACTTTTCTAAAATTTTTATTTTTTCAGAAAGCATATTCAAATGTCTGGCTATAAATCTAAACTAAAATTCTATAAAACATTATATAAGTGCTGAAATTATTATGTTAAATTTTTAATTTCACAATTTAGTTAACCCCCACCCCACCAAAAAAAATTAAAAATTTTTAGCACGATTGGTCGCCATACATTGCGTTTCTGTCAACATCCGGTGACAGTCATCTGTCAGCACCTCCATGACTTACATAACAAAAAAGGGCTACCGTAATTCATTTTTTTATTGTAAATTTCTGGCAGTAAGCAATTATTAATTGATTGAAAATAGATAAATGTAAGTTTTAATATTAAAATTTGACTTAAATAACGTGCCAGCGCGGTATATTATATTTTTGCAAGATTTTTAAAAACAGAAATTTGGCTACTCTTTACGCAATGTGTCAATCAATCAAAAATGGCGGTATTTTTTTTAAAAATTGGTAAAATTTTAAAATTTTAGATTTCAATCAATATAATTTCGGTTAAAAATACACCAGTATGTTTTGCTTACTAGGATTATTAAATTTAATCGCTTGGCTTTCAATTAAAGCTAATTTTAAAGCTTGAATGTAACTTATTTATTTTTAAAATTTCAATTTAAATTTAGGTATAGAAAAATGACTGGACTCCAGTGGAGGTACCTAAATAAATCTCTTATAATCTATCTTCAGTGTTAAGTATTATTCTTGTTCTATTCTTTTCCCTGGATATATCAGTTCCCTTTAAGTGGGATTTGATTTTTACAATGAGGAGAAATTTGCAAAGGTCGAGATCTGAGGAATATAGTGGTTGTCGGACCTGGGGAATGTTCTTGGCCAAAAAACTACTGCATAAGCCATGGTTACCGATAGAAGCTCTGTAGTGTGGTGAGACCACATTCTACACATTTTTCTTTTGAACACTGCTATAAACAAGAGAAGAGATCTAGAACGTTATAACTCGACCGAGTTCAAGGTTAGTCTGTGCTAAGCAGCTTCACTCTCCGTACTTTGGTTTCGTTAGTATAGCAAGAGTCTCGATACTTTTTGATCAGACTTCGTATAAGATCTAATTTTCTAAATGACAGTGGATCCTAGAAAATCTCTTCACCAGTGAGAAGATGTGTCATTCTGTTGATACTTCACGATAATACCTTGGACATAAGATGCGAGCAACGAGAATGTTTAATGAAAATAAAATCTACAAGCAAACAGGACGAAAATTAGAATATCCAAAATATTTAACGACGGAAAAGAGCTTGAAGAATTCGACACTCAGAGAAAACCAGAGAAGCAGATGGAACGATTAACCTACTTAATAATTATTTGTGAATGGATAATGCGGTTTGGTGTGTTGGATAAATGCTCATATTCATTACATTCAGTTACTTGTAAATACCATTGGGAAAGTTATTAACCCTGCTCCTCTGCTACCAGCTATGAGTTGAAAAGCAAGACTGACTGGATCCTAAAATTTTGATTGGCAACTAGTGTACCGCAGAAAGCAATGGCAGCTTAATGCAGGAATATCTTCTGTCAAGTCAATCATGAACCGAAAGAGACATGATCACCCAAGTGTGTATTACTGTCTTATCTGGATGATAGAACAAAGAAAAGGTTGCAAAGACACTCAGAGCAAAAAATAACAGGATGTTGTGGAGAGGCATGATCATTCATATCCTGAAAGAAGATAGCACATTAACCCTCTAGGGCCATTCGTATCATATTTGATACAGTATTTCCCTATGAGGAAACATTTGGTATTTCCCTATAAGGAAACATTTGGTATTCATTGACTGAGCAGTCAGTACTGCTTTCATTTGAAATTTATAAAATATTTCTCTTAAAAATTTTTCAGGAAAATATTTCTTTCAAGGCTTGTTTTCATACTGTATCAAATATGATACGAATGGCCCTAGAGGGTTAATAATATAATATGATTAAGGCTTCTACTTGTCATAAAGTGGGGGATCAGTTCTATATTGTTATGAAGTAATAAACAGATCCCCCACTAATATGATACGAATGGCCCTAGAGGGTTAAAGGAATATTTTATTCCATTGATTATTTCAGGGTGTTGTGGAGAGGTATGTTTATCCATATCCAAAAGGGCGATAACACATAAAGAAATGTATTTCATTGAGTGTCAAATCAGTTTTTTTCTTTATTTGCTAATTTTATGAATTCTCTCGTCTGGATTGCTTCTTTTATTCCTTGAGTTCCCGTATTTCGAAGCTCTTTGCCAAGCTTTTTGGAATTACTCCAAAATCACCAAGAATCATTACCGTAACGCTCTATTCTCTAGTATTTTTTGATATTTCTCCAATTTTTCAATTTCATTCTATTTTACTCTGCGATTTACCGGAATCTTAATATCGATAGACTGAAAAAGAAATCCTTCTCTTTGTTACACGATCATTAAATCCGATTCCTTAGCCTGGACGTTGTTATGACGGAACACCAAACATCTAGAACGATTCCAGAAAACGGAGCTCTGAAAAATTCTTCGCATCAGTTGGGATGTCTGCACCATAACATTTCTATTTTCTCTTGCAGACAGAGGAATCATGGTTCGTTCAAGTTTCTAGCTTGTTTGATAATTTTTCATTTAATTTTAGGTGTTTTATTCTCCCCTTTTAACTTCGAAAAATATTTAGAAAATGATGTAATGAATATGCATACACCTTGGTTGCCCCTTGTGATTGGCTAGTGTTAGCCATAAATATAGTCGAAGGCGAGAACGCAGAGAGGTCTACCGGTCTACGACTATTGGTCTAAGTCTATTGACTACGCCTACGTCTCAGGATACTGCATACGACGAGTACCGTCCATTACGTCTATGTGTTAGATTTTCCTACCCGGTTACATTTGCCTAAACCGCTTAGTTACCTCGGATCAGATATATATCCTTTTCCAGGAATATCAGAAAGTGAGGTCATATTTCGTTTTTCCTTATTATTAAAAGATGAGAAATGATGGTAATTTTTTTTAAATGGTTCATTGTATTACCAACGTAAACTTTAATAACCCTTGGATTTTCTACTGATAAGATAGAGCACATATAGACAAGGGATTTAGTTAAACACTTGTTAGATAAAGGGCATTGGTCGGAATTTATACAATTGCAAAAGTTTTACTATGGAGCAAATTAAGATGATAAGTAGATGTACTATTGTTATTATAATATAATTTCAGTATTTTATTGTTATGTAATTTCAAAACTCTCAAACAAGAATGAACATTGTTTCCTCAGTCTGCAAGAGAATATGGAAATTATAAAGTATATGAAAAGTGACATATTACTAAATCAAATGTGTGAAACTACTTTAAATTGTAAACATATTAAAGAATTAACCTTACAATCCTGGTAGTATTACTAAATCGAAGGTATGAAACTATAGCAATTGTAAACATTTTATAGTATAAACCTATCTTGATAATTTACTCTAACTATATAATCTTTCTTCTTATGTTATTTTATCTTTAGTTTCTATTACAAGTTGTGATGTATTTATTGCCTTAAGTATTTTTATTGCCTTAAGTATTTTTATTGCATTTAGTATTTTTATTGCCTTAAGTATTTTTATTGCCTTAAGTATTTTTATTGCCTTAAGTATTTTTATTGCACTCAATAATTACAGTTAGTAGTTTTAGTCATGTGCTAGCATATATTTATATTTACATTTTTTTATTTATATGTCAATATTTATTATTTTTATATTTATTATGATTATTTTATTACCATTTTTTATTATTTTGGTGTACATTTTATATTTTACATTTATTATTATCATTTTTATAATATATTTTTATTTATTTTATGTTTATTTTATGTATTCATATTATTTTAATTTAATTTAATCTTAGTTATATTTTATTTTAATTTATTTTATTTTTATCTTAAATTTAAATTTAAATTTATTTTATTTTATTTTTCCAATTTATTATATAAGGTCTAATGAATTTATATCTGCGTATTAAGTTTTTCCAATATCCTTTATTTTACGTTTAATTCTTCTGTTTTTGTATGTTATTCCATTTTTATAAAAAATGCCAAAAGATTTAACTTGAAACACTGTAACCGATGTCTATATCTGTCTGCAATTCACTTCCGGCTGAAATTTAAAATTTCTCTCTCTTAACCGTTTTCATTTGCTCTTCCCTTTCGACATTTTCTCACTTATTTTCCTCTTCACCTTCTATTTCTTCTGTACCTTCCCTTTTCCTCTTTCTTTTCCTTTTCTTGATTTCTCATCTTATTTTCTGATCTTCTCTTCCCTCTTTCTTTCCTCATTTTTAACATGTTTTTACCTCGTACGGAAAAAATTCGAAAAATATAGGAAGTGCTCTTCTTAAAAGAATTAAAAAAATAAAACGTTTGCTATCATCATTGTTAACTACCTGATGAGACACTGTTCTTTCAATGTTGAAACAATGTACAATTTTGAAATAGATTGTAGTTTGCACATGTTCTAAAGTATAATACATTCTTGTAGGTGTTCACAATGATGCATTTTTTTATTATCAGATTCCAACTTACACGTTTATAAATCTACTATTTATCCGTTTGTAATGTTATCAGTTCTTACGTAACATTTCCACGTCAGTCACTTTCCCACTGCCGTGACGTGACTTCTCCGTCTCACCTCTTTTTTCTTTTTCTTTTTCTTTTTTGTTTTTTTTTGTTTTTGTTTTTGGTTGTTTTCTGTTTTGTTTTTATTTATTTTTGTTTTGTTTTTCTATAAATATTGTCATGGAAATTGATATACTGAGCCCTCTCCCTTGGTACCTTGTGAATTCAAGCCTACTACTAGATGGGGTTACTCGTCAATTAACTAGATGTAACCGTAACTATTCTAATATTTTCTTTTCCCGTACTTCTCACTTCTTGAACTCTCTTCCGGTTTATTGATTTCTTGCCACCTAAAACCTTCGAAAAATTTAATTCAGCGACAATCGCCAACTCCAGTGTTCCTGAATGTTTTTCTTTAATTGTTCTTTCACCTCATTAAAATAATCTCATTCTCTCCCACTTGTGTCTTAGTCGCATTCTCGCCTTTGTTAAATGATGAAAAATTCAAATATTTTTTATCATTGTCTATGAATTATTTGATTTCTTGGCAAAAATAATAGAATGATTTATCATTGCCTTATTCAATGAGCCAAGGTTTTTCCAGACTATAAAGCCCACTTTACTCTGCTATTTAACCCATAGTTAGAGGGAAGATATGGGTTCATGTGTTTCAAATAGCATTTCTGCTTAATATAACAGACTAACATGGAATATGACTTCGACTAGCTGATTGTATTTTTCATGCTGATATCACTTACAATAGCCGCATCTTATTTATACATAAAATTTAACAAATGTAATTACAAAATTATTTAAATGTTGTCGTTATTTTCTGACACTTCTTTGAGGGATTTGCATCAAAATCTAAGGTATTAATCTTTAGTACAGCGGTTCCCAAAGTATGTCGCAACTTACTGATGGGTTGCAAGCGTAATGTTAGTGGATCGTAAAAAGTTATACTAGAATTATGCACTAGCTTCGATTAAACACTGTCTGTTAAGATAATTCAAGACTCGAGCTTTCATTGCTAGGCTGTTGTTGTATCAAGCAATATGTCGTTTTGATGAGCTTGACAAATCAAGCTTAACAAGTTATGTATCAATTTAATCGCTCGTAATCGTAAAAAGGGAATCACTTTTCACCTGGGTCGCCACAAGTTGTGGCCATTAATAGTGGGTCGGGATTCTGAAATCTTTGGGAACCTCTGCTCTAGTATAAATCGTACACAATTTTCGATTTCATTTCCCTTAATATATTATTTGACACTTTTACGCGTAATAGTTTCATTGGTTTAAATTTTGTTCGCCATATTTTTCTTGCAGGGATAATCTGTCATTAGTATGTTTACTCAGCGGTCTATCTAGGATTTTGCTTCCCTATTTGCCATCTGAAAGCAACGTGTGTCATCAGTCAAACTTAGTTCCATCGAAAGTATCTCTCTTCGAAATCCTACAGACTCCCTTATTATATAAAACATTAACTTGACTGTTGTTTTTAATTAAACTTGTATAAAAAAAAAGGATTGCTGCTCAAATACACAATTATATATATTATTTACACTGTTCGGACTGTTGCTCTCATCTTTATTGCCATTTTTACGACGTTTCGGCCATTGTACGCTTCATCCTTCTTCAAGGAGACATGGCCCAGTAGATATAAGCTTCGGTTAGTTCCAGTGACATGACCCAAATAATTGTGAGTTTAATACCTGACTTTAGCAGTGGTGAACAAATAACTTAGAGAGTTGAGTTAAAGGGAGATAAGTATATAGCATTCGAAAGTGGTATTGCACATAGAATGAGAATGATCTCCCCCAGTGATCGATAAAAAGGGTTCGGTTCAAAATTATTCCTCGCGCCTGAAGAAGGCCTGGGGGTTCAACGACCGAAACGTCGTTAAAATGGCAATAAAGATGAGGACAACAGTCCGAAACGTGTAAATAATGAAAATACTACTTCATCTCAGAAGTATAGAGAAATACAATTACATATATATATATATATATATATATATATATATATATATATATATATATATATATAGGATTAAATACAAATATAAAATTTCTCATTTAGCTGATTAGTGTTGCGTTCAGCATTCGAGCTCAAGAGTTTTGTAGAGAGATATTCAAGCAATCACTCCGCTGACTCATCAGGGGATATCAACAATTTTTGTATATGGGCGTGTGCGTATGTATGTGTGTTTGCAATATATATATATATATATATATATATATATATAATGTATGAATCGACTATAGTTAAGGATATAGTTTAGTTTATAGTTAAGGATCAGGCTGAAATATTAGAAAATTTAATAATAAAATAGAAAAAGGCAACTTACATTGACATCAACTATGAACTCGACCACAACTGGATATTCGGGTAACGTAATGGATGTTGGCACGGAAAGTGGAACCGGAGAGTGGAGTTCAGATTCCAGTCTATTCTATTGTATTCACTTTCACACAAATTACCTTGGGAAAGACATGAATCCAAACTTAACCTTTCAAAGTACAATAAAGCAAACTGAAGACTGTTCCAGGTTTGGTGAAGCCCTTCTAAATCTTCTTTCGCGAAGCAAAGCCATGATGATGAAGACCAAATGCACCCCCGGGGCTATTCGATCAATAACGCCAAAGATTATTAATGCGCATGCCGCATTATTATTCTAAGACAAAGCTGTTATTTTTCCATCTAAATCAATGACTTGCGTATAAGATCCAGGATTATGTATTAAAATAAATAATATCACACTGACTTTACCGGAAGAAAACTCTGGTCTTAATCAATTATATATACGTTTTTGCAGAGGAATCGGTTCATCATCATCATCATCACCATCATCAGTTCTATGACTAGGTATGGTTGTACGATTATCAGTTACTAATTGTTGTTATTATTATTATTAGCAAAGAAAATTATTTACATATACTTTTCAATAGTTTTCAACACTAAAAATAAAATAAAATAAAAATAAAATAAAAAATACAGCGACTGACAATGTTAAACAATATTTCGATATGATGTTTGTCTTCAAGTTATTAGTTTTTTAAATTCAAATATAATAATATGTAACTCAAGAAAAAATTATAAGTTTTTGCGGAAACGTTGTTTGTCTTGTAATGGAAATATGGCTGCCCTGGCAATGAACGCGTCAAAACTAATGAAACGCCGAAGGCATGAAACTAAAACATGCTTAATATGATGGTGTTCTTGTTCATCTAGAAATTTTCGTTTAGTTGATTAGTTACAAATCACACAACTTAGTATAGATCTTATAGAACTCTCCTTTCTTTCAGTTCTTGACAAAATCCAACGGAGAATCTGTAATGTGATCGTTCCCGACTTGGCAAGTCAGATACAGTCACTTTCTCACCGGTGTAATGTGGCTTCTCTGTGTCTCTTTTACAAATACTTTCACGGCTTCTGCTCCGATGAATTTAGCTCTCTGGTGCCCTCTAGGTATGAATTTACTCGAGCCACAAGATTAGCAACTAGGTCCTACCCTTTTACTGTGAAACCAATAAAATGTAAAAGCAAATTCTACTCCATCAGCTTCTGTTCTCGCGCCTCCCACCTGTGAAACTCCCTTCCGTTTACTTGCTTCCCCGACAGCTACAATCTCCAAGAATTTAAATGTAAAGTCAAAAGTCATCTCCTACCTCATTGACTCGCATCTTTTCTCTCATGCTTCTTTCTCCGTCCACTCCACTCTCATCTGTATTCTCATCCTTCTCTTACCCACTTTCTAACACCCCCTATCACCTGTCCCTCTTTTTCATAACTTTCCTTCTATGTAACTCATTGTGCGCCAGTGGCAGTAAACTGCATTGCTTGGGGCGATATGATTATAAAAAAAGTCCCTAGGGTTGAAAGTTAGTAATTTACATTCGTAATTATCCTAATTCGTTTTAAAGGTCGAAATGTCGATAGATTCTTAATGTTTTTTTATTATTCATAACGTGCACATTGAGATGCTTATCGAAATTACAGTCGTTTGTAGTAAAATGTTCGGCAAGCTTCATTGATGACACATTGTCGTGTCTGACATCATACCTGTGTCCATTGAATATTTTATATCAGTTTTTTTTTTGTTGTTGTTGTGCATCCCATATAAATCAAGTCAGGTTTGGTACATTGGGTGGTTTGTATTAAATGGGAACCAGTACAATTGAAATTACAGTAAATATAATAATAATAACTCATATTGCTACACTTTGACCCAATATTCATAGATCTACACACACAATTCTTTTAAAATATAATAACCTCCCACTTCACTACAATCATCTACTGTGGTGGCATTCTTTATTATTTTAAGTTTATTTTGTTAATGTAAATTTTCTTTTGTTTTTTTTTTTGTTTTTTATTCTCTAAATAAGGTATATAATTTTGTTTTGACACAGGTGTTTCTTGACACATGTAATTTATTTTAATGGTTACGCAAGGGTAAAAAGGCTGAGAAACGCTGCTCTAGGCTAATACCTCCTACCTGATTATTCCCAGTAATCCCAAGACATGTTTCTTACGGTTGGTTTTTCCTTTCTTACATTTAAACTGAAGGCGGCAAAGAAAGCATACGGTTCTTCGACGAAACGCGTCTTTAATAAATTTTTCTCACTTTGTTTCATCATTTTCATAAATCCTTATGTAATAAGTTCTATTGTTTCAGAGAAGAAATAGTGATTTGTACGAAAGTGAACGCGAGAGACTCGCCCGGATTTTCAACTCGACAAACAATTGCACTTTCCGCGGCGATATCCCCTGACACCTTCTTTTTTTTTTTTTTTTATTTCATCCCAAGCAAGGCGGTTCTACTACTGATGCGCAGGGGGCTACATAAAACAGTAAAAGTTTAAGCAGGAGGAGAGCGAAGAGAAAGACGAACCAGTTACAGGGGGTGTCCGAGAAAGGGCAAGTGAAGGATGGAAATACAAGTGTGATGACAGTTGTGAAGGTAGAGTGAGAAAGAAAAAGATACACGGGGTGGCGTAGAAAGGACAAGGGAAGGACTAGAGTCAAGTGGATAAGAGATGGGAACTAAATTTAAATTACTGGAGGTTGTGGCCGTCAGAAAAGCAAGTATACGGAAGGGAATTCCACAGGCGGGAAGCTACTGGAGCACATCATATCAATTTTATTATGATTAACATAAAATTATCATAAAATTTAACATTATCAGTTGTTATCATCGTTACTACGACGACTATAATACAAACCATTACCATTTTCTGAAATAATTTCTGCTGGCAATAAAAAATATTTAAATTTTTCTCTATTATTTTTTTCTTTCATTGCTTCAGAATTTCAATTATCTTTGAAATAAAGAGAATGTTTCCGCTTCTCATTTTCTGACATTTTAAAAGACAAACAATACGTTTTTCCCCGAAACCTCAAAGCTCAATTTTTACGCATTCTTTTTTAAAACAAATATTTTTTTTTCTGAATCTCTAAAACTCGACAAGTATGCCTTTCTAAAGAAATAAAATTCACTTTTACATTGCGAAATGTCTCCTTATCGAAATGGATGGACAAAATATATCTGCATTTACGATTGCTTGCAGTTTTTCATTTGCGTCACAATTGTTGATTTGTCAATTCACTTTCTTTGTGTTTTCTTTCATCAATGACTGGTCCGCAAGTTTTATAGACACATTATGGCACATTGTTACACAATGTCTATATATTCGTTAAAATTATAACATTACTTTTTACGCTATTTTCCCCAATACAAGCCAGAAGATCCACTCAAGTCATGTTTATACATTTCTCAGCGAATACTTTTCAGATAAATAGTTAACTATGAATACAGTGGTAAATATAAAGAGACAAAGAAGAATAGATGACATCTTAAAACACACTAATTAAACCGTAGAATGCAAACATTGATTTATTAGTCATAATAATCTAGGTAGATACCGCCAAAATATCGTGCAGACGTAGTAACAGACATACAACGTGTTATTTTAAAATCAATTAGGAATAGATAAAATAATTTAATTGGAGTAGATAGATCTATCTATCGCTCGGTTCACACTCCACCCACGTCTATTGAACAAGTTAAGAGGCTCATCCCTTGTTCCCTGTTTAGGATGTGGTTTCCGGCGTTCTCTTTTCCAATCTTTTCACTATTACGTAGCTCCCTGCACATCAGGGGTGATACGATTAATAAAGAAAAAATACAATTCTAGAGCAGATGTCTTATAGAAAATGGATAAATATCACGAAATATGGGCCCCGAAAGAGACTCACAAATGCTATTAAGGTCCATGTGACTCTAGATTCTAGTATTCAAGACCCCATTCATGTTTACACGCAAAGGCGAGACACAATTCAGCAATGACCAAACTACAAAGAGACCATCTCAGACTAAGGTGCCACCGTCCACGGTAATAACTAAATTTCACCTGCCTTCTTTATCCACGTTTCTATTAATACTAAGCACGCATAAAAATACTGACTCTTTAACATAAACACTCATTTTCCTTCCCGCATACGTATCAGTACAATTTATTTTCTATCGAAGAACTTACTAACATAAAAAAGGACATCACTCTTTCAGTACCTTCAACCAACTTTTTGCATACTTGTTATTATATAAAATTAATATTATTTATTAATAGTGCGTTGTCTTTTCCTAATGAATTTTATTCTTTCCAGGAGAGTTGTGGGATTATTCTGAGATGGCGAAGTACGAGCATTCCCGAAGCAATATTTTATGTTACTGTATCCGACGTTCCGAATTTTGACGTTTAACAAAAATTCTAGTAGGAATGATTCCTATATGATTACACTAATAGAGAGAAAGAAAAATAGAGAAATATCTGAATGAAATGAGATAGATAGATAGATAGATAGATAGATAGATAGATAGATAGATAGATAGATAGATAGATAGATAGATGAAATGAACGAAACAAACAAAAGAACACAGATAGATAGATAGATAGATAGATAGATAGATAGATAGATAGATAGATAGATAGATAGATAGAAATAAAGAACGAAACAAACAAAAGAACACAGATAGATAGATAGATAGATAGATAGATAGATAGATAGATAGATAGATAGATAGATAGATAGATAGATAGATGAAATGAACGAAACAAACAAAAGAACACAGATAGATAGATAGATAGATAGATAGATAGATAGATAGATAGATGAAATGAACGAAACAAACAAAAGAACATAGATAGATAGATAGATAGATAGATAGATAGATAGATAGATAGATAGATAGATGAAATGAACGAAACAAACAAAAGAACACAGATTGATAGATAGATAGATAGATAGATAGATAGATAGATAGATAGATAGATGAAATGAACGAAACAAACAAAAGAACACAGATAGATAGATAGATAGATAGATAGATAGATAGATAGATAGATAGATAGATAGATGAAATGAACGAAACAAACAAAAGAACACAGATAGATAGATAGATAGATAGATAGATAGATAGATAGATAGATAGATAGATGAAATGAACGAAACAAACAAAAGAACACAGATAGATAGATAGATAGATAGATAGATAGATAGATAGATAGATAGATAGATAGATAGATGAAATGAACGAAACAAACAAAAGAACACAGATAGATAGATAGATAGATAGATAGATAGATAGATAGATAGATAGATAGATAGATAGAAATGAAATGAACGAAACAAACAAAAGAACATAGATAGATAGATAGATAGATAGATAGATAGATAGATAGATAGATAGATAGATAGATGAAATGAACGAAACAAATAAAAGAACACAGATAGATAGATAGATAGATAGATAGATAGATGAAATGAACGAAACAAACAAAAGAACACAGATAGATAGATAGATAGATAGATAGATAGATAGATAGATAGATAGATAGATAGATAGATAGATGAAATGAACGAAACAAACAAAAGAACACAGATAGATAGATAGATAGATAGATAGATAGATAGATAGATAGATGAAATGAACGAAACAAACAAAAGAACATAGATAGATAGATAGATAGATAGATAGATAGATAGATAGATAGATAGATAGATAGATAGATAGATAGATGAAATGAACGAAACAAACAAAAGAACACAGATTGATAGATAGATAGATAGATAGATAGATAGATAGATAGATAGATAGATAGATGAAATGAACGAAACAAACAAAAGAACACAGATAGATAGATAGATAGATAGATAGATAG
>JBBBDQ010000468.1:2962500-3115000 GCA_037127315.1 Ascarosepion bandense
CTCTCGTCTATATGGAGAAAAGTAGATTTTTCATCAGGACAATGCTGCAATCCACAACGCTCGAAGCTCGAAGGAGTTTTTTGTATGAAAACTAGCATACAGCTTTTGAGCCATCCACTGTGCTCTCCAGATCTAAAACCATTCGAGTATTTTTTTTAATCATATCACCCCAAGCAAGGCGGTAACTAGATAAACATTTTCGCATTTCCAGGGGGCTACATAAGAGTAAAAAGATTGGAAAAGAGAAAGCCGGAAACCACATCCTAAACAGGGAACAAGGGATAAGCCTCTTCACCTGTTCAATAGACGTGGGTGGAGTGTGAACCGGGTGATAGTTTAGTCAATCTACTCCAATTGAGGAGAAAAAGAAAGAAAAGAGTAAGAAGATTGGAAAAAAGAAAGCCGGAAGCCACATCCTAAACAGGGAACAAGGGATGAGTCTCTTCACCTGTTCAAAGGACAAGGGTGGAGTGTGAACCGGGCGATAGTTTAGTCTATCTGCTCCACTTGAGAAAAAAAAAGAAAAAAGTAAGAAGATTGGAAAAAAGAAAGCCGGAAACCACATCCTAAACAGGGAACAAGGGATGAGCCTCTTCACCTGTTCAAAAGATGTGGATGGAGTGTGAACCGGGCGATAGTTTAGTCTGTTTATAAATAGATGGCAAAAAACGATTTTTTTAAAAAAAATCATATCACCCTGAGCAAGGCGGTAACGCCACTGATGTGCAGGGGGCTACGTAAGAGTGAAAAGATTTGAAAAGAGAAAGCCGGAAACCACATCCTAAACAAGGAAACAAGGGATGAGCCTCTACACCTGTTCAATAGACGTGGGTGGAGTGTCAAACCGGGCGATAGTTTAGTCTATCTACTCCAATTTAAAAAAATAAAGAAAAGAGTGAAAAGATTGGAAAAAAGAAAGCCGGAAACCACATTCTAAACAGGGGACAAGGGATGAGCTTCTACACCTGTTCAATAGACGTGGGTGGAGTGTCAAAGGACCAGCAAAACTTGAATTGCATTTTTTTTAATATCATAATTCTTAAAGCAAAATTCATTGAATTAAAAATTATAAACATGGATTGCAATTTAAAATTTGGATGCTCTTCCTGTTGTAGTTTATGTATCCATTAGCAAGCATCCCAAGCACCACTCATGCAGAAATTAATAATGAGGATACCAAAGCGAATTCTCGAAATAATTCGTAAAAATTAAGGATATACTGAATATTCAATTAACGTTGTGATATATTTGTTCTGTACTTTTTTATTTTTTTATTTACATGGTCTTATTATGACCAATCAAAACATTTTTTCAATGTTTGTTTAAATTAATTCAATAAAAAGCTTAAAACTTTTTAATTAAATGTAAATGTTTTGCAAATATATTTTGATTAAATTAATAGTATTTTATATTTTTTAACCCATTTGTATCTTGTTTTAAGATTTTGACCATGAGTATATATATATATATATATATATATATATAAATATATATATTCTAAACATATAATGTTAAATATAATAGACAATGAAAGTCTATTATGTTTAATCATGAGCCCTTCTAAACATCGTATTTTGGCTTTAATTTCAGGTGAAAATAAAGGAAAAAGTTGTCTAACATTTGGATATATATATATATATATATCTATATATATATACGGAACATTACTTTTAGAATGTATTATATATATATATATATATATATATATATATAGTGTATCGAGGCAGCATATAATGATCAGAGTAAAATTAAACAACATTTCTTAGAAAAACATAGTCATGTAGGTAATATCAGACAGATTTTAGTCAACAATACAATAATCCTCACTCATACACACCGTAAAAAGAACCTTCAGATATTGGAGGACATCTGCATTAAATCCAAACAAACCAAGCTTGATAAAATCACGTTTAAATCTGGTCATAACACATTACATTGCATTTAAATATATGGTTCTGTTATCATTTTGAGCTCTCACGCGGGTGATGTCATAGAACGCATTACAAATTTACGAACTGCGTTTGTTATTTTTGGTAACTGTTATTGTTGTTTAGCAAAGCTTTATGTCAACACAAGATAAAGTCGTCGCTGATGGTGGATGTTTTTAAGTTAACATCCTTGTAACCGCTCTCAAGACGGCTAATGTGAGCCGAAAGCTTAGAATCAACTTAATAAAAAATTATCCAAATATTTGAGAATTTGTTTCTTTATTTTCACCTGAAATTAAAGCCAAAATACGATGTTGAGAACGGGTCATGATTAAACATAATATATTCATTGTCTCTTATATTTAACAGTATATATATATATATATATATATATATATATATATGAGACAAATTCCCGACTCTGTTAATACTAGAATTGACAGATTATCTTCAAACAAAAAAATTTTTGACACACCCCAAAAACATATAATGAGGCGAATTTCAAAAGCTGCTTTTTTATTACGAATTTTTAAAATATAATAATACCGATAAGACCAACAGTAGAAAGAAAACAATTTGGTTCAACCTTCCATTTTGTAAATTATGTAATATTAATATCAGTAAATATCTCGTAGTCCCCGTCATAGAATATTTAATAGGAAAATTAACTTTTCGTGTACTAAAAATATAGAAAGTATAATCAACTCTCACAAAAGTTGAAACTTTATCGAGATCAGTCAGTCAGTTAAGTGCCATACGTGATACACGCTTGGACGATCATGTCTCGAAAGAGACATGACTGACTGGGCCGAAGATTATCCCGCAGTAGGTGCCATTGCTTTCTGCGGTAGACTGGTTGCCGACCAAGGCTATAGAACCCAATCTGTCCTGCTATTTGCCCCATAACTGGAGGGAAGAGACGGATTAATACCTTTCCCAAGGGTATTTGCGCATAAATGAATACAATGGATTCAACTGGAATTCGAACTCGGCTCCCCGGTTTCTCGTTCCGAGCCGATATCCACTGTACCACAACGCACATCCTTTATCCAGATATAAAAACCAAATTGATAACCCGAAGCTACCAAGCCAGCTCCAGATTAACAACTCGTAGTCGAGCCAACCTTAGTTCTGCAACTCCTAACCAAAGCAACCCTAGAGTTGCCCGGAATCCACAAGACATATATGATGCAGCTGGACAGGACAGGCATACACCTAGATGCAATTGTAGAATTAAAAATGAGTGTCCTATGGGGGGAGAATGTATGACAGAAGGGGGTGGTATATCAAGCTATGATATACCCAAAAGAAATTCTACGTCGGTATTTCAGCAGGTGCTTGGAAGCAACGTTTATACAATCACACACTCCTTTTCCAATCCTGAATTAAGAAACCAGACATATCTATCCAAATATATCTGGTCATTGAAAGACAAGAACTTAACCACTATGATTAAATGGAAAATCGTTAAAAAATCTAGCACACCCACCAACTTCAACAATTGCTGTCACCTATGCCTTGATAAAAAATCACCATTATCAAACACAAAAATCAATTAAATCTGCTGAATTTGAGAAAGGAACTAGTTTTTAAATGCCGACATAGGAGCCGCTTTACATTATGTTAAATTATGTGAAGTCTTTTCACACATCACTATATCTTTTGTCGGACACTATCTTACGGAATATTATTTATTCGGACCCTATTGTTATATGTGTCGATTACTTTATATATACGGGTTTATATGTGCCTATGGTATTGCTTTCATGTTTATATCTTATCCTTATAGAGTTATATTGTATTCATTTACTTTATTTTATTTTATTTTATTTTATTTTTATTTTATTTTTATTTTATTTTTAATATCTGGCCCTTTTTAGATATTCTTTCTTATATTATCTCATCGCGTTCAAATATGTAGTTAATAAATTTGTGTCGATATAGTTTCTTATATATAAATATATATCATTATTATTGTTATTATTATTTATTAATATATATATAAGTATAAATATATATATCTATATATTCTTTTCTATTTATTTTTTATTTTTTATTTATTAATTACTTGATTTTTGTCTTTTCGCCTTTAAAAATATATGTGTATGTATACATTGTATTTATACATATTTGTTTTTACGGGTGTGTGTATGTGTGTGTTCGTATATATGTGTGTGTGTATGTGTGTGTACATATATATGCGTGTGCGTGTATGTGTGTGTACGTATTTATGTGTGGGGGTATGTGTGTGGGGGGGCATGTGTGTGTACGTATATATGTTTTTTTTTTTTACATTATTAACGTTGTATTGTATTATAACTGTATCGTTGACTGAATAATTTTCCCACATTATTAACGTTATATTTTTTTTTAATCATATCACCCCAAGCAAGGTGATAACGCCACTGATGCGCAGGGGGCTACGTAAGGGTAAAAAGAATGGAAAAGAGAAAGCCGGAAACCACATCCTAAACAGGGAACAAGGGATGAGCCTCTTCACCTGTTCAATAGATGTGGGTGGAGTGTGAACCGGGTGATAGTTTAGTCTATCTACTCCAATTAGTCTATCTACTCCAATTAAATTGTGTTATAATAGTATTGTTGACTGAATAATTAGTATAATTTTGATTATATGGTGGTGTGGTGGTAATTGTGATTACAACTTATTGATTAATTATTATATCTTAAATATTTTTATTTTCTTAATTTTTTTAGTTACTAATTTCTTATCTTTTCACTGTTAATATGTAAAATTTATTTTTAAATTAAATAATTAAGTTTAAACAATTAAAATTAAATAGAATACATAAATTTATTTTTAAATTAAATAATTTATTTATTTGTTTATTTTTTTTATTTGTTTACTTATTTATTAATTTATTTTTTTTTGCAATATATTTTTTGCATTAATAACATTATATTGTATCATAATTGTTTTGTTGACTGAATAATTAGTGTAATTTTAATTATCTAGTGATGTGGTGGTAATTACGGATTCATTAACTATTATTGTTTTAATATTTTTAATTTTCTTAATTTTTTAGACTCTAATTTCTTAGCCTTTCACTGTTAATATATAATATTTAATTTTTTTATTCTTATTTTCTCATATCATCTTTTATTTCAAATATAAATTTATTCCTCTCTTCTTTCTTCTTCTTCCCCTTTCGTTTCTTCTTCTTCTGTGTGCCCTGTCCTTTCAGGACGTAAGCGATCATGGCTTTCCACGCCTCCCTATCCCTGGTGGCTCTTAGCATGCCTTCTCCTGTTACACCATGCAACCCTCGTTCCATCATCCACCTGATCAGGTCCTTCAAATATGTTATCCACTGCTTTCTCCTGTCTCTTTTCCCTCAGCCTGGCCTGTTAGTATCAGGTTCTCCAAGCCCTCTTTTCTCATTGCATGTCCCAGGAACTTCAGCTGTCTCTTCCTGATGCTCAGTATTAATTTCCTTTTTGTTTCCATCATTTCCAAAACCTCATTATTGCTCACATGCTCGATCCGTGATATTCGCAGCATCCTTCTGTAGAACCACATTTTAGTTACTTCAAGTTTTTCCTTCATCTTTGATGATATTGTCCAACATTCACTGCCATATTGGAGAACTGACATTATAAAGCAATCCAGTGTTCTTTTCTTTGTTTCTAACAAAATTGTTCTGTTTCTTAATACTTTACTCAACTTCTGGAATGCTTCCTTCGCCATGCACTTTCCGTCTTCTGTTCTCACACTTCCCGGGTATTTAAATTTTTGTACCTGCTTGATTTTAGTATCCCCGACCTGTATTTGGTATATTGGGCTGCCTTTTTTTTACTGAAGACCATGCATTCGGTTTTCTTGCAGTTTATTCGTAGACCTTTCTTGTCACTCTCTTCAGCTACCTTCTGTAGGAGGTCTTGTAAAATTCGAAGAGTCTAGGCACCATCGCGAAGACCTCATTCGAACAAATACGATGAATATATTTATAGAAAAGGCAAAGGGAAGCAACTGTTGGAAAGTAACTGAAGAAAGAAAGAAAGAAAGAAAGAAAGAAAGAATATAAAAAATGAAGAAATAAAAAATAAAGAAAAATATGGATTTAAGTATATGTATCTCACATCATGTGGATGTGCGTTGTGGTGCAGTGGATATCGACTCGAACAAGAAATCGGGGAGCCGAGTTCAAATTCTAGTTGAATTCCTTGCATTCACTTACGCGCAAATACCCTTGGGAAAGGTATTAATCTATCTCTTCCCTCCAGTTATGGGTTAAATAACAGGACAGATTGGGTTCTATAGCTTTGGCTGGCAACAAGTCTACCGCAGAAAGTAATGGCAACCTACTGCGGGATAATCTTCTACTCAGCCTGTTATGTCTCTTTCGAGTCATGATCGCCCAAGCGTGTATCACGTATGGCACTTAACTGACTGATCTAACATCAAAATTACGTCTCATAGGTTCAAATCCATCATGTCCACAACAACTAATTAATGTTCTTGGCTCTTTAATCCTATCGATCGATCATTTTATGTTCTTATGAATTTTAAAGTATTAAAAAGAAATAAAATGTTTGTACGAAATGACAGTCATTTTGTTATGTTATTAATTTTGTAAGGATCGACCACACGACCTGGTATGACTTTGATTCTTTCATCAAACTAAAACATAGAACTAAGAGACCGAGCCAAGTTCATAGGCTTAAGAAAGCGTGCACTGAAACGAGCTCAGAACGCATCATAATTATATTCATGATATGGCAGGACTGTCCAGACATTCTGACTATATTAATAATGGCGTCCATATTTCTAAATATTTTACCGTTGAAACGAACGAAATATTTACATGAGAGAAAAGAGAAATCGATTTAACCGTCTAAATTTGCAAAGCTCTTTCGCTTATTGATAATATTCTTCTTATAAATTGATGGTTTTAGTTTTGCTTTTTGTTTTTAAAGACTAGTGTCATGTTATTCATTGTAAGAGTCACAACATTTCGGCAGCTGTACCGTCTGGATTTCTTCAGGTTAATCGTTTTTATCTGAACACTTTACTTAATTCTCTGGGACAAATTATACTCATTTTAATTCTCATGTAATTCATTTATGTTATTTCGCCTTTGTGATTTGTCTCCTCAAATAAACAAGAACCTGAAATATTGACAAATTTTGGGTCTCCAACTTTGAAGTACCTGGAAACATTTTGACTAAAAATAGCAGTGAATTTAATAATTTTCAGGATATTTTTTAATAATCGTGTCGCCCTAAGCAAGGCATTTTACTGCCACTGTTGTGCAGGGGGTTACATAGAAGGAATGTTGAGGAGTGAGAAGTTGCAGGGAGTGTCAGGAAGAGAGTAAGAGAGGGAAGAGATTACTGCTGAGAGTGGGGTGGACGAGGAGGAATGTTATGAGGAGTGAGAGGCTGCAGGGGGTGTCAGGAAGAGAATAGGAGAGGGAAGAGAGTACTGATGAGAGTGGGGTGGATGTAGAAAAGCATGAGAGAGAGGATGTAAGTTAGTGAGACAGGAGATGACTATTGACTTTACATTTAAATTCTTGGAGATTGTAACCGTCAGGAAAGCAAGTATGCGGAAGAGATTTCGACAGGCGGGAAGTGCGAGAAAAGAAGCTGATGAGTAGAATTTGCGTTTATAATTTATTGGTTTTACAGTAAAAGGGTTGCTAATCTTGTGGCTCGAGGAAATTCATGTATGGGGGTACCAGGGATATAGCGTAATATTTCAGTATTTGGTGAGACTCTTTGGAACGAATAACTGAACAAAAGACAGAACAGAATCCTTATTACAATTCAGTCAGTTAAGTGCCATATGTGATACACGCCTGGGCTCGAAAGTCTGGGAAGAATATTATCTCGCACTAGGTTGGCATTACTTTCTGCGGTAAACTGGTTGCCAGCCAAGGCTAGAGATCTCAATTTGTCCTGTTATTTAACCCATAACTGAAGGGATGAGACGGATAAATACCTTTCCCAGGGTATTTGCGCGTAAATTAAGGCAAGGAATTCAAATGGAATTCGATCTCGGCTCTGCGGTTTCTCGTTCCGAGCCGATATTCACAAAACCACAACGCACATCTATTATTGCAATTATTTATTGAAAAAAAAAATCTATTTAATATTGTAAGTACATGATAATTATCTGACATATAGTCAAAGTTTCTTGATGCTTCGCTGTTCAGGACCCACAGTTCAAATAAGAGTTCTTAAGAGCGAATAGGTATCAATTTGGAATCGGTCTATATTTTTCAATATTTCAATGTTTTTATACACATATTATTGCTCTAGATAGTAAGCGAACATTTTTCGGAAACATTTATGTTCGCCTTGACATACGTGAAATTATATAATTTTACATATCTTCTTCTTTTATGTGCCCTGTCCCTTCAGGACGTAGGCGATCATGGTTCTCCACGTCTCTCTATCCCTTGTGGCTTTTAGTATGTTTGCTCCTGTTACTCCTGGCAACCCCCGTTCCGTCATCCACCTGATCAGGTCCTGCAAATATGTTACCGCTGCCTTCCTCTGTCACTGTTTCCTTCTATCTGGCCTGTCAGTATCAGGTTCTCCAAGCTCTCCTTCCTCATTGCGTGTCCCAGGAACTTCAGTTGTCTCTTCCCTATGCTCAGTATTAATTTCCTTTTTGTTGTCATTCTTTCCAACACCTCATCGTTGCTTGCATACTCAGTCCACAATATCCGCAGCATCCTTCTGTAGAACCACATTTCCGCTGCTTCCAGTTTGGTCCTCATTTTCGATGATATTGTCCAGCATTCACTGCCGTATTGAAGAACTGACATCACATAGCAATCCAGCCCTCTTTTCTTTGTTTCTAGTGAAATTTTCCTGTGTGTTAGTACTTTACTCAGCTTCTGGAACGCGTCCTTTGCCATGCCAATTTGCCTATAAGTGTCATTAAGTCATTAAATTTTTTTATTTCCTTTCCGATTTATTGATAAATACAATCTTTCAAAATTTAAATGCAACGTCAATAGCCATCTTATATCGTCTTGAATCCTGTTCATCTTTTTTCCTTTCTTCAATCCTCTTTTCTATCATTTTCACTCTATATATATATATATATATATATATATATATATATATATATATATATATATAACCCCCCCCATGAGTAGTAGTGCCATTACCGCCTTACTTTGAGTGAAATGATTTTTAAAAAATCGAAAATTATACAGACTGACTCTTGACTTGAAAAAAACAAAACTGAAGCGCACATGAAAACACCCACACGGAATTTTGTTCGACAAAGTGACATTTTGATTTCTCACTACACCCCTCCAGTATTCCCTGTGCATTTGGAACCCTGGCGCAGTTTATCGCAAAATTCATAATCTTGTCAAATAGCTGAATACTTGATGCTTAGCCAAGGGTGTTTTTATTTTGACACCAACACTGGATAGGTTGCCTCCAGGCCTCATACTGTTATTTAACCCATAACTGGAGGGAAATGAGGGATTAATACCTTTCCCAAGGGTATCAGTGCTTAAGTGAATGCAGAGTACTCAACTGGAATTCGAACACGGCTCATCGATTTCTCTTTCCAAGCCGACATCTACTGCACCACAACGCACATCTGTCACTGAACGCTTACAGCTCCTGGACTTCCCCAAGCGGTCAACCATCTAAGTACTGACCAGGCTCACGTTGCTTAACTTCGATGATCAAACGAGAACCGGTGTATTCACCGTGATATGCCGTAAGCATATGATTACTAGAAAGAGCAATAACAGTTAGTTAACTTGAGAAACTTATTAATCGGAAAATCTATTGTTAGGATGTGCGTTGTGGTGCAGTGGAGATCAGCTCGGAACGAGAAATCGGGGAGCCGAGTTCCAATTCTAGTTACGCACAAATACCGTTGAGAAAGGTTTTAATCCCTCTGTTCCCTTCAGTTATGGGTTAAATAACAGGAGAAATTAGGTTCTATAGCCTTGGCTGGCAACCAGTCTACCGCAGAAAGTAATGGCAACCTACTGCGGGATTGTCTTCTGCCCATTCAGTCACGTCTTTTTCGAGAAATAATCGCCCAAACATGTATCACGTATGACACTTGACTGATTGTAGGTCGACGATTTCATAAATTTCATCGCTAACATTTCGGTTACTGAATACGAAACATTTCCTTAAATGGAAACGGTTAATCTCGCCACTACTACTGAAATCATAGTACACAATTACAAATTAATAAGCAATTGTTCCTATAAAAACAAAAAAAGAAGAAAAAATATTCAAATTGTTTCTTCATGACTACAAAGAACAATACATTACTTTGTTCCAGTTTGTTCTTTAAATATCCAAGACTATTGGTTGCGGGCAATGCAATGGATATTTTCAAGACAAGTCTTCTGATGAGATCTTCTTTTTGGCACCTCGACTTTACGAATTGAAACGCAGTACTAGATTGTCAGCTAGGTCTCATCATTTCTCTGTTGAAATGATGAAATGTAACCGTAAGTTCTATGCTAATATTTTCTTTTCTCAAACTACTCGCTTTTCATTTAACTTTATCATAAACAATTTAAATTCAGTCTTCTGTTTACCTTCTGTTTTCTTGGTTCCTTGTTTTTCTTTATTCCTATTGTTCCCCACCCTTAATAATGTTTTTTCTTTACCTCATATTCTTTCTCACTCTTTGCGTCATAGTGGATTTATTACCTTGCTTGCGTTGAAATGATTTTAAAATGTGTTTAGTAATGACGTCTTTCCTAGTGGATACCTTACAACAGTGGATGTGCATTATATTAGCTGCAACTTCGTAAAATGCTTCACAAGCAAAACAAAGAAAAACGTTTCCTTCTAGAAGCATTCAAAATACTATTTCTCGTAATATCTAAAACACCAGCTTGTAATAAGCTAACACCATATGCCTGACATCTTTTCCTAATGGTTAAAAAAAAAGAATTATGGGCTTTGTGCAAATTAAAAGTACATAATTTTCTTCAAAAATGCATAAAATTCTATACCTATACAATCAAAATTTGCATCATCAACACTACTTTAAACAAAAGGTTAGCATGGAATCTCACATCAGTACGAGAAAGATCGGAATCAAAAACTTTGCTAGAAACAAGGTAAAGAATACTAAATTGATTAATTGATATACGTCCTTCTGTATTACCTTGGGTGCTGGACAATCTCGTCAAAAATGAGAAAAAGACTCGAGGTAACAGAAAGATGGTTATACAGAAGGATACTGAGGATACCATAGACCAAACATGTGAGCAGTGACAAAGTTCTAGAAAAAATGAAAACAAGAAGGAAACTTATACTTAACATCAGGAAGAGACAGTTGAGGTTTCTAAGGCACATAACGAGAAGAAATGACTGGAAAAATGAACTTGAGTAAAATGGAAGACACAACAGTGTTCAGGATAAATAACAGACAACATTTATTAACAGCTACAAAGAAGAGAAAGTTATGGAGAACTATGATCGCCTATGCCCTGAGGAGATACAGCATATAAAGAAAAAGAACTTGAGAAGCCAATTTTCCTAAAAAAAATGTTTTAAAACCAAACGATATATAATAATAAAAGAAACAATTACTGAGATGTATCAACTGAATATTGAAGGTTGATGCTCACTTGCAAGAACGTGACGGTGAATATACCAAGAACTGCTGTTTTCTTTGTGAATAGGACAGTCGAGACAGAAATTCTCATCAAGAGAAAGCTGGGACGAAAAATATTCAACACACAACACTAATTGAGTTAAAGAAAATTTTGTTGCCACTTCTTCATAGCTTAGTCTTATGAAAAAGTTCGTGAAGGCTATGGGCAAAACAAAAGTAGTATTCACATATCTGCCGAATAAATTCCCCAGGATAAGTAAAGCAAAGATAAAGAAAGACATCTTTGTTCGTCCCTCGTGTTGTAAACTTCTTCTGGATGCAAATATATGTATTACTAGCAGTATAGCCCGGCGTTGCTCGGGTGTAATGAAAGCTTTAAAACTAATCCATGGTCCAGGAGCTCAAACTCTTTGAACTCTTTGCACGAAAGACTAAAAAGCAATAGTTGTTTCCAGTTAAAACGAAACCCTAGACTGAAAGAAAAATGAATGGATGTAAGTCAAATTTTGATTTCCTGATATCGATATCAAATAAGTTTTTTTCGTCGTAAACTGAATTTTGAAGGCTAAATAAGTCCTCTGAGTAAATGGTATCATGGCTGAGACTAAGAACTACAATTATACCTACTTAAAGCCAAACCCGAAGCAAAAAATAAAATAAAAGGGCTGAAAAATTACAGACATACAGGCAGATAAACAGACACACACACAAACATCTTGCCTTTTATATATATTATCGATTTTCTGCATTATTGTAAGAACTGCAACCTTGAAACTTCTGAATATCGTTTCTTATGTCTTTGTCTATGAGTGTATTAAATTTGATTAATATCGGGCCACTCCTTCTATCACCCGATTTTTTTCCATTATCGATTTTTTATATTTATCGGGGTACCTCGACACAAAACCTAGCTAAGAACACTCGCAGACGCTTATAGTACAACTGTGTAGATTTTCAAGAAATTCGGTTCTGCCGTTTCGGATTCTATAGGTAACGGACACATACACACACACGCACACACACACACACACACACACACACACACACACACACACACACACACACACACAAAGTTCCATTTATAAATAACTTTTTTGGATAATGAAAGAGCTTAAAATTATAGAAAACAAATGTAAGACTCCATGAAAGCACGCAAATATTTCGTCTGTATCATGTCGCTGAAGTTCGATTTCTTAGATTCGTATCGAGGTGGTCATACAGTCCACATTAAATTGATAACTGAGATTAAGGGTAAAATATTACCATTGTGTAACAAGACAGCTTTAAGACTTGCTTTAAGAACAGCTTCTATTTCTCTGGATTGCATAAGATCACTGATGTCATTGAAGTACACCAAATTCCCTTCTATGAAGGAGAATAGGACGAGATCTTTATGACCATCACTGTAATGACAAATCCGTACAATACCAGCTAATAGATTCTATCACATTAACCTAGAAACTAACAGTTCTGCTTTACTCTTGGAAGTTCCAAACCTCTAAGACCTTTAGATTACTTTTAGTTATTAGTTGTGGTTCAGAGATGGGTGTTGGACAATAACCATTATCTTAAGATGTTAGATCGTTTAGGCACTAAGGTATCGTTGTCTTTTATATTTATCTGATTCAATTTTATACGATTCTGGTGTTTCTGAGATTGGTATAGCTTCATTATGGTTGACGGGACGCAAAGATTAATTTATTTGATATTGCACTGTCCGTCCCATTTTCTTTGACAGTCTCTTAGCAATTGGAGGCAACATGCAGAAGTAGCAGTCAATGACATGATCGGTTGACTCTCTCATTGTTACTGCAAAGAACATAAACTTTTTTTCTTGCTGGTTAGCCATTGACTGAGATTTACTGCTCGGGTATGACAGCATATGTGCGGAGCCCACTTTTTGTCTCGGTCTCCGATTTTGCATCCAAAATATAGTTGGTGAGTTTTTGTCTCAACAAATGTTATATATCGCTTTTGAGATGCAAAAGTCCCTTCACTGCACACATGGCAGAAGTTATCGGCTTTCTTAAGACATTGACGGCGTATTTTTCACAGGTCAGTTGAATGTGTGAAAACCTGAGTGGAAAGTAAAATAACAATTGGTTTATTAGGTGAATGATAATATATAAGGTTATTAGGAGAATAAAGGATGCGCGTTGTGGTGCAGTGGATATCAGCTCGGAACGACAACTCGAGGAGCCGAGTTCGAATTCCAGTTGAATTCCTTGCATTCATTTAAGCACAAATACCATTGGGAAAGGTATTAATCCGCCTCTTCCGTCCAGTTATAGGTTAATTAATAGGAAAGATTGGGTTCTATAGCCTTGGCTGGCAACCAGTCTACCGCAGAAAGCAATGGCAACCTAATGCGGAATAATCTTCCGCCCAGTCAGTCATGTCTTTTAGGGTACTTAACTGACTAATAATTAATTTGTCAAGGTCAACAATTTTAATGAAAGTCAGTCAGTTAAGTGCCATACGTGAAACACGCTTAGCTGATCATGTCTTGAAAGAGACTTGGCAGAAGATTATCCTGCAGTAGGTTGCCATTGCTTTTTGCGGTAGACTGGTTGCCAGCCAAGGCTATAGAACCCAATCTGTCCTGCTATTTAACCCATAACTGGAGGGAAGAGACGAGTTAATACCAAGGGTATTTGTGCTTAAGTGAATGCAATGGATTCAGCTGGAATTCGAACTCGGCTCCCCGATTTCTCGTTTTGAGTCGATATCCACTGCACCACAATGCACATAAATCTAGAGCGAATCGAGAGTTCTGAGCATCATTTTTATTTCCAGTACCCCCGAATTAGCTAAGATTGGCAGTTTTTTGTTTTTAAACCTCTCATGTCCGAGACGAGTGCAACCGTTTACTAAGCCTGTTGTGTTGAAGGAAGAAAATGATTAGAATAAAACAGTTGTCTAAATTAGACTATGCAATGTTATTTACGGTGACAAAGAATGAAATGTAAAGTCACTAGTCATCTCCTGTCACACTAACTTACATCCTCTCTCTCTCATGCTTTTCTACATCCACACCAGTCTCATCAGTACTCTCTTTCCTCTCCTACTCTCTTCCTGACACCCCCTGCAACCTCTCACTCCCCATAACATTCCTCCTCGTCCACCCCACTCTCAGCAGTAATCTCTTCCCTCTCCTACTCTCTTCCTGACAACCCCTGCAACCTCTCACTCCCCATAACATTCCTCCTCGTCCACCCCACTCTCAGCAGTAATCTCCTCCCTCTCCTACTCTCTTCCTGAGACCCCCTGCAACCTTTCACTCCTCATAACATTCCTCCTCGTCCACCCCACTCTGCAGTATCTCCTCCTACTCTCTTCCTGAGACCCCCTGCAACTCCTCACTCCCAAATATTCCTCCTCGTCCACCCCACTCTCAGCACTTCCTCCTACTCTCTTCCTGAGAAACCCTGCAACCTCTCACTCTTCATAACATCTTCCTGTCTACCCCACTTCCTCAGCAGTAATCTCCTCCTCTTCCTACTTCTTCCCGAGACCCCAACCCCCTCACCTCATAACATTCCTCCCCGTCCACCCCACTCTCAGCAGTAATCTCCTCCCTCCTACTCTTCCTGAGAACCCTGCAACCCCTCACCCTCATAACATTCCTCTCGTCCACCCCACTCTCAGCAGTACTCCCTCCCTCTCCTACTCTTCCTGAGAAGTCCCTGCAACCCCTCACCTCCATAACATCTTCCTCCGGTCCACCCCACTTCAGGTGCAATCTCCCTCCCTCTCCTACTCTCTTCCTGAGAAACCCTGCAACCCTCACTCCTCATAACATCTCCCCACCACCCCCACTCTCAGCAGTAATCTCTCCTCTCCTACTTCCTTCCCAGAACCCTGCAACCTCTCACTCCCATAACATTCCTCCTCGTCCACCCCACTTCAGCAGTAATCTCCTCCCTCTCCTACTTCCTTCCTGAGACCCCCTGCAACCTTTTCACTCTCAGCAACATCCTCCTCGTCCACCTACCAGCAGTAATTCCTCCTCTCCTGCCCCCTTCCTGAGACCGCAACCTTCTCACCCTCAAGGAAGAGCCCTCCTCGTCCACCCCACTCTCAGCAGTAATCTCCTCCCTCTCCTACCTCTTCCCAGAAACCCTGCAACCTCTCACTCCTCAACATTCCCTCTCCTCGTCCACCCCACCTCAGCAGTAATCTCCTCCCTCCCAGGCCTTTCTGAGACCCCCTGCAACCTCTCACCTCATAACATTCCTCCTCGTCCATCCCACTCTCAGCAGTAACCTCCTCCTCTCCTACTCTCTTTCCAGAAACCCTGCACCTTCATCATAACATTCCTCCTCGTCCACCCCACCCTCAGCAGTAATCTCCTCTCCTACTTCTTCAGGGAGAAACCCTGCAACCTTCTCACTCCCCATAACATTCCTCCTCGTCCACCCCGCCCCTCAGCAGTAATCTCCTCCCTCTCCTACTCTTCCTGAAAAACCCTGGTAACCTCTCACTATAACATTCCCTCCTCGTCCACCCCACTCTCAGCAGTAATCTCCTCCCTCTCCTCTACTTTCCTGACACCCCCTGCAACCTCTCACTCTTTATAACATTCCTCCTGTGTAACCTCTTGTACAACAGTAGCAGTAAAATGCCTTGCTTGGGGCGACACGATTAAAAAAGAAATTAAAAAATGCAAAATTAACAACGAATAATACCTTCCAGAAGTTAAGTAATGTATTTAAAAAAAGAAAATATCGTTTAAACAAAAGAAAAGAGTACTGCATTGTTATGTAATATCGGTTCTCCTATATAGCAGTGAATGCTTGACAGTTTCTTCACAGATGAAGAAAATGTTTTGGTAACAGAAATGTGGTTCTACAGAGGGATGCTGAGAATACAATGGAGTGAACCTGTTGGTAACAACAAAAGTTTAAAAGTTTGGAAAAATACTTAGAATCAGAAAGAAAAGGTTGAAAATGTGAGGCACATAACGAATGAAGAGGACTTGGAAATTTTAATACTCACAGGACTGGGTTAGACAAGATGGACAGAGGAAAGCAGCGGATAACCTACCTTACGAGCTTAGCAGAACGGAGAGATAGATGAAATAATGAAAAGATAAATCTTAGTAAAAACTACAAAAGAGAGAAAGTTGTGGAGAACCATAAACCCCACGCCCTGAAAGGAGAAGGAATATAGAAGCAGAATAATTTGAATAAGATAACTTCTACTTTTTAGTAGTTTCACCGTCACTAAGCCATTATATTCAACTTGGCATGCGGCCATAATACGTTGAAACACCGGTTCCCATCCGATCACTGAAGTCAAGCAACGTCACACCTGTTCAGATGAGCGACTTCTTGAGTATGTCAGGTCCTTGGATGGTGTAATGGATAATACCTAGGATTTTTTTATCGGGGAGCCGAGTTCCATTTCTGTTATTTTCGTTTACGCGTAAATACACTTAGGAAAAGAATGAATCAACCTCTTTTCCAGACGCAGCTATGGTTGAATTAGTATGATTTGTATCATTAAATTATTATTATGTCTAAAAAACAATTCTTGCAATCTAAAAATATTTTTTGGGTTTAATTGACCTGGAAGGGGTCGATAAATCGTAGACAAAGAATATATGTTTAATCTAATTACAATTAACAATAGAGTTGTAGCAACAGTTCAAAAATGGTAATCGGATTGTTCAATGAGGCTTGACTTTTACAAGATACTGTGACGATATTGAATCAATATTTTAGTCAATTAGGCTTCTTTAATTTAGTCATCTGATTTATTCAAATTGTTTTTTCCTCCAGAACCGTAGACCGGAATTGATAGCAAAGTAGAAAGCACAAAGCAAAAAATAAACATGCAGTTAAATCAATGCATAAAAAATAAGATATCTACTAAAAAAAAACGAACCAAAACCAAATGGAGGTATTTATGAATTTTCATAAAATAAAAACGCATTTTTTCAGAATGTTTCTCCAAATCTAACCAAAGTGAAAACATTCCATTCTTTTACTTACATTCTTTCTTTCTGTCTTTCCTTCTAATATTCTTCGTTTCACATATGGTTACCCATTTTCTTTTTCTTTTTTTTCTTTTCCCTACTGTATCAAAAGGGTGTGCGTTGTGGTACAGTGGATATCGGCTCGAAGCGAGAAGCCGGGGAGCCGAGTTCGAATTCCAGTTGAATCCATTGTATTCACTTACGCGCAAATACCCTTGGGAAAGGTATTAATCCGTCTCTTCCTTCCAGTTATGGGTTAAATAGCAGGACAGACTGGGTTCTATAGCCTTGGTCGGCAGCCAGTCTACCGCAGAAAGCAATGGCAACCTACTGCGGGATAATCTTCTGCCCAGTCATGTCTCTTTCGAGACATGATCGCCCAAAGCGTATATCACGTATGACACTTAACTGACTGACTGAATATAATAACTGAAACCATGATTAAGGCATTTTTGGTCATAAAGTGGGGGATCAGTTTTCTATTGTTATGAAGTAATAAACTGATCCCCCAATATTTACTACTTAATAATATAATCCATATCTTCCGCATCTTGCTATGAGTCAAATAACAGGACAGATTGGGTTCTATAGCCTTGGTCGGCAGCCAGTCTACCGCAGAAAGCAATGGCAACCTACTGCGGGATAATCTTCTGCCCAGTCAGTCATGTCTCTTTCGAGACATGATCGCCCAAAGCGTATATCACGTATGGCACTTAACTGACTGACTGAATATAATAACTGAAACCATGATTAAGGCATTTTTGGTCATAAAGTGGGGGATCAGTTTTCTATTGTTATGAAGTAATAAACTGATCCCCCACTATTTACTACTTAATAATATAATCCATATCTTCCGCATCTAGCTATGAGTCAAATAACAGGACAGTTTGTGTTCGATAGCCTTGGTCGGCAACCAGTCTACCGCAGAAAGCAATGGCAACCTACTGCGGGATAATCTTCTGCCCATTCAGTCATGACTCTTTCGAGACATGATCGCTCAAGCGTGTATCACGTATGGCACTTAACTGACTGACTGTATCAAATCAATCTTCTGTTGTCGTTTCCTTCACATGTTATATTTCTTACTTTATCCATGTGAATATAAGAATCAGTTGAGGTAGAATAACAATACAAACACAGACACTGATGCAGAACCAGATACGTAAGGATATTAATGCGATTTATATACGCATCAGTTCTTAACATTCTCTACATAATTTACATCGGTTTTTGTTTTGCTTTGTTTTTTCACCAACGCATCGGAGAATAAAACTTCGACCCTAGTCCGAATATATTCTTTGTATCTCTCATTACTTGAAATTTCCCATTTTATGGATGATACAAAATCCCTTTGAAGAGTGTAGATTACCAGAAAAAAATACCCAAGAAAGTACAGAAATAAAATGGCCATTTCAAATAGTCTTTGATAGATAGATAGATAGATAGATAGATAGATAGATAGATAGATATGAACAAGACACATGGCAAATATAGGGCACTTTAGAAAAACTTTTATGTTGATATTTTCGCCGATAAAAATGTTATATTTGCCAGTCAGATTCACATCCAAATTTATATCGTTATTTATGTGTATAATATAATTTTAGACTCTTTTTCTTTTTCTTTCTCTCTCTCTCTCTCTTTCTCTCTCTCTCTCTTTCTCACTCTCGCTCTCGCTCTCTCCGTCTTTCTTTCTCACAAATACAAATGCATATATATATATATATATATATATATATATATATATGAGGACCTTGAATAAGTTCTCGCTGACTTTGTCATGAAAAGTAATGTTTAATTTACAAAATTTAGTAAGAAACATCTCACTGAAAGTATTGTCCATTGTTAGCCACTACCTTTTCTCATCTTTCTGTCAACATTTGAATTTCACGTCGGAAAAACGGCTTGTCTTTTGAGACGAATCACGAGTCGATCCATTTTTGGCATTTTCATAAGAATGAAAATTCTGTTCAACCAGAATCAACATGCCATCGATTGGACCAAGTGATCATCATATGGGACAAAGTCTGGTGAATGCAGTGGGTGGGGTAGGGCTTCCAATTTAAGCGTTTCCAAGTAGGTTTTCACTCGTTTTGCAACATGTAGCCTAGCGTTGTCATGTTGCAAAATCACTTGTGTCTCTGCTCATATAGTGGCTGTAGTTTTTGTTTTTGTTTTTATTTTTATTTTTTTCATTTTCTTATTTCAATGCTCGGCTCAACCGCATCAATTGTAGCTCCCGTGGTGGGTTCGGTCGGTTTGAGCAGCTCATAATAAACTACACCCAAATGATCCCACCAAATGCAGAGCAGAAGCTTTGAACCATGAATATTCGGCTTTGCTTCCAATGTTGATCTTGTCACGTTATCTCACTATTCCTTTTGATTCCATTTTCCCTGTTTTGGCTGTAAAGGTAAAAAATAATGTAACAATTATACACACACACACACACACACACATACACACACACACATAGATAGATAGATAGATAGATAGATAGATAGATAGATAGATAGATAGATAGATTGGCGATTTAGAAAACTATGTGAAACCAAAATTGCTGACAGTTTTCTTCATTTCTTTTTTTTCTTTCTTTATTCCCGGCCCCCGCCTCGGAATTTTCTTATGTGTACACATATTGTCTATAGAAGTGCCGTCATTTTTTATGTTTGAATGTTGAATCATTGTACATACGCACACACGCACGCACGCGCACACAACGCGTGTATATGTGTATACACGCTCATATACACGCGTCTGAATATACACGTATCCACATAATTGCACGTAAATATACGCACAAATATTTTGTGTTATAATAATTATAAATTTGAGTTGACTGGTCTGGAGTACCCACACCCAATTTCCCACCAAGATCTGAGACTCAATTTTAGTAATATATATATATATATATATATTATTCCATCTCTGGTTTCTGTTATAATTTCTATAAAGGACGCGTAGGTGATGGAATTCCAGCTATCGTCCTAAAGAAATGTGCACCTTAGCTGGTTCTAATCTTCTTCAAACTCTGTAACTATTGCTTCATGTCTTCCTGCTTACTTGCTTATTAGAGGTCTTACTCAGGGAGCCCTCTGACCCCTCCTATTCTCGCCCTATTGGCCTCGTACCTCTCTTTGGCAAGGTATTCGAGACTATTATCAATACTAAAATAGGCATCTCACATCTCACAAGATTCTCTTCGACAAACAAAATGGCTTCCGTTTCTCCAGGTCTACCGCTAATGTGCTAACGCCCATTACTGAATATATATATATATATACCATCTTGATGAGAAAGGCGAATTTCGAGCTGTTGCACTTGATATCTCAAAAGCATTTGACAAGATGTGGCATGCTGGTCTTAATTTCAAGCTCTGGAGCTATGTTATTTCTAGAAGATTGTTTGATTTAATCCAGTCATTCCTATCAAATCGTGAAACGAATGTTGTTTTTAATCGGCAAGCTTCCAGATCCTCTCATAAAAATGCGGGCGTCCCTTAATGATCTATTCTAGGTCCTACACCTTTTCTGATCTTCATTAATGATCTTCCTTATCTAAACATTTTTCAAGTTAACATCTATGCAGATGACACCATTTACGCTCATCTCTGTAAGAAGTCAGGGCTGACCAAGTAAACGTTGCTGCTGCACTTCAAAAGAGCCTCCAATCTGTGATTGAATTGGGTAGGAAATGGCTAGTAAATTTTAATGACTTCAAAACGAAGCTGCTCTCCTTTAACTACCGTAGAGAATCATTCCTGCCCACTATTAGAATTGATGACGCTAGTCTCCTTCAGAGCAACGCACCGCTTCTCCTTGGATCTTTCAAATTACCTCAAACGAAATGACTACATTGATTCCATAGCTACATCTACTGCTAGGAAAGTTGGTTCACTGTGTTGAGCCAGGAAGTTTTTATTGTCAGAATCTATTTTGCACATTTATAAGTCTACCATTCGTCTATGCATTAAATACTTTTGCTATATCTGGTTGGGTGCTCCTTCTGTTCATCTTGAGGTTTTCGAAAATTTTAAAGAAGGATCTGCAATATAATTGATCCCGACCTGGCAGCCCGCCTTCTGTCACTTTCTCATATGATATGGCTTCCCTCTGTCTTTTCTATAAATATTTTTATGGAAACTACTCTGACGAGCTTTTTCTCTGGTAACCCGACCACGCGTATGTACTCGTGCTACTATCTAGTGGCATCACGCTCCCTTCTTTTTACAGTAAAAATAGTTAAATGTAGTCGTCTCTTTTCTCACACTTCCCGTTTGTGGAACTTACTTCCATTCGCTTGCTTTCCTGATTGCTTCTTCTTCTATGTGCCATGTCCCTTCAGGACGTAGGCGATCATGGCTTTTCACGTTTCCCTATCCATAATGGCTCTTAGCACGCCTTCTCCTGTTACATCGTGCAATCCTCGTTCTGTTATCCACCTGATTAGGTCCTTCAAATATGTTATCCGTTGCTTTCCCCTGTCTCTTTTTCCCTCTATCTGGCCTGTTAGTATCAGATTCTCCAAGCCCTCCTTCCTCATTGCGTGTCCCAGGAACTTCAGCTGTCTCTTCCTGGTGCTGAGTATTAATTTCCTTTTTGTTTCCATCATTTCCAAGACCTCATCCTGATAGCTACCATCTCGAAATTGCTAATTGCCATCTTTTATCTACTTGATTCCCATCCGTCTCTTACCTTTTCTTCGACATTTCCTGTACATTTTTCTCACTGTAATCCCATGCGAACCAGTGACATTTCTGCTTTGCTTGGGGTAAAACGATTATAAAAAAATTATCCGTACCTTCAATATTGATCATGCATTTCTTAGTTCTTGAAGTATACTTTTGCACATCTTAACCAAAAAACGTTAAGCTAAAGAATATATTTATGTATGACAGTGATCTGACACAGTCTACAGTGTAGGCTATTCCCCACCTTGCCAAAGAAAACAGGTTTCTAAGACATCAAATTAATGAAATGATCCCCAGATTCATTCATAGAATAATCCAATCCAGCAGAAAGCGGGTGGTTTATTTTTAAAACAGAAGTATATTCAAATTGAAAACAATATTAAACAAGAAAATATCTGAGAAACAATAAAAATGTTTCAGTCAAATCTGTCATGGTTTATGTTGGTTTTCCCTTAGATTGGTGGGTAAAAAAAGTTTAAACCCTAATCTGTCCTGATATTTTACCAGTAAATGGTTGGCGGGTGAAAATAGATAAATTTGCTTTTTCTTTTATTTTGAAGGAATATGTCTTAATTTTCCTTTGTGAAAGGAATATATCTTATTTCTATTCCGACGTGGGTTAGTAAATAATATTAAGACGGGTCGCCACGTTACGATAAGGCGGAACGAAGAAATGAAATAATTGAATGAATGAATAAACGCTTCTTCTAAAAGAGACTTTTAGATTATAACAAACACAATGCTATATATATATATATATATATATATATATTTCTCCACATGTGGAGAAATACATATCCATTATGTCCAACGCAAAGCGAAGTATCAGAAGGAAAAAAAAAAAGGAAAAGTCTTTAATTTAAATTGAAGATATCTCTGTTCGGTCATTGTCCCGACTCCAGATTTGGAGGGGCCGAATTCATCTGTATCCCAAAGGGATATGACAGACTTCATCTATGTTCTTACGGGACGGCAGGAGTTTTATGTTCCAGCTGAACATGGGGGCAGGCAGTAGAAATCAACCTTCTTCCTTGGTTGCTGTTAGCTGAAAGAATGTCTGTAGCGCTTGGATAACTATAAAGAGTGACGTCACGAGCGATTGTCATGTGACCACGTGACTTTATCTCGACCAAAGGGAAATAAACATTTTTGTATCTTTACAATCTTTCTTCTTAAGGATTAAATACAACGTTAACGAAATAGAATAAACCTGAAGTTAAACAGATCTTACCATTCCATTTAGCTCATCACTCCATTCCTCAAACTTAATGGACAGTAAACAGGATAAAATTTTATCATCAATTATTAAAATGTATATATTCCTATAAAAATATATTTTTATACTTTCATAGTGTTTTGACACCAGTTTGGGGGTTAAATATTTGCCCATAGTTGGGACCCTAACATGTGCTATCACTCCGAATCAGGAGGTACCTTAGAACAACAGCAATTAAAAGATGGTTCTATGCTTCTCACAATATCCCAATCAGACGCCTTGCTGCCGGATGCAGTTTACCGTCATGCCCAGGACCAAGAAAAATGTGAAATATCTGAAAACTTTTTAAAAATACATTTTATGTTGCAATCTTCAGTTTCTTTTAAAGTCGTTTCCTTTCTTCTATTTTCTTTTGCCAAAATATATCAGAAAATAAAACCTTAGATCGAACATGTCACAACACTGAAAACTTCGACTGGCATCGTTTCTTTGAAGTTTACTTTTCTTCTTGAGAATTCCTGCAAACCAAACTTATGGGCGTTCTTTATTATTATTTTTTTATTTTTTGCTTTAAGTTTTTTATTTTATTTGTTTTATAATATTATCGTTGAACCCGATAGTAAATCTCGCGTACGTAAAATGATCATGGGGGAGTACAGAAGGCGTGCAACAAGTATAAATTGCGGGCTTCTCAGCGTTAGCTGACACTAATGTCTTTCGTGGTGCACAAAAGAAAAATGACCTTCTCAGTTGTTATTATTAGGACATCTTATTTGTGTGCTCGTAAGATTTCACAGTACATTAGTGAATTAATCATATTTTCTTTTGCCTGAAATACTTCACAAACACTTCAGGTCCCTGCGATATATATTTATATATAAAACCCAAATATAGTGCTCATAACTAATAAACGCTATTATTCAAGGCCGTCACACAGCGAACTAGCACGAAACACACTTGAACAGAACTTTATATAATACAGAATAGCGGATCAGACACATTCCTATATTTTCTACTCGCAGTATAGGCCGGCGTTGCTCGGGTGTAATGAAAGCTTTAAAACTAATCCATGGTCCAGGAGCTCAAACTCTTTGAACTCTTTGCACGAAAGACTAAAAAGCAATAGTTGTTTCCAGTTAAAACGAAACCGTAGACTGAAAGAAAAATGAATGGATGTAAGTCAAATTTTGATTTCCTGATATCGATATCAAATAAGTTTTTTTCGTCGTAAACTGAATTTTGAAGGCTAAATAAGTCCTCTGAGTAAATGGTATCATGACTGAGACTAAGAACTACAATTATACCTACTTAGAGCCAAAACCGAAGCAAAAACTAAAATAAAAGGGCTGAAAAAAATACAGACATACAGGCAGATAAACAGACACACATATTGCCTTTTATATATATATATATATATATATATATATATATATATATATATATATATATTATCGATTTTCTGCACTACTGTAAGAATTGCAACCTTGAAACTTCTGAATACCGTTTCTTATGTCTTTCTCTATGAGTGTATCAAATTTAATTAAAATCGCACCACTCCATCTATAACTCGGCTTTTTCGATTATCGATTTTCGATATTTATCGAGGGTACCTCGACACAAAACCTAGCTAAGAACACTCGCAGACGCTTATAGTACAACTGTATAAATTTTCAAGAAAATCGGGTGAGCCGTTTCGGAGTATATAGGTAACGGATACACACACACACAGACACACACACACACACACAAAGTTCCATTTTTAAATAAGTTTAGATTAGTACGACACACTGTATCGATAAAACTTGTATTTAATACATATATGTGTAGGGGTGTCAAAGTTACTTTTATTGGATACCCCTGCTTAAAATTGATGTGCCATTTGTTTATTTTAAACAGTATATATGTCACTGATCTTCTTCTTCTTTATATATCGTATCCCTTCAGGATATAGGCGATCATGAACTCCCACTTTTCCCTATCCTTTGTCGCTCTCAAACTCTTGATATCTCTTCCAAACCCCGCTTTGTCATCCATTTGCTCAAGCCCATCAAGTATACTTTTCAGTGTCTTTCTATCCCTCTATCCATCCTGTAGATATCAAATTCTCCAAACCCTATATTGTGCCTAACAGTCTGAGCACTCGAGAAAACTTAGTGAGAAATATGACGTGATTTCCAGTCGGGTTTGAACTTGCGTCCTTGTTTGTAAGAGAAACCAACGTTTAATCTGGTGCACTTTCGCCAGCTCGGTCGCAGAGGACATCACAGCCCAGTTAGGTTATAATTCCTGCTTTAAAATATACACCCATCATCGTTTAGTTATTCACGAAACCCCAAATTTGCTCAGTGTCATATCCGAAACGTAAACAATTCAAGAATTAATAAATTTATTTTCAATCCGACGTTTTTGTTATTTCAAGCGTAACCCGGCTGATGCACCCGAGAAAACTTACGAAAAAAATAATGTGTAACGAATAACAACGGAAATCACTTTTTTTTAATCATTTCACCCCAAGCAAGGCATTTCACTGCCACTGTTGCGCAGGGCGTTACATAGGGTAAGGTGATGAGAAAGAGTGGTTAGGGGGTTACATAGGGGAAAGTGATGTGAAAGTGGGTAGGGAGTTACATAGGGGAAAGTGATGAGAAAGAATGGTTAGGGGGTTACATAGGGGAAAGTGATGAGAAAGAATGGTTAGGGGGTTACATGGGGGAAAGTGATGAGAAAGAATGTTTAAGGGTTTACATGTTGGAAAGTGATGAGAAAGAATGGTTATGGGTTACATAGGGGAAAGTGATGAGAAAGAATGGTTAGGGGGTTACATAGGGGAAAATGATGAGAAAGAATGGTTAGGGGGTTACATAGGGGAAAATGATGAGAAAGAATGGTTAGGGGGTTACATAGGGGAAAATGATGAGAAAGAATGGTTAGGGGGTTACATAGGGGAAAATGATGAGAAAGAATGGTTAGAGGGGAACATGGGGGAAGTGATGAGAAAGAATGGTTAGGGGGTTACATGTTCGAAAGTGATGAGAAAGAATGGTTAGGGGGAGGGGGTTAGAATAGGGGAAAATGGGGAAAATGAGAAAGAATGGTTAGGGGGTTACATAGGGGAAAATGATGAGAAAGAATGGTTAGGGGGTTACATAGGGGAAAATGATGAGAAAGAATGGTTAGGGGGTTACATAGGGGAAAATGATGAGAAAGAATGGTTAGAGGGTAACATGGGGGAAGTGATGAGAAAGAATGGTTAGGGGGTTACATGTTGGAAAGTGATGAGAAAGAATGGTTATGGGTTACATAGGGGAAAGTGATGAGAAAGATTGGTTAGGGGGTTACATAGGGGAAAATGATGAGAAAGAATGGTTAGGGGGTTACATAGGGGAAAATGATGAGAAAGACTGGTTAGGGGGTTACATAGGGGAAAATGATGAGAAAGAATGGTTAGGGGGTTACATAGGGGAAAATGATGAGAAAGAATGGTTAGGGGGTTACATAGGGGAAAATGATGAGAAAGAATGGTTAGAGGGTAACATGGGGGAAGTGATGAGAAAGAGTGGTTAGGGGGTTACATAGGGGAAAGTGATGTGAAAGTGGGTAGGGATGGCATAGGGAAAGAGGATGAGAAAGAATGGTTAGGGGTTACATAGGGGAAAGTGATGAGAAAGAATGGTTAGGGGTTAAGTATGGGGAAAGTGATGAGAAAGAATGTTTAAGGGTTTACATGTTGGAAAGTGATGAGAAAGAATGGTTATGGGTTACATAGGGGAAAGTGATGAGAAAGAATGGTTAGGGGTTACATAGGGGAAAATGATGAGAAAGAATGGTTAGGGGGTTACATAGGGGAAAATGATGAGAAAGAAACGGTTAGGGGGTTACATAGGGGAAAATGATGGAGAAAGAATGGTTAGGGGTTGGGTATAGGGGAAAATGACAGAAAGAATGGTTAGAGGGGAACATGGGGGAAGTGATGAGAAAGAATGGTTAGGGGGTTACATGTTGAAAGCAGGGAGAAAGAATGGTTAGGGGGTTACATAGGGGAAAGTGATGAGAAAGAATGGTTAGGGGGTTACATGGGGAAAGTGATGAGAAAGAATGTTTAAGGGTTTACATGTTGGAAAGTGATGAGAAAGAAATTTGCTATGGGTTACATAGGGGAAAGTGATGAGAAAGAATGGTTAGGGGGTTACATAGGGGAAAATGATGAGAAAGAATGGTTAGGGTTACATAGGGAAAATGATGAGAAAGAATGGTTAGGGGTTACATAGGGAAAAATGATGAGAAAGACTGGTTAGGGGGTTACATAGGGGAAAATGATGAGAAAGAATGAAGTTAGGGGGTTACATAGGGGAAATGATGAGAAAGAATGGTTAGGGTTACATAGGGAAAAATGATGAGAAAGAATGGTTAGAGGGTGGAATATGGGGGAAGTGATGAGAAAGACTGGTTAGGGGGTTACATAGGGGAAAATGATGAGAAAGAATGGTTAGGGGGTTACATAGGGGAAAATGAGATGAGAAAGAATGGGGAGTAGGGCAGAGTATAGGGGAAAATGATGAGAAAGAATGGTTAGGAGGGTAACATGGGGGAAGTGATGGAGAAAGAATGGTTAGGGGGTTACATGGGGGAAAGTGATGAGAAAGAATGTTTAAGGGCTTACATGTTGGAAAAAGTGATGAGAAAGAATGGTTAGGGTTTACATAGGGGAAAATGATGAGAAAGAATGGTTAGGGGTTACATAGGGGAAAATGATGTGGAGAAAGACTGGTTAGGGTTACATGGGGGAAAATGAGAGAAAGAATGGTTAGGGGGTAACATGGGGGAAGTGATGAGAAAGAATGGTTAGGGGGTTACATGTTGGAAAGTGATGAGAAAGAATGGTTAGAGGGCATGACATGGGGGAAGTGATGGAGAAAGAATGGTTAGGGGGGTTACATGTTGGAAAGTATTTGATGAGCATTTTGGTTAGAGGGTAACATGGGGGAAGTGATGCAGAAAGAATGGTTAGGGGTTACATGTTGGAAAGTATGAGAAAGAATGGTTAGGGGTTACATAGGGGAAAACAGGGAGAAAGAATGGTTAGGAGGGTAACATGGGGGAAGTGATGAGAAAGAATGGTTAGGGGGTTACATGTTGGAAAGTGATGAGAAAGATTGGTTAGGGGGTTACATAGGGAAAGTGATGAGAAAGATTGGTTAGGGTTTCATATAGGGAAAATGATGAGAAAGAATGGTTAGGGGTTACATAGGGAAATGATGAGAAAGACTGGTTGGGGGTTACATGGGGGAAAATGATGAGAAAGAATGGTTAGGGGGTTACATAGGGGAAAATGATGAGAAAGAATGGTTAGGGGGTTACATGTTGGAAAGTGATGAGAAAGAATGGTTAGAGGGTAACATGGGGGAAGTGATGAGAAAGAATGGTTAGGGGGTTACATGTTGGAAAGTGATGAGAAAGAATGGTTAGGGGGTTACATAGGGGAAAATGATGAGAAAGAATGGTTAGAGGGTAACATGGGGGAAGTGATGAGAAAGAATGGTTAGGGGGTTACATGTTGGAAAGTGATGAGAAAGATTGGTTAGGGGGTTACATAGGGGAAAGTGATGAGAAAGATTGGTTAGGGGTTTACATAGGGGAAAATGATGAGAAAGAATGGTTAGGGGGTTACATAGGGGAAAATGATGAGAAAGACTGGTTAGGGGGTTACATGGGGGAAAATGATGAGAAAGAATGGTTAGGGGGTTACATAGGGGAAAATGATGAGAAAGAATGGTTAGAGGGTAACATGGGGGAAGTGATGAGAAAGAATGGTTAGGGGGTTACATGTTGGAAAGTGATGAGAAAGATTGGTTAGGGGGTTACATAGGGGAAAGTGATGAGAAAGATTGGTTAGGGGTTTACATAGGGGAAAATGATGAGAAAGAATGGTTAGGGGGTTACATAGGGGAAAATGATGAGAAAGACTGGTTAGGGGGTTACATGGGGGAAAATGATGAGAAAGAATGGTTAGGGGGTTACATAGGGGAAAATGATGAGAAATAATGGTTAGAGGGTAACATGGGGGAAGTGATGAGAAAGAATGGTTAGGGGGTTACATGTTGGAAAGTGATGAGAAAGAATGGTTAGGGGGTTACATGGGGGAAAGTGATGAGAAAGAATGGTTAGGGGGTTACATGGGGGAAGTGATGACAAAGAATGGTTAAGGGGTTACATGGGGGAAGTGATGAGAAAGAATGTTTAAGGGGTTACATGTTGGAAAGTGATGAGAAAGAATGGTTAGGGGTTACATTGGGGAAAGTGATGAGAAAGATTGGTTAGGGGTTTACATAGGGGAAAATGATGAGAAAGAATGGTTAGGGGGTTACATAGGGGAAAATGATGAGAAAGACTGGTTAGGGGGTTACATGGGGGAAAATGATGAGAAAGAATGGTTAGGGGGTTACATAGGGGAAAATGATGAGAAAGAATGGTTAGAGGGTAACATGGGGGAAGTGATGAGAAAGAATGGTTAGGGGGTTACATGTTGGAAAGTGATGAGGAAGAATGGTTAGGGGGTTACATGGGGGAAAGTGATGAGAAAGAATGGTTAGGGGGTTACATGGGGGAAGTGATGACAAAGAATGGTTAAGGGGTTACATGGGGGAAGTGATGAGAAAGAATGTTTAAGGGGTTACATGTTGGAAAGTGATGAGAAAGAATGGTTAGGGGTTACATTGGGGAAAGTGATGAGAAAGAATGGTTAGGGGTTTAAATGGGGGAAAGTGATGAGAAAGAATGGTTAGGGGGTTACATGGGGGAAAGTGATGAGAAAGAATGGTTAGAATGGTCTTGTTCGAATTGTTATTTGCGCTAGATAACACGCTCTCTCCCAGAAACTGTAACTAAGGTCCGCTCAACATAGTTGCAGTGTAAACCAGAGGTGGACTGTGAGTGTTGAACAGACGCTAGTGTGCCTGAGCAGGCGTCTGTAATGGGGATTAACTACCCGTCCTGGTAGATTGATATCCTTTAATACGAGTAGCCAGCTATGATAGATAGATAGATAGATAGATAGATAGATAGATAGATAGATAGATAGATAGATAGATAGATAGATAGAAAAAAGATAAAAAAAAGCTGTCGGTCACAACGAAAACCTGACTGAGAAAGAAAGAAAAAAGAAAGAAAAAAGAAAGAAAGAAAAAAGAAAGAAAAAGGCTGTCACAAAAAAAATCCAAAATAGATAGATAGATAGATAGATAGATAGATAGATAGATAGATAGATAGATAATGAACAGAATGAGATAGATAGATAGATAGATAGATAGATAGATAGATAGATAGATAGATAGATAGATAGGTATGAATAGGTCAAGCTAGATAGATATGAATAGGTCAGGTAAGATGGATAGATATGAACAGGTCAAGCAAGATAGGTATGAATAGGTCAGGATAGATAGATAGATAGATAGATAGATAGATAGATAGATAGATAGATAGATAGAAAAAAGATGAAAAAACCTGTAGGTCACAACGAAAACCTGACTGAGAAAGAAAGAACAAAGAAAAAAAGAAAAAAGAAAGAAAGAAAAAAGAAAGAAAAAAAAGAAAGAAAAAGGCTGTCAAAAAAATCCAAAATAGATAGATAGATAGATAGATAGATAGATAGATAGATAGATAATGAACAGTATGTGATAGATAGATAGATAGATAGATAGATAGATAGATAGATAGATAGATAGATATGAATAAGTCAAGCTAGATAGATATGAATAGGTCAGGTAAGATGGATAGATATTGAACAGGTCAAGCTAGATAGGTATGAATAGGTCAGATAGATAGATAGATAGATAGATAGATAGATAGATAGATAAATAGATAGATAGATAGATAGATAGATAGATAGATAGATAGATAGATAGATAGATAGATAGATAGATAGAAAAAAGATGAAAAAACCTGTCGGTCACAACGAAAACCTGACTGAGAAAGAAAGAACAAAGAAAAAAAGAAAAAAGAAAGAAAGAAAAAGGCTGTCACAAAAAAATCCTAGATAGATAGATAGATAGATAGATAGATTCGCTCATCGCCCTGTTAACTGTCTTTCTCTGTCTATTAAACAGAAGTAGTGGTTTATTGCTTTCTTTCTGTTCCTTCTAAATTCTTCTCATTCTCTTTCGCTTGCGTCTAAATTGCATTATCGCCTTGCTTGAGGTGATATTATTAATATATATAAAACGCTAATGACCTCCATAATTTTATAACATCAGCACGTGTAAAACTGAATCTATTCCTGCCCAAAGGAGATTAGAAACAATAAGCTATAATTATACATAGTAAATGAATAACTCGAATTTTCTAGTGAATTCCAGAAAAAAAATAGAAACAGCGATCAAGCAAATTTCAAATAATGCTTTTACTCTTTGAGCAATACTGAAGATCGTTTTAATATATTCTATTAAATTTAACGAAATATCTAATAAAATATTTGCCATATTATATTAACAGCCAAACAGTTCTCCCGGCTATTTTTTCTTTCCGGACCTCTTCCCAATTATATAAAGGTATGTTTGCGTATAAACATACAAAAAAAATAGATTGAAACATCTACAGTTACAAATAGTAAATTTCAAATGCAGACGCCCTTAAACTTAATTTTTCACCGCTCTGCGCATGTTTTTTTTTGTTTTTTTTTTAATGTCTTGACATTGTCATTCCTGCTCGGAGGCTTTCAACGCCTTTACATAGCTTTATATCATAATCTTTTCCGCTTGCACAGTTTTCCACTGCGACCAGATAATTTTCGAAATTTCCCATAAAAATATTTCCTGATCAAAAACGGAAATAAAATTTCAACGGTTTTTAATGCTTTATTTGTTATCATAAAATTTGTTCCGGTTTCAAAATATAACAAACGTTCATTGAGTGACCACCATTTTAGCTTGTACCATTTATTTTGCTGTCTCTGTAAAAAAATAAATAAATAAAATTATTTCTTCATGGTCACGAAAACTCACGAAAACAATGAAACTTTTAAAATAACAATAATAATGAGAAAATATAGTATAACCCTGATATAAGATACCCTGATATAAGAGAAACTCGGATATAAGATATATTTTATCTGGTCCCGAAATAAAAACCTGTGGTAAAGTATATAAAATTAATCAAACCCGGATATAAGACAACTTTATCCGGTCCCGACATCTCTCTTATATCAGGGTCACACTGTAATACCAGGACTGTAAGTGGAAGCTGATTAATATATGAACGGGAAGATCATGATTATAATAATTGCACTTATAGCTATACCAAAAATAAGAGAATCGACATTTGTTAGAAAATTGAACTAAACACTGTGACTGAACAGACCCCATCTTCGCTACGGTTAGTGACGATACTGAGAAAGGTGCTGGATATTTGACGATACTTACTGAACATATCATGTGAACATGTAAAGACTATGGTAATAATAAATTCAAAGTTAATTAAAATATTTGGACGAGGTTCTTCTCCTTTATGTGCCTTGTCGCCATCCACTTGCTCAAGTCTATCAAGTATGTCTCTCTTTACTTTTCCCTCTCTATCTTTCCCTCCATCCGTTCCGTGTGTATTAGATTCTCCAAGCCCTATTTCCTCATTAGGTGTTCCAGAAACTTCAGTTGTCTCTTCCTGGTGTTAATTATCAGTTTCCTCACGTGTTTGAATCGTGGCATCCTTAGCATCCTTCTGTAGAGCCACATTTTTGTTTCCTCGGGTCTTTCCTTCGTTTTGGATTAGATTATCTACCTTTCGCTGCCATAGAGAAAGACAAATACCATAACACTCCAGTACTCTTTTATTTGATTCCAATGAAACCCAACTAGAAGATATTTCTGACTAGGCCTCACCAGTAAGGTTATGCGCTGCTTTTATCAAAACCTGTCTCTACATCATGCACATTTGGCTGTGACGCATGTGCCTTGTATCCTCTTATCAAACTAAGTATGATGATTGGTATATTGGACTTCGCTTAATTATACCCCAGCCTTACTATGCTAGATAGCTTCTCTACCAATGAATAATAAAGAAAAACCTTCCCGGAAACTCTCTAAATATAAGAATCTAAAAATACCAATTGATTGAATGATGGACGAAAAAACCTCAAGAGGAATATTGATAATAGGTGCATACTGTCTAGCCAAGAAATGGAAGGGTAGATACTTGTACTTGTAGCGGCATTTGCCTTTGGCGAGTTGAGTCGGTTTCTTCTCTAGAAGTTTTATGGAAACTTTTTGGGCTCCACAAGCGTTTGAGAAGAACGTCGAGGTATAGATAGAAATCAGTAGAATACAGCATTTCATGAAAACGTTGCTTGTTGCTATTGGGGTTTTGGTAATTATATAAAAGGGAACCAGCAGATATGCGAATCAAATTCCTGGTAGCCTTATTATACAGGGTGTTTCCACAAAATTGACATCATTCTACTGTTTTCTCTTTCTATGTCGACGCCTTTTTCTTAAAGGCACCATTATTTTTAATATTATTATTATTATTATTATTATTATTATTATTATTATTTCTTTTTATTTCTGTTGTACAAGCATTTCCTCCTGGATCCCAACCAGAGACCTAAGGTCAAAAATGACTTCATGACATTTTCCACTGATCATTTTTTTTTTTTAATCATATCACACCGAGCAAGGCGGTAACGCCACTGATGTGCAGGGGGCTACGCAAGAGTGAAAAGATTTGGAAAAGAGAAAGCCGGAAACCACATCCTAAACAGGGAACAAGGGATGAGCCTCTACACCTGTACAATAGACGTGGGTGGAGTGTAAACCGGGCGATAGTTTACTCTATCTACTCCAATTGAAAAAAGAAAAAGAAAAAAGAAGAAAAAGAAAAGTGAAAAAAGATTGGAAAAGAGAAAGCCTGAAACCACATCCTAAACAGGGAACAAGGGATGAGCCTCAACACCTGTACAATTTTTGTAAAAGAAAATAAAAGCTCACATATAGATAAAGCATCAAGAGTGTTGTTTGACATGGAAGTTTTTTTTCAGCAAAAAAATGAGATGAAAAAAATATTCAATTATAGTCACAGCAAATTTAATCAAGATGGGGGAAGTACCCAGGAGTATAATTTTTTATAATATCATATGCATGGTGTCCCCATTCTAATTTGACGACATTTAAAATGTGAATATCTGCGTAATTACATGTCTCAGGCAAATTAAATTAAATATATTCAACTATAGTCAAAGCAAATCTACTTAAAGGTCTCTCATCTTAAGTAGATCTGCTTTGTCTACAAGAGTACATATTTTGGTCACCTAATCTGTTAGCATCTACTGATCAAAAAACAATACGTGTTTTCTCTTGAAATCTTTAGTTAAAATGTTGGAAATAATTTTTACTATACAAAGTACTGGCAAAGAAGAAGGATTTGTACTATGATATCAAAGTTAAAGTCAAATATTTCTACTGCAAGAGAAATGAATAAAGGTGCTATTCTCTGGCATATGTCAATCCAAACTGATAAGGAAATTAAGACCATTAAATAGCAAAAGACAAGAAAATAAAAATAACTTGTATGTTCAACTTTCTCGCCGGGCATAAAAAATGAACAAGAACACAGACTTTATTAGTAATCTTTTAATCTTTCTACATACACACATTCTGCTAATATCAAATATAAGCTCGGGATTAATTTAATTCTTGACTACTATTTCTTTGGAATATCTAACTACGTTCATTTTCTCTTTGAATTTTTTTTTTCTTACAAACTTGTTACTCTGTTTAGTTAATAAAATTTTACTTTAACATTCAAGATGAAATATTTTATTTTTCCACATTCCAATATCCAACTTTCAACCTTCTGATATTTTAAATTGTGGAGACTTCGGTTGTGTTTGGCACAAGGCCAATTTGACAAACATAGTCGAGGCCTTTATAAAGTAAAATCTATTTCTATATCAAAACGCGGAAAGAAGAAAAAGAAGTGGTTATAGTTTTCTTTCGTTGTCGCTAGAAGATATGCTATTCTTTTTCTCTGAGATTTTTTAAAGATTTTAACGTTGTCCATCCAAAAGAATGATGACGGTTTCATAAAAAAAAAATGATCTAGGGGTCACAGTGGAGTAATGGATAGTGACCCGGATTGAAGAATCTTACTGTCTGGTTTTGTCAAAATGCCTTCAGTCATTCTGATTCGATTTTGCGGTGGTGCAATTTTACGTTTATTGTTTCAGTTAATTTTTGGATGATATAGAATTTGTATCCCATAACTTCGTCAACAGTCTTGTAAAATCTCAGTTAAGAATGCGACAATAGTAGTAGCGTTCTACTGCGATCAAAACCCGAAAATCAAATAAACAACTGTTCAAATTTTACAATGTATGGTCAAATCATTAAACACTTCCTTTTTTTTTTTTTAATTCAATTCTAAATTTAATTTTAAATTAATTGCAATTTGCATCGTTAGTTTCTTTAAACTTTTCCGCCTTGCTTTACTTTCTTTTCTTATTTTTATTTTCTTCTTCACCCGCTCCATCTCTTTCCTTGGACGTTGATTGGTGTGAAGAGACGTGCAGGTCACGAAGTTACACGTCGCTTAGAAAGAGAGAAAAAGAGATAGTTTTCCTGTGAAAGAATTTCATTCATAAAATCAACTTAAGCCAATCAGCATTGGCTGAACTAGATTAATTGAGCAGCAATTAACAAATCAATTGTTCATATTCTTTTCTTTTTACAACTTCCTACTCGATTTATTATTCTAATTCTCATTAATCTCATTTTAATTAAAGATTCAATTAATAAACGTCATTTATCCATTCAATCAAAGTATCGATTACTTTCCTCAATGTTAAATGGATCTTTTTTCAATAAGATTAAGACGAAATAGTATTTTACACATCCATTTAAATTACCAGCTTTAACCAAGCCTTTTTTCCATAACCTCAAACAACAGGAACACAAATTCGCATTTTAAATCCTTGAATTAAAAGCAGCACAGAAATTTAATATCCTATACATCCTCGTATAAATTCTGTGTAAAATAATGTTTGTATCACTGTCTTATAAAATCTGAAGTGTCTACAAGGTATAGATATTAATTTATGTCCTTTTAAACCCTATCTAAACTTATTTATAAATGGAACTTTGTCTGTGTGTGTGTGTGTGTGTGTGTGTGTGTGTGTGTGTGTGTGTGTATCCGTTGCCTATAGACTCCGAAACGGCTGAACCGATTTTCTTGAAAATTTACACAGTTGTACTATAAGCGTCTGCGAGTGTTCTTAGCTAGCTTTTGTGTCAAGGTACTCCAGATAATTGATAATCAAAAAAGTCGTGTTATAGAAGGAGTGGTCCGATTTTAATCAAATTTGATACACTCATAGACAAAGACATAAGAACTTATATTCAGAAGTTTCAAGGTTGCAGTTCTTACAATAATGCAGAAAATTGATAATATATATATATATATATATATATATATATATATATATATATATATATAAAAGGCAAGATGTTTGTGTGTGTCTGTTTATCTGTCTGTATGTCCTTTATACAAATTCACAATTTTTATCCGATTCTCATCAAACTTCACACAAATATTCTTTAGTCTGAGCTCCAGGACCATGTATTAGTTTTTAAGCTTTCATTACACCCGAGCAACGCCGGGCTATACTGCTAGTAAATTTATAGTTCCCGCCAGATTTCTGATTATTATGACGAGCTACACAGTAACAAGTTTATTAATATTTCCTGTACTTCTCTCAATATTCTTTAACATTATCAAATGACGTTCGCCTGAAATCAAATTTACTATCTATTTACAGAATTCAAATTCTGAAATATATTACTGAATTTTTTTTCAAACAAATAAATAAATTTCACGGTTAAAATAGAGAAATATATTATTGAATTCATATGATTATTTGTAGAAAATAAGTAAGTTATAAAATTTATATTCTCAAATATATTATTGAATTTATATTATATTTATTTGTAAGCAAACAAGTTTTACGGTTAAAATGAAGAAATATACTATTGAATTCATATGATTATTTGTAAAAAATAAAGTTATAATATCTATCTTCTGAAATATAAACTAAATTCATATTATATTTATTTGCAGACAAATAAACAACTAAAACTAATCTGGGTTTCACTTCAAATTTAAAGTTAACTTTGCATGCACTTCTAACAAACCTTAATTAACAGTGTTAAATAATTCTGAACAAAGCAAATTTTCAATTTAAGAAAAAGTATCCTGTCCTCTGGTATTTGTCATATCTTTCAGGACGTATGTAACCACCTCCCTCCACAACATCTACTAATTTTGTTCGAATTAATTTTTGACTTTTTATCTCCTTTCTTTGTCCTTGTTTTGATATACATTCACGCAAAATTACTAATTTACTGTTTTTTCTTGCTTGTCTTTCCTTTAGTGTATTGCCATCACAAAACTATTCCCAGGGCAAATTCCCATCACAAAACTTCGCCCAGATATAGTTTTCTTCTCACATAAATTGAAGAAGATAGTCTTGTGTTAACTGGCGGTCCCCTGCGAAGAAAACGCAGAGGAAGCTCATGAAAGGAAGAAGTTAAAATATGACGAACTGCTAGAGAGTTGCAGGGTTAAAGGCTGGAGGGGTAGCTGCACTCCTATAGAAGTGGGGACTAGAGGATTTGCAGCAAGGTCCTTATGCAAAGCCTTAACAGATATTGGGATAGTGGGAGTAAAAAACAGAAAAGCATTCAAGTCCATAACCGAAACAGCAGAAAGAACAGCTAATTGGTTATGGATCAAAAGAGAGAGTGCCTAGATTCCAAATTGTTCGCTAAAATTCCCCGAAATTCTGCGTCTAAATTTATGTTTCGGACGAGCTCATGTGCGGTTCGCCTCTAAATGGAAAGTGGCTCTGACTGTCGCCAATCGGAAGCATTTGCAGGGTTTTGTACCGGGCCTAAACGTAATTTTCCAGTGTCTGAAAGCGCTTATCGAGGGTGGACCGGAGGCTGATCATCTCTGGTCGGATCGGCGCGGTGGGTGGGGCATGATGTTGAAAGACCCGAAACCCCCTAGTGATCCTCGCGATGACATCACTGACGACAACCTCTAGCGCCCCCATTACGGTGCGTATGTTTGAAAGAAATGATTGTTACATTTTCCAGTTGCTCGATCCTAATTTTGTGTCTGAGAAATATTAGTCTGTTTAAAAATGTTTATGAGAGAAGAGCAATTTTTGTTTTAAATAATGATACCCATGTAATCGCGATCCATTTGTTTTTAAGAAAAATATTATTTCTGCATAAAAAAATGTAATATGAAATAAAAAATGCTTTTATTAAACAAGCTAAATATTTGATAATTTTATGACGAGATAATTGCATTTACCCGTATAAAAATGCTGGGAATTGTAAGTTCTTGGACAAAGCATTTGAGCAGCACATTAAAAAGCTTTCAGCTAAAGAGTTTTTTCAAGCAAATATATCGGACTAGCGGTATAGCCCGGGATTGCTCGGGTGTAATGAAAGCTTTAAAACTAATCCATGGTCCTTGAGCTCAGACTCTTTGGACGTTGGCACGAAAGACTAAAAAGCAATAGTTGTTTCTAGTTAAAGCGAAACTGTGGACTGAAAGAAAAATGAATGGATGTAAGTCAAATTTTCATTTCCTGGTATCAATATCAAATAAGTTATTTTCGTCGTAAACTGAATTTTGAAGGCTAAATAAGTCCTCTGAGTAAATGGTATCATGGCTGAGACGAAGAACTACAATTATACCTACTTAGCGCCAAACCCGAAACAAAAACTAAAATAAAAGGGTTGGAAAAAAAATACAAACATACAGGCAGATAAACAGACACACACACAAACACCTTGCCTTTCATATATATATATTATCGATGCACTAATGTAAGAACTGCAACCTTGAAACTTCTGAATATCGTTTCTTATGTCTTTGTCTATGAGTGTATCAAATTTGATTAAAATCGGACCACTCCTTCTATAACACGATTTTTTCGATTATCGATTTTCGATATTTATCTGGAGTGCCTCGACACAAAACCTAGTTAAGAACACTCGCAGACGTTTATAGTACAACTGTGTAAATTTTCAAGAAAATCGGTTGAGCCGTTTCGGAGTCTATAGGTAACGGACACACACACACACACACACACACACACACACACACACATACACACACAGACAAAGTTCCATTTATAAATAAGTTTAGAATTAGATCTATAGCTGCATCCACTGCTAAGAAGGTTGGGTCTCTGTGTCGGGCCAAAAAGATTGTTTCTCGTCAAAATCGATTTTGCACATTTACAAATCTACTATTTATCTGTGAATTGTAATTGAATCAGTCAGTTAAGGGCCATACGCGATACACGCTTGGGTGACTGACTAGGCAGAAGATTATCCTGCAGTAGAATGCCATTACTTTCTGCGTTAGACTAGCTGCAAGCCAAAGCTATAGAAACCAATCTTTCCTGTTATTTACCAATAACTGGAGGGAAGAGACGGATTAAAACCTTTTCCAAGGATATTTGCGCGTAAGTGACTATAACGAATTCAACTGGAATTAGAAATGTAATTGAATACTGTTGCCATATCTTGCCGAGTGCCCTTTTTATTCATCTCGAGTTTCTCAACAAAATACATAGCATGATCTGCAATATAATTGATCCTGACTTGGCATCTCGACTTCAGTGACTTACTCACCGACCCGAAGTGGCTACTTTTTGTCATTCCTAGAAATATTGTGGTGCAGTAGATATCGGCTCGGAACGAGAATCGGGGGGCTAAGTTCGAATTCCATGATCGCTCGAGCGTGTTTCACGTATGGCACTTAACTGACTCTGACGAGCTTTTTTACCTTGTGTTCCGACGACATGAATTTAAGCGTGCTAGATTGGCATCTAGGTCCCACCATTGAATTAGCTAAATGTAACTGCCTATTCTACTCGTTCAGTTTCTTTTCTTGCACTTCCGGCCTGTGGAACTCCGTTCCCTTTACTTGCTTCCCTGATAGCTTCAATCTCCAAAACTTTTAATCCAACATCAATTGCCATCTTCTATCTTTTTTAATACCTTTCATTCTTTATCCTTTCTTCAAACTTTGTATACTCAGCCTTTTCTCTCACCGTAATCCAATACGCATTAGTGGCGGCCCCGCCTTGTTTGGAATGAAATAATTAAAAGCAATCAAACTGGTGCAAGTAATGTTTACGTTAAAATGAATGAAGGAAGGATTGATGAAGATTACAGAGTGTCATTGAGCCGAAATAAATATGTAATATAAGATAATTTATTCGGATGTATGCGATGTTGTCTTAATCTTATATGTTCCTCAGAAATATATCTTTTAAATTTACAGATGAAAATAATTTACACTGCACTTAGTTTTAAAGGTAACGCAATCAAAATAAATTAGTATCAACATTTTAAAAGTATTCTAAACAGTTATTAAACTAATATGAAAAATATTCTCAAACTGTCCTATGAAATACTGTCAAATAATTGCAAAACATTTCTAAAAGTATTTAAAAATGTTCTAAAAATATTGCTAAAGTATTCCTAAATTATGATAAATATATTATAAAATTCTACACATTCAAAAGATATTTTTAAAATATTATAAAAATGTTTTCAAAATATTTTTACCAATATGCCGTCTAAAATGACAGCAACATATATATATATATATATATATATATATATATATATATATATATATATTAAAAAAGAATTAATTCAAAGATGTTGAATCGCCATTTCGATATGAAGATCCCCACGGGTGTCGTCCCCCGTGGGGATCTTCATATCGAAATGGCCATTCAACATCTTTGAATTAATCCTTTTTAATATATATTTGCTCTGTAATATTTTATTACATGGAGCTCTCTTCCTGTATCATTTTTTAATATTAAAATAAAATTTTTAATATTAATTAGGATCGGGTTTTTTTTAATTTACCTTCCTGCTTTTTTCCCTTGGATTGAAGTATCTGAATTAAAATATATATATATACTTACTATTGAGTCTCTTCATTGAAACATAAGAAGCACATAAAAATAACCCAGACTCCTCTTGAGCGTGACAGGCTGGATATATATATATATATATATATATATATATATATATATTCTTCCTAACTTGATGACATAATTATTGCAAAAATAAAGTAATAAGGCACTGTTAAAGAGTAAACATGCGACAAGAGCTTTCATAACTGATAGTAAAGTTTAATAACTGGCAGTAAACAGAATGAATGGAGCCGATGCTCCCCCACTATTGTCTCTCTCACCGTCCTCTCTCTCTCTCTCTCTCTCTCTCTCTCTCTCTCTCTCTCTCTCTCTCTCTCTGACAAGGAAAATACATATATATATATATATATATATATAAATGCACAACGGTCTTTATTATAATAGACTTAGAGGATAATACTAAAAATAATGATAAAAATATTACAAAAATATTAGAAAAATATCACAAAACATTGTAGTTCTGTAATCTCGAACTTAAGATTGCAAAATAGTTCTTCACAAAAAGTGTGGTGATTAGTAATCTCAAACTTGGAAAACGCAGCAAAAGTTCTTTCCAAACAAAGTGTAGATCAGTAATCTCAAACTTGAAAAAGAGAGCAAGAGTCCTTCCCAAAGAGAGCTTGGGTAAGTAGTCTAACGCACGAGAAACTCACTCCCGAGTTCTATTTAGCAGCCATATTTATATCTCTTCAACTCTCGTGATAGCCGGGAATTTGCGGCACTTTGTCTTCATAAAAGCAACATGGCTTCCCAACGAGATTCTTTTGTGCTAGGACGTCCATGAGGTAAGTTTTTGTTTTTGTTTTTTCTCAAACTACAAACACTTCTAAAATGCTCCCAAAATACTTCTAAAATGTTACAAAATCGATATATATATATATATATATTCTAAACTTCTAGACATTCATAAAATATTTTTAAATTGCTAACCATATTTAGACAATTTTTTTTATCATATTTATTTTGGATCGTTTTTATAAGAATTTTGTAAATTCTTATAAAAATGATCCAAAATAAATATGTTAAAAAAATTGTCTAAATATGGTTAGCAATTACATCTATTGCAGTTTATAAAGTTAAATCCTGTCAACATTTATAAAGTCATTCATATACCAAAAATATGAAATATTGTGGATTTATATAAAGGACATATAGACAGATAAACAGACACACACACAAACATCTTGCCTTTTATATATATATATATATATATATATATATATATATATATATATATATTATCGATTTTATGCACTATTGTAAGAACTGCAACTTTGAAACTTCTGAATATCGTTTCTTATGTCTTTGTCTATGAGTGTATCAAATTTGATTAAAATCGGACCACTCCTTCTATAACACGATTTTTTCGATTATCGATTTTCGATATTTATCGGGGGTACCTCGACACAAAAGCTAGCTAAGAACACTCGCCGACGATTATAGAACAACTGTGTAAATTTTCAAGAAAATCGGTTCTGCCGTTTCGGAGTCTATAGGTAACGGACACACACACACACACACGCACACACTCACACACACACACACAAAGTTCCATTCATAAATAAGTTTAGATTTAGATTATATAATATCATACAATTCTAATAGCTCCATGAAACCTAATGAAACGAGAATAAATTATTATCGCGCTTTTTTAAGGACCAGAACAAGAAAATCACACAATTTGTTACAATATCTTACAACATATAAGTACATCCTGAAAATTTTATCAACATCGATTGGTTAATATCAATTTTATTGTGAAAATTTTATCTGCATAATAAAATCTTACAATATGTGTGCGTGTATGTGTATACGCGTCTGTACGTATTTGTGTACGTATATTGTTTGTATTTGCGTCTGTATCTGTGGGATAAACAAACAATATGAAGAAACAATATGTTACCATTTTCTCAATAAAGACTATCTACACTTGGTGATAATTAGTTTTATCGAATATTGATTGGCTAGCAGTAGCAAGCTGATAAGCATTTCAAGTCGAAACCTCAACTTTCTCTTAACCAATTCAATTTAGTCAGCCCTAATTGAATAGTCTTCTCAGCTTCGGGAAAAATACTGAGGAAATTCTGAATTGCAAGTTGCCATCTGGTCTGAAGAGATAATAGTTTGGTGGACTCAGGAAAGAAAAATTCAGTAAAGAACTTTACAGTATCGAATGTAAACAGAAAATTAGTATATAAGACAGACTTCTGCAAACCAAGTCAAGGAGAAATGTCTATTATATCTTTAATCCAAACGGTTAGAACGATCGTTCTGCGACCATGAGACTTGAGTTCTAATCTCACCATGGTCGATTTGTGAGGAATGTGACTTCTTTATGCTATTGGCCTAGGAACGGGGGTCATCTCAGCGTACGGCATCATCGAAGAATACCTGAAAACCATACATCGGGTTGATTCAAGCCTTGTGAGTGAAAATGGATAGATTGAATTTTTTATAATCGTGTCGCCCCAAGCAAGGCATTTTACTGCCACTGTTGAGCAGGGGATTACATAGAAGGTAAGTTATGAGAGAGAGTGACAGATTACAGGGGTGTCAGGAAGAGGGTAGGAGAAGGATGAGAATACTGATGAGAGTGAAGTGGACGAAGAAAATAGCATGAGAGAGAGAGAGGATGCAAGTTAGTGAGATAGGAGATGACTATTGACATTACATTTGAATTCTTAATGGTTTTAGCTGTCGGGGAGCAAGTAAATGAAAGTGAATTCCACAGGCGGAAAGTGCGAGGGAAGAAGCTGATTGAGTAGAATTTGCGTTTACAATTTATTGGTTTCACAGTAAAAGGGTGGGACCTAGTTGCTAATCTTGTGGCTCGATCAAATTCATGTATGTAGGGTACCAGTGAGCTAATTTTATCTGAGCAGAAGCCATGAAAGTATGTAGAAGAGACACAGGAAAGCCACATTGCGCCAGTAAGAAAGTGACTGTATCCGAGATGCCAAGTCGGGATCGATCAAATTGCAGATTCTTCGTTGGATTTTGTCAAGGACCCCTAGGTGGATAGCAGAAGCACCCCACCAGAAATGGCAGCAGTAGTCAATGCACGGGCGGAGGGTAGATTTGTATATATGCGGGATTGTTTCCTGGCCCTGCACAAAGAACCGACCTTCTTAGCAGCGAATTTGGCTATGGACTCTATATAGTCATTCCACTTGAGGTCTGATTGTTCGTCGATAGTTGTACGAGCACAAGGTCATCGTGACCGAGGGTTTAGACGTACTGACTTTGTTCAAACTGTTTATCACGTCAGATGATGTGCTCTCTCCTAGAAACTTTAACTAACGTCTGCTCAGAGATTTTTTTTATAATCATTTAACCCCAATCAATGCAGAACGGCCATTGCTGCGCAGGGGGTTACAGTGAGAGAAATAACAAGGTACATGGCATATCGAAGAAACGATAAGAGATGGATGGGAATCAAGTCGATAGAAGATGGCAATTGACTAATTTAAACTTTTGGAGATTGTAGCTGTTAGGGAAGCAAGCAAACGGTAGAATGTTCTAAAAGCGGAAAGTGTGAAAAAAGAAACTATTAAAGTAAAAGAGGTGCTAATTAACTATTTCAACGGTAAAAAGGTGGAACCTTGCATGAGTAAATACATGTGGTCGGGAAACCAGGGAAAAAAGCTTGTCCGTGAAGTGTCCATAAAAATACTTGTAGAAAAGACAGAGGGAAGCCACAAAAGTGACTGAAGACGAACTGCTAAGTCAGGATCGATTATATTGTAAATCACCATTTGGATTTTGTCTAGAACCTATTTGTATGAGATAGTTGCAATATAAAACACAGGTGGGTTCTGCTGATGCTGTACAAACGAAAATGGTCAAGACCAGGTGCTTGCAATAAAGAATGACTGGCTATCCTAGCATATATACATATTCGGAGACGAGTAGCCAGCAAAAAAATAATGCTATATCCATATCATTTACGTAAATTCTCTTCGGAAAGGTATTTATCGATATTATAGGATACAAATCCTACATCATCCATCAACGAACTAAAACCTACAAAGTCAAATTGCACACCCGCAAAATTGGATTCAAACGACTAAAAGCATTTTGGAAAAACCTAAATAAGAAAAATTTCAGGAGTCAGTGCGAAAAGTAAAATCCTGGATCTTGATTGGATGACAAATGGAGAATTGATATGTGAAGTCGGTTAAACGTTTTTTCACACCTAAAGTGAAAATGCTCGCCGGAGCCGGTCACATGACCAGATTTAACTACTTAAGGACATTCAATACTCGGTTACAAAGAGTCCGACATGGGAGCGGTTAGCTAACGGACCTCGTGGTAATGTAACAAAATAAATTTTACTCCACTCCACCCGGACGTAGGGCACGTCACACTTTCATTCGACCTCTTCTTCCAACTTTCTTTTATTAATTTTCACAACACGCCGCCGAAGAGAGCAACAACAACAACGACAAAATGAACGCGTTAAGTACAATTTCTTTATTGTTTTACCTTCTCTCTCACTCTGTCGCCGACCTACCACAAAGAGGAAGGGACATTACAATCACAATTCGCTTACGACACAGAAAAGAACATAAGACTTTACATTTTACTACTATCTGTATATGGCCCCGGGACACTTAGCTATTTACTACTACTAAACCAAGAACTCTAAACTTCTGTGGACATTTTAAATACTTATGTTTTTCTTTGAACAATTTTAACTACAAAACTGCATGCATTTTCTCAATGAACATTTTTCTTCTTACAAATATATAATAGTGTTCAATTAACAAAATTTCACTTATACTTTTCTTCTTACAACTTTGTCATTCTGTTAATAAATCTTTACTTTAATGAACACACGAAATATTTTATCCTTTCACCTTTCAACATACAAACTTCTGATATTTAAATTGTGGGGATTTCGGATATGTTTGGCATAAGGCCAATTTACCAAGCATCACCGAGGCCCTTACAATCTTTTCTTCTTTCAGCTATGTGTTGAATAGAAGGATAGATTGGTTCTATAGCCTTGGCTAGAAATTAGTCTATCACAGAAAATAAATGGCAATATATCTCGGGAAAAACTTCTGCATAGTCATTCATTGATCGAAAGAGACATAATCACTCAAGTGTGTATCACTTATGGCACTTAACTAACTGATAAGTATACCAGCCAGTAAAATGGCATACATGATATACGCTTGGGCGATCATGTCTCGAAAGAGACATGGCTGACTGGGCAGAAAATTATCCCGCAGTAGGTTGCCATTACTTTCTACGGTAGACTGGTTGCCAGCCAAGAATATAGAACCCAATCTGTCCTGTTACTTAACTCATAACTGGAGGGAAGAAACGGATTAATACCTTTCCCAAGGGTATTTGTGCCTAAGTGAATGCAAAAAATTTCAACTGGAATTTGAACCCCGATTTCTTGTTCGGAGCCGATATTCACTGAACCACAACGCACATAATGTGTATAAAACATATATACGATGTAGTTGCCTAGTAATACAACAGAATAAACGTTGAAGTACAACAGACGAAAAAGAAGAGGTTTTATAGCTAATCCTTGACACTGTTTAGAACAGGGATCGACAAACTTTTGGCGAGTGATGGCCAAAAAGCTATGTCGAGTCATGGAGGAGGGCCAAACAGTTATGGCTCTAGTGTCTTGGAAGAGAAAAATATAAAATGCATAAAAATTTATTTTATATATAATTTTGAAATGATTTGGAAATTATTTTCGATAACTTTTGCCTTAGAAAACGTATTTTGATATTTTCTTGTTTTTATTTCCATAAAAAAGAAACTCTACCAGGAAGTGAAAAATTTCGGAACTGCAGAAAGTATTTCACCTCTTTATCAATTCGATAAAAAAAAAACAGGTTTCTAACGCACGAAAAAAGAGAAAATATCTGAGGGGAATTTTGTTAAAAGAATATTACATCTTAAAAATAAATGTTTCGTGAATCAGTATTGAAAAAAAAGGTCCATTAAAATCGGTTGAAAACATTATTTTATATTCATTTAAAAGTGCCCGCTCACGAAAGCAATTTCACAGAAAAAGTGAAAGTGAGGTCGTACGCCAATTTTGGCGATCTCTACAAATAAAAAATACAAATAAAACACTTTCTCCAGGTAAAAAGAAATAATCTTTTTTAAATTTCGATGCAGTATATTCAGACTAACAACTGTCACTTTGGTTTGGTTTACCTATATTTATATGATGTCCAGAGTAATGTAGCGGACCGGACAAGATTCACTCGAGGGCCGGATGTGGCCCGCGGGTCGGGGGTTGCTGACCGCTGGTTTAGAATATAATTTATTTTTTATTTAAGTTCCCCTTAAGCGCCAGCCTCAAAATCTATAACAATTAGATTAGTCCACAATTAGATTAGTCCACCGAGCCTAGCTACTATTTTGACCTGATTAAAATATGTTCAAGCAGAAAAGCTGAACAAAACGTGTTTCTGTTTCGTGATTTTCTTTAATGCTCATTCTACTATTTCTTTCTTTGTTTTTCTAACTAAAACAAAAAAAATAACTGATTTTCTAGGCGTGGTTAAATGCGACATAACGCCGAAAGTATTGATCACCCAGTGAAGATCGAACTTACTACTCAATTATTTTTCTTATATATATATATATATATATATATATATATATATATATATATATATTTACGATCACAAAAGCGCGAGACCCAGGGTTACAAACTCACACCTATATATATCTATATGAGTATATATATATATATATATATATATATATAATAGATAGATAGATAGATAGATAGATAGATAGATAGATAGATAGGTGTGAGTTTGTAACCCTGGGTTTCACGCTTTTGCGATCGTAAAACAAACTGTTTAATTTTTTTTTTAAATACACGAATATAACCAATTTTTTTAAAAAAAATTAATCAGTTTGTCTGACGATCGCAAAAGCGTGAAACCCAGTGTTACAAACTCATACCTATCTATATGAATATGTTTGCTCTATCACTGATATTGAGCGCTTTTAAATAAGTACCACGCATATATAATATGTAAACAATATAATATATATAACAAATTGAATATTTATATATATATATATATATATATATATATTGATATTTATAATTATATACATACACTTTTCACACACATATATATATATATATATATATATATATATATATATTATTTCTTTGAATTAAGGAATCTTGCTTTAACAAATTTTGTTAGAAAAAATAATGCGCTCTTCTGCATACATTTCTAACGAGATTTGTAGACATTCAGGCCAATAGTTATAATTCTATATTTCTAATAATAAAAACAGAGTATCTACTATATATATATATATATATATATATATATATATTATGGCGTTAAAAAAAATTATTAAGGTCAGCCATGCCAAATATTAAAACAAAAACACTAGTCGACCCTAATCATCAGAACTGTAAACGTAGAAATATTATGAAAATAAATCTGCTATGGGTGACATGAATGAACAGGAGGGAAAACTTTGCTAAGAACTATTACATCTGAAGATGCTAGAGACCAAGCAGAGTAAGCCCAAGCAAATACTTCTTTTGTTTACAAAGAGCTGGCCGCCTAGAACTCACCGGCCTTATCTCAATATTTATATCTAATCCAACTACCCAAAAACTATTATAAAGCAAATACCTAAGATTGTAAACACGAGGACTAACCGATTATTGTCCAAAATAAGAATGTATAAAACAACGCTCTCAGGAGAGCGGTTTCAAGAATAAATTCGTATATGAAAAACTGATTATTAATTCTAAACTATCTAATACTAAAAATAAGCGTAGAAAAAGGAGAATAATATGGTGTAACGCCCCATTCAGTAGACTATCTAATATCAATATAGGAAAATATTTTCTCAAACTAGTAAGTAAGCATTTCAACACTCACAATCCACTATACTCATGATATGGACAATATTATCAATTCCCATAGCAATCAAATTTTAAACAGCTCAGAACACAAAAACAGGGATTTTAAATTCTTGTAATTGTAGGTCCATAAACAACTGTCAGGTGGAAGGCAAATGTAGTTCTAACAAGTTAAACTACCAAGCCTAAATCTTCCCAAATAACAACAGGAAGAATTACCAAACTTATTTTAGTATTTCCACAGGTGAATTTAAACAGCGTTACTTTGCTCAAAAACAATCCTTTTCTAATCCCAATCTAAGATTTCAAACATCCCTTTCCCGAATATTTTGGGAAATGAAAGAAGGGGGACTAAACCCTATAGTAAATTAGAAACTGATAGGTTCAACCTGCACCTACAAGACCTTTACGATAGATGTAATTTATGTTTAGTTGAAAAAAAATTAAATAATATAAAGTTTCCTAAACAAAATCTACTTTTAAATATGCGGAAAGAATTCATAAGCAAATACCGCCACAAATCTACATTTTTGAATTTGAAATGATAATATAAAACCCATACTAAAATTAATCCAAAATTAATCTATATCTGATAGAAGCTTTCCTTCCCTCTTCCTAATATATTATAGTATTAATTGGAACGACCATATAGTTTTAACTTCAGCCCTTATATTTTCAGAGACCATTAATTTAGATAGCAACTAATCACAAATTCTAAGTTTACCCAATCCTCGAATACTTGCCATACCTAAACATTCAAGTGTCAATATATATGTGTGTGTGTTTGTATGTATATATGTAAATATTTGTGCATGTGTGTATGCATATTTCCTTTATTTTTGGTATTTATATTTATTTTAATTTATTTTATTCCCTATAAATTTGATTAATATGTATATATGTATGTGTTTGTGTGTATATATGTATGTGCGTTTATGTGTATATAGTCATATGTGTATGTGTAGGTATGTGTGTATGTATATATATGTGTGTGTGTATGTATGTAGGTATGTATGTATATCAGTCAGTTAAGTGCCATACGTGATACACGCTTGGGCGATCATGTCTCGAAAGTGACATGACTAACTGGGCAGAAGATTATCCCGCAGTCGGTTGCCATTGCTTTCTGCGGTAGACTGCTTGCCAACCAAGGCTATAGAACCCAATCTGTCCTGTTATTTAACCCATAACTGGAAGGAATAGACGGATTAATACCTTTCCCAAGGGTATTTGCGCGTAAGTGAATGCAATGAATTCAGCTGGAATTCGAACTCGGCTCCCCGATTTCTTGTTCCGAGCCGATATCCAATGCACCACAACGCACATCCTATGTATGTATATATGCGTGTATATTAATGTAAATGTGTGCATGTGTGTATATGAGTGCATATATCTTTATATCTTATGTGCAGGTGTATTTATGTACTCATATATGTCTTTGATTGTATAATCATCTATCCTTTTAGTTTTTTTATTCAAATCAAAAATCATTTTATTGATATTTTAAGGAAACCTATGATCTACACTACAATCATCTATCTTTAGAATTTCCTATCAGAATATTTCTATCTTAGGTACTTTCCCTTCTATTTTATTTTTCATATAATTTCTTTACATATATATATATATATATATACATAAAGAATCACAAGATAGCCAAAACCTACCGCGGTTTCACACAACGGCTCGTCAGGGCAAAGGCAAACCAAAGATTAACCAAATAAATAGACACCACCAAGACAAAGACTAACGAACCAGACCACAAACCAGGTGGGGGGGGGGGGTAAAGGAAAGAAAAAAAAACCGATCTACGCTAACACACTAAGCAAGAAATTTAATTTTATGGAATTTACATCTGTTCAGTATTTCTGTTTTAGCATTAATTAGGTTATGGGCAGGTTCGAACCTAGCTATCGCTAATTTCTCCTCACCACATAAATTACAGAATTTACTGCCCTTGTTGTAATCGGGACATTTTTTATTATTTCCCATTTCAATATGGGGTCTCTTTTAGTTTTAGTTTTTATGTCCCATACGTAATTAGATAAGGTCGTACTGTGTTTATACTTCTCATTTTTAAAGGAGGTTTTATGGTTATACAACCTAATTTTAAAATAATCATGCGTAGCCCCTATGTATGTTTTAGGGTTTTTATCATTCTCATTTTTATAAACTTTAACCCTATAGACTACGTTAACTTGGTTACAGTTACCTCTAATAGGGCACTCGGTTTTATACTCGGAGAGTATATATATATATATATATATATATATATATATATATAGTGTAATTATAATGGTTGTTACAATGGTTTATAAAAGCATAGTATCACTACACAAAAATCCTCGTGCTTCAGGTGCTCTGAAACACTAATTTTTTTTTGTACTGATACTATGCTTTCATAAACCATTGTAACAATCATTACAATATAAAGCTCTACTTTGTGTCGAGCACTCTTTATAAAAGTAAATGCTTCAATAGTGGGTTTAAAATCTACGTTTTCTATCACTTTCTTACACTATATATATATATACATCAAAATTCTCTGTTTAGACGCCCTCCAATACAATATTTCCTTTTTCCGCTCTGCCACTTTTATTCTAGTAGTAGAATTTAAAGTAATTTATAGTAAGACGATATTTAAACTGAAAAAGTTTTTGAAAATATTTGGCAGAGCCGAATATTACATCATGTTATCTTTTTTCTCTATTTCCTTTTCCCCCTTTTTCTTTCTCTTTTCTTTTTCTCTTTTTTATTTTATGTATCCATCCTCTTCTTTCCACTCTCCTTCAGCTGGCATTTCTTACGATGGCTGTCTGGCGTGATTTTTCTTCTTTCTTTCTCCTCCAATCCCTCCTTTAACCCTTTCCTTGTCTACCCCGTTGTTTTCTGTTTTCCCTTATTTCCGATTTCCCTTCCCCACTTATATTCTTGTAACACGCTCAATTTATGATTTCTTAACGCAGATCTAATCTAAAATCCTTTTCAAGTATCGAGCCTTGAATCCTTTTTGCTGTCTTTTTTATTTTTACTTTTCTTCTCTACTTTCCGTATCAATGTCTAGGCGACAACCTTTTAACATAATCTACTCTCTTTTTGAACACCCTTCCCATTATTTTTTTTATTTATCTTTTTCTTGCATGTAAACTTCCGGTGTATAAATTTCATTTTGAGTAAACTTCCGGTATATTAATTTTGTCCTGTATTTGCATAATGAAAATTTTGTCGCTGAAGAAGCGAGGTTTTTTCTCGCTAAAATAGCCATACGACATATGTACTTTTCGGGGTTTTATTTGAATATATATATATATATATATATATATATATATATATATATAATACGACATCAAGGGACATAGCACATATTAGAAGAAGACAATTTCAAAAGTTATTGCGACGTGCCATACAAAATCAGAAGAAAATAAAATAAAATCAGTAGGAGAAATAAATAATTCTTACGAACATAAATAAAGAAAAATGCATAATTTCTCTCTCTGTATCTGTCTCTGTTTCTCTCTCTCTCTCTCTATCTATATATATCACCACTGGCGATTACATCCTCGAAGACTTCGAGGACTCCATCATCTTCAGCAACCTCTTCCTGGACGCCTAACTTCACAAACGTATCAGCAAGGCGGCAATAATTTAGCTTGATTGGCAAAGAGGGTCTGGGACAACAAGGCGCTGATACCAACACCAAGAAGATGGTCTACCGGGCCTGCGTGCTCAGCAGGCTGCTCTACGCTAGCAAATCATGGACTCTCTTCTCTCGCCAAGCTTAACATCTTCGACTTTCTCAAACTCAAGAGAATAATGAAAATCACCTTGTAGAATCGCGTCTCAAATAAGAGCATCCTTGATCGGGCGGACATCACAAGCATGTTACTCTGCTCACCCAGCGTCGACTGCAGTGGTTTGGCCACATCAGGCGAATGGGAGGATCGCCAGGGTCGTTCTATTCGGCGAGCTCGCCACCGGCTCCATGCCTGTAGGAAGACCGGTGCTACACAACAAGGATGTCTGCAAGCTAGACACGAGGGCAAGTGGCATCAACCCAGCAGGTTGGGAGCCGATGGCTGAAGAGCACAACAGATGGAGAAGTGCTGTGAAGGCATGCACTAAGAGAAGTGAGTAGAAAAGAGACCAACAGCGGAAGGAGAATAGAAAACGTAGACGACAGAGTGCTGCATCAGTGCTCTGAGAACCAGGCGCCACCTACACCTGTGGCAATTGCAATAGGTCTGTACAATCACAGCAGACGCTGTAACACAGCAACAGAATCATCTGAGACGCAGAACTTCATCCTGGCGGATGGCAACTTATATATATTTATATATACGTGTGTGTGTGTGCGCGCGCGCGCGCACGTGTGTGTGTACAGAAATCTCAAAAAATGACAATATAAGCAAGCACTTCTGTGATATGCTACATAGCAACAATACAACCAATTTGTTCAGGAAAGAAAGAGATTCACTTTGAAGAAAATGCATTAAATGTGCTAATCTCACTTATCTCGACAACAAACAAACGAACACATTTTGGTGTTTGGTCTTCGGATCTGACAGCAGAATTCAATGTATTGATCCTTTTATCTTCATAAATGACAATGAATTTTCTATGCGCACTGTTATGGCTTTCATTCCGAAGCCGAACACAACACACGTAAAGTTAGCGAAACGCATAATTTTTAAGCTTTTCCACTTCATCTCATCATCTCCATATATATATAGTCTTCCACAGACAGATCTCTTTTGCTGTATCACAGCTCATCAGTACGGTTAGACATCCGATTACTTTTAACCCAATTATCAACATTACATTTTATGATTTACAAATTATATATCTAAACGAAATATATCTTTCCCATGAAAGTTTAAAATTTTGATTTTGTACAAAATATCTGTGGTTGAAATCATAAAATTACGAGCGAAATATTTAAGTTTCGGCATTAAATAACTCACTGAGGTTAATATACCGTTAAACAAAGCTAAAAATACTAAAATTACAACCCCAGACATCCTAGCTCTCTGTGAAAGAAATCTTAACTCTACAACCCCCTCCTTTGATTTCTCGATTCCTGGTTAAACAGAAAAACATATATGTATGGAAAGAGAGAAAGACAAAAATCGAACCAAATAAGGAAACATCATAATTCTTAGGTTATGACAAGAATCCCTAGAGTATATGCTTGTACTTATACATAAATATTCAAATTAGAAAAATCAGCCGATTACGCTAAAACTCTTTTAACTTTTCGGTGTCGCCAGACGTTATAGACTAACTGATTTCCCAACGCACAACAGGAAGTTCATAAGAAGGTTAGGTGGGAGTTAATACTCGCAAAATAGTATTGTACGTACGTTCATGTGAGTTTATAGAAAGCAATTAACTGAAACGCAAAAAGCAAAATTGCACACCCACAAAAATGGATCAGAATGAAAACATTTTGGAAAAACCCTGACCTAGGCAAATTTCACAAGCCGGTGTGAAAATTAAGATTCTAAATTCTGATTGGATAGGAAATAGCAAATTGAACTATGTCTCCGGTCAAATTTTTTTAACACCTAAAAAAAATGGGTATGCAGATCGATCCAATCACGTGACTAAATTTCACTACTTATCCACGTTTCTTAAGTCAGTCCGATGAGAGCAGTAATCTGATAAAGACCTCGTCGCAATGTAAGGAAGAAATTTCAAAACGCCGACCCTGTCATGTCACGTCGACATACATTCATTCCAATTATTTTTCTTCGTCTTCACTCACTTGCCGTGAAAGTAACAACAACAACAACAACAATAAGACATCTTCAACTGGCTCCTAAAAACTGGCTCTGATAAGTACAATTTCCTTTATTGCTTCACCTTGCTTTTCACTCTCTCTCTCTCGCCAGCTATAAAAACAGGAAAAGAACACAGATTTTATTAGTAACCTGTTAATCGTTTTACATACACACATTCTGCTACTTACTACTATTTCTCTGGAACATTTAACTACTTATATTTTCTGTTCGAACATTTTTACTTCTTACAAATTTGTTATTATGTTTAGTTAATAAAACTTTATATTAACATAAAAAACAAAATATTTTATTCTTCCACATTCGAACATCCAACATTCAATCTTCTGATATTTTAAAATAAAAACTTCAGTTGCTGACAATTTGACAAACATCACCGAGGCCCCTACAGGTTTGTATGAATTCATAATCTACTTTCTAATGTATATACATACAAACATTATTTCAGATCTTCCATTTTGTAACCTGTCTCGTTCTGGAAATGATACTATAGCCAACTTTTCCTCTGCGTACCCACTGTGTACTAGTGTCATGATCGCCTTACTTAGGTGAAATAATTATATATATATATATATATATATATATATATATATATATATATATATACTAGCTGTATAGACCAGCGTTGCTCGGGTGTAATGAAAGTTTTAAGACTAATACATGGTCCTGGACCTCAGACTCTTTGGACGTTGGCACGGCACTAAAGACTAAAAAGCAATAGTTGTTTCCAGTTAAAGCGAAACCGTAGACTGAAAGAAAAATGAATGAATGTAAGTCAAATTTTCATTTCCATGTATCGATATCAAATAAGTTATTTTCGTCGTAAACTGAATTTTGAAGGCTAAATAAGTCCTCTGAGTAAATGGTATCATGGCTGAGACTAAGAACTACAATTATACCTACTTAAAGCCAAACCCGAAGCAAAAACTAAAATAAAAGGGCTGAAAAATACAGACATACAGGCAGATAAACGACACACTCACAAACATCTTGCTTTATATATATATATATATATATATATATATATATATTATCGATTTTCTGCACTATTGTAAGAACTGCAACCTTGAAACTTCTGAATATCGTTTCTTATGTCTTTGTCGACATAGCAAATTTGATTAAAATCGAACCACTCCTTCTTTAACCTGATTTTTTCGATTATCGATTTTCGATATTTATCGGGGGTACCTCGACACAAAACATTTGCTAAGAACACTCGCAGACGCTTATAGTACAATGTGTAAATTTTCAAGAAAATCGGTTCAGCCGTTTCGGAGTCTATAGGTAACGGACACATACATACAGAGACACACACACATGCAGACAAAGTTCCATTTATAAATAAGTTTATATATATATATATATATATATCGTTAATTATAATGGTGTTTAATGTCAAAATTGCCGTTTTTATCAGGAGTTTAAGCAAGCAGATTTTTTTCTCATAAAGTGCTTGATACTAAGTTAACGATAGCGCGTTAATAGAATTAATGTGAAGAAACTTTTCACTTAGCTGTAAGGTGTTATTTCACATCGCTCAGCTAAGTGACAATTTTCTTCACATTATATATATATATATATATATGTGTGTGTGTCTGTGTGTCTGTGTGTGTCTGTGTGTGTCTGTGTGTGTGAGAGAGAGAGAGAGAGAGAGAGAGAGAGAGAGAGAGGGAGACCCGGAGAACACATTTTCTTTACTAGGTTTTCTTACTGCTTTCCGATAGATACACTGTAAATGGCAATGAGGCGCCTATTTCAAACACGAAGCGTTCACAGAACAAAGAAGAGCCTAACATGTAAATTGCAAATTGGAGACATCATAATCAAACAAGTACAACAATTTGAATATCTGGAAAGTGTTTGAACGGAAAACTGAAAGTGCGACAATGAATTCCAAAGGTGTATTGGGGTAGCAAAAGATGTCTTTCAAAGGCTAAGCAAAGTATTAAGAAAAAGGAAAATTGCATTATAAACCAAGAATAAGGTACTGAATTATTACGTAATATCAGTTCTCCTATGTGACAGATGAAGAAGAGACTTGAAACAATAGAATTGTGATTCTACAGAAGGATGTTGGGAATACCATGGACTGAACATGTGAGCAACGATGAAGTTTGAGAGAAAATGGAAACGAAAAGGAAACTTAGAGTTAATATTTGAAAGAAACAGTAAACATTTAGAGATTACATAATTAGGAAACAGCTCTTGAAATATTTGATACGCACACGACAGATTAAAGTCAATAGGGGCAAAGGAATTCAACGCATAATCTTCGTGGAGAGCTTCAGTAAACAGATGACGTAAATCAAGAAGATAACAAAAGAACAAAATTTGTTAAAAGCTACAAAGAACAAGAAATTGCGGAGGGCCATGATCTCTAATGTTCTGAAGTGACACGGCAGATTGATGCAGAAGTTTGTCAGTTCTGCTTGCTTTCCATTATTACCTTATTTAGAAGTTCTTCCAGTTTCCTTTTCTTTAATGTCACGTGTATAACGATAGACTATATCCGACAGCAATGCCTCTGATTTAGAAGTTTTTTTTTGCAGTTGTTCTGGGGTCTACCGTATCCTGAGGTGGTAGCACCTAATAGGATCCCAACTATGGACAAACATTTAACACCCAAACTTGAGTCAAAACACAATGAAAGTATAAAATTAAACATTTTTATAGTAAAAATACATTTTTGTAGTAAATATATCGGCAATATATTTTTATATAATAATACCTATTCATAGTAAAATAACTAACACAATGCACGTACTAACAAATTGTAGTGGCTTCATCTAAATACATTTCATAGTTAACAAAAAATTACCAGTAATACATATGTATTATTAAGTAATTCATCGAGCTTTTTATTCGACCTCAACAGAATGCAGAAAGCACTGGACGGCCGTTTTGTCCTATATTTGGGACTCTTCAGCAGTGCGCATCCACTACCAGGAATCAAACCCAGACAATTTTGGTTACTAAGTTGATGTTATACCAACTTTACCACGGGCCCTGGTGACGAAGAGGTGACGAATTAAACTCGATGAAGCGCCCCCCACCGTTCACAAATTCCGTGGTGGAGCTCATCCAAGCTCCTTTAACCGTAGGACAGTGCCTTCCAGAGCCACGACTTCTCCAACACAAGTCGCTAAATCCATAGCATGTTAAGCTGGTTGAAGCACAGAGATATGACAGAAGTAGTAGGAGGATTTGAATAATTATTAAAAAATTCGTTGAGCTTTTTATTCGTGACTGTAGCTGTACCAGGTCCCGTGGTACAGTTGGTATGACATCAGCTTAATAACCAAAACTGTCTGGCTTCGATTCCTGGTATTGGATGCGTATGGTTAATGTGTCCCAAATATAGGAAGAAACGGCCGTCCAGTGTATTCAGTTGAGGTCGAATAAAAAGCTCGATGAATTACTTAATAATTGTTCAAATCCTCCTACTACTTCTGTCATATATATATATATATATATATATATATATATATATATATATATATATATTGTATCGAAGCAGCAGATGATTTTCTAAACATATACTGTTAAATATAAGTGACAATGAATGTCTATTATTTTAATCATGAGCCGTTCTAAACATCGTACTTTGGCTTTAATTTCAGGTAAAAATAAAGACAAAAATTCTCCAACATTTGGATAATTTTTTTATTAAGATGTTTCTAACCAACTTAATAAATAATAAACTTAAAAACCAACTTGGTAACTGTTACCGTTGCTTAGCAAAGTTTTATGTCAACACAAGATAAAATCGTCTCTGATGGTAGATGATTTTATGTTAACGTCCCTGTAACCTCTCTGAAGATGACTCATGTGAGCGGAAAGCTTAGAACCAACTAATGCTTCCAAGAAAATTAACCTTTGGCATAAATACCCATAAGGACTTAATATTTTACTAAACTAACAAATCGAGCCAAAGAAAGTTTCCCTTACAAGTCTACCATCAATTTAGTGTCATCTGAATATCTTATATGATTGTTTCTGTCGGTACTAAATTCTCGTCGATTGCCTACCTTCTCTATCATCAACTCGATGTCTTAACATCTATTTAATGATGCTATTTAATGATGCTATTTAATGATGCTATTAAAATATTCTCAGAAATATTAATCGCAACAGCAACAAATGATAAATATAATATTTTGAAAAAACGTATATTGGGAAAAAATTACTACATGTATTTTTTAACAAGAAAAAAAAAATGGAGAGAAAGCGGAAGTAAGAATTAACGATCACTACCTTAACCCTCTAGGGCCATTCGTATCATATTAATGGGGGATCTGTTTATTACTTCATAACAATATAGAACTGATCCCCCACTTTATGACAAGTAAAAGCCTTTATCATATTATATTATTAACCCTCTGGGGCCATTCGTATCATATTAGTGGGGGATCTGTTTATTACTTCATAACAATATAGAACTGAACACCCACTTTATGACAAGTAGAAGCCTTAATCATATTATATTATTAACCCTCTAGGGCCATTCGTATCATATTTTATACAGTATGAAAACAAGCCTTGAAAGAAATATTTTCCTGAAAAATTTTTTAAGAGAAATATTTTATAAATTTCAAATGAAAGCAGTACTGACTGCTCAGTCAATGAATACCAAATGTTTCCTTATAGGGAAATACTTTATCAAATATGATACGAATGGCCCTAGCGAGTTAAGTAGTAATTAGTGGGGGATCTGTTTATTACTTCATAACAATATAGAACTGATCCCCCACTTTATGACAGGTAGAAGCCTTAATCATATTATATTATTAACCCCCTAGGGCCATTCGTATCATATTTGATACAGTATGATATCAAGCCTTGAAAGAAATATTTTCCTGAAAAATTTTTTAAGAGAAATATTTTATAAATTTCAAATGAAAGCAGTACTGACTGCTCAGTCAATGAATACCAAATGTTTCCTTATAGGGAAATACCAAATGTTTCCTTATAGGGAAATACTGTATCAAATATGATAGGAATGGCCCTAGAGGGTTAATAATATAATATGATTAAGGCTTCTACTTGTCATAAAGTGGGAGATCAGTTCTATATTGTTATGAAGTAATAAACAGATCCCCCACTAATATGATACGAATGGTCCTAGAGGGTTAATAATATAATATGATTAAGGCTTCTACTTGTCATAAAGTGGGGGATCAGTTCTATATTGTTATGAAGTAATAAACAGATCTCCCACTAATATGATACGAATGGCCCTAGAGGGTTAATAATATAATATGATTAAGGCTTCTACTTGTCATAAAGTGGGGGATCAGTTCTATATTGTTATGAAGTAATAAACAGATCCCCCACTAATATGATACGAATGGCCCTAGAGGGTTAATAATATAATATGATTAAGGCTTCTACTTGTCATAAAGTGGGGGATCAGTTTAATATTGTTATGAAGTAATAAACAGATACCCCACTAATATGATACGAATGGCCCTAGAGGGTTAATAATATAATATGATTAAGGCTTCTACTTGTCATAAAGTGGGGGATCAGTTCTATATTGTTATGAAGTAATAAACAGATACCCCACTAATATGATACGAATGGCCCTAGAGGGTTAATAATATAATATGATTAAGGCTTCTACTTGTCATAAAGTGGGGGATCAGTTCTATATTGTTATGAAGTAATAAACAGATCCCCCACTAATATGATACGAATGGCCCTAGAGGGTTAATAATATAATATGATTAAGGCTTCTACTTGTCATAAAGGGGGGATCAGTTCTATATTGTTATGAAGTAATAAACAGATACCCCACTAATATGATACGAATGGCCCTAGAGGGTTAATAATATAATATGATTAAGGCTTCTACTTGTCATAAAGTGGGGGATCGGTTCTATATTGTTATGAAGTAATAAACAGATCCCCCACTAATATGATACGAATGGCCCTAGAGGGTTAATAATATAATATGATTAAGGCTTCTACTTGTCATAAAGTGGGGGATCAGTTCAATATTGTTATGAAGTAATAAACAGATCCCCCACTAATATGATACGAATGGCCCTAGAGGGTTAATGATAATAATGAGGATCATGACAATTATGATGATAACATCCGGTAAAACGAAGTAAAACATTGACACAGAATTTTAAAAAAAGAAAAGAAATATTTAAGAAACTCATGAAAGCTTGAAGCAAAAATGATTTCTATTGATTTCGTAGCGGTTATTACAAACAAGAGTCCCTGTCTTTGTTTTCGTTGTTGCACGCTCAATGGTGTTGTTCATTGTAGTATGCAATGAATAATGGAAGATACTAAACCCACAAAAAATCGTATAAAAACAAACATCTTCATTAAAAATAGAACCTGATCCATGAAGACATCACAGGATGATATACTTAATAATTATTCACTGTGAAGGGAATCTTGATAAGATTCTACATTGATTGGATTCTTGTCGTTTGAAAGCGTCCAATCTGGTCCGTGATATTCTCACACGTCAGGCGTCAGGAATTACCATTGGGCATGCGCAATTTAATAAAGATACGTCGAGATAAGGAGCAGCGTCCTCATGCTTTAATGTCTGCAAGAATTTTAATCGAAAGGGGACGTCGAGTATAGAGGACGCCAACCAATTCTATTTGCCTCTGCCAAAATATACTCGCCATAAAATGCACAATCAGAGACAAATATCAAAAATGACTAATGCATATTGCAAAATAAAGAATACTCATTTCTACATCTTGATTTATATATGTACAATCACAGAGAGAAGGACAAAGAAAGCGACTGCGTGTAATATAATCTGTGATATCAATAGGATTAATTAAACAAATAAATGAAAATATCTATCAATTTACATACAAACACACATTAGTACACACACACACACACACACACACACACACACATATATATATATGTATATATGTGTATGTGTGGGTGTGGGTGCATATATATATATATATATATATTACTTAAACATTTTCTTTTTTTGCACTTCCCACCTGTTGAAATCCTATCTGATTACTCGATTTCTTCTCAGTCTTCTCTTTCTTCGTGTACCACTTTGCGCACTATAGACATTCCTGACTGGTTTGGATTATATATATATATATATATATATATATATATATATATATATATATATATTGGAGTAGATAGATATATTATTGGAGTAGATAGATCTATCTATAGCCCGGTTCACACTCCACCCATGTCTATTGAACAGGTTAAGAGGCTCATCCCTTGTCCCCTGCTTAGGATGTGGTTTCCGGCTTTCTCTTTTCCAGTCTTTTCACTATAACGTAGCCCCCTGCACATCAGTGGCGTTACCGCCTTGCTCGAGGTGATACAATTAATATATATATATATATATATATATATATATATATATATATATATATATATATTATGCTCTAAAATATTTCTTGTATTGAGCACTTTTAAAAAATTTAATGCCGGAGAGCTCGGAATTGTAAAACTGTTGGTTCTCTTCACCTGGATTCATATATATATATATATATCCGCAAGCAGTATACTTGGTAATTGGTAAGCATAATTCCACGGAGGATATTCTATGTTAGGGTATATAAGGAAAATGAATTGAACAAATATTTGTAAATCCATCGGTTATAATTTATTTAGTGAATCAAAAAATATTCAACTCTTCAAACCGACATTTTAAAAAAAAATGAATGGCTTTAATTTATTCAGACTGAAGGGACAGTGGGGGGAAGGGGAAGACGGAAAACATTTTATTGTTGAGAAAGAATGTAAGATTTACAATGTTAATGTTTAAAAGAAGAAGTAAGGGTTACAATATTAGGTTTAAGAAAAAGCCTAGACGATAAGCTGATCTTGAATGTAAATTTTTAAATACAGAGGCGTAAATTTAACGACCGTATTTTAAATAGATGAAATGAATTTTTAGATTTTTTATGTTAATTCCGACAGCAAAAATAATAACTTCGTTTCATAAATATAACTATTTTGATTTCACACACACACACACACACACACACGCACACACACACACGCACACACGCACACACACACACATATATATTGTTGTTTGTTAACCCTGTTTTTGTTTTTCTTTTAAATAGTAAAAAACATCTAAACTTATTTATAAATGGAACTTTGTCTGTGTGTGTGCGTATCCGTTACCTATAGACTCCAAAATGGCTGAACCGATTTTCTTGAAAATTTACACAGTTGTACTATAAGCGTCTGTGAGTGTTCTTAGCTAGGTTTTGTGTCGAGGTACCCCCGATAAATATCGAAAATCGATAATAAAAAAATCGTGTGGTCCGATTTTAATCAAATTTGATACACTCATAGACAAAGTCATAAGAAATGATTTTTTAGAAGTTTCAAGGTTGCAGTTCTTACAATAGTGCAGAAAATCGAGTATATATATATATATATATATATATATAAGGCAAGATGTTTGTGTGTGTGTCTGTTTACCTGTCTGTATGTCCTTTATACAAATCCACAATTGTTATCCGATTCTCACCAAACTTCACACAACTATTCTTTAGTCTGAGCTCCAGGACCATGCATTAGTTTTAAAGCTTTCATTACACCCGAGCAACGCCGAGCTATACTGCTAGTTTAGAATAAAGAATTTAGTAACGACAAAAACAAATGACACTGAGTTGATGGGAGACTCATGAAGGAAACATATTTGGCTCGATTTGTTTGTTTATGAAAATAGCAACTTTTTATGCGACATTTAATGACAATGTTTAATTTTCTTGGCAGCATCAGTAATTTTTTTTTTAAATTGTATTGCTGGTATTTTTTAACTTTGAAAATGTATTCGGGTGAAGCTTAGTAAGTACAAATTGTTAGTAATTTTACTATAAATAGGTATTATTGGTAATATTTATTATATAAAAATGTATTGCTGATATTTTTACTATAAAATGTATTTTAACTATAAAAATATATTCTTATGCTTTCATAGTGATTTAATAACTTTTTAAGCATTTCACCCCAAACAAATCAGTTTTACTGCCACTGGTGCGCAGGGGTTTACATGGGAGGAAAGTGATGAGAAAGAGGGACGGGTTATAGCGGATGTCAGGAAGAGGGTAAGAGAAGTGTGAGAATACTGGTGTGCTGAGAGTGTAGTTTGACGGAGAAAAGAGCATGAAAGAAAGGATACGAGTCAGTGAGATAGGAGATGACTATTGACCTTACATTTGAATTCTTGGAGATTATAACTGTCGGGGACGCAAATGTACGGAAGGGAATTCCACAGGCGGGAAGTGCGAGAAAAGATGATAATGGCGTGAAAGTTGCGGTTACATTTTATTGGTTTCGCTGTAAAAGGGTGGGACCTAGTTGCTAGTCTAGTAGCTCGTGTAAATTCATACATAAGGGGCACCAGTGTGTTAAGTTCATTGGAGCAGAAGCCGTGAAGGCATTTGTAGAAGAGACACAGGGAAGCCACATTACGCCGGTGAGCGGGTGACTGCAGCTGAGCTTCCAAGTCAGGACTGATCACATTACAGATTCTCCGTTGAATTTTGTCAAGAATCCCGTGGTGAATAGCAGGGGCACCCGACCAGATGTGGCAGCAGTATTCAATACATAACTGTAGTAGAATTGTTAAGGAGAATTCGTATTGGCTTATATGAAAACTTTAATGAACTTGGTATTCACCCGAGCTTTACCACAAATACAGGATATGGTACAAGGCCAATTTAACCCTGGAGTTCCCCGAGTGCGTACACTCTGGCAAAAATTCCCAGCAGCTCAAGACTACATACACAAAAGAGGGCGTCCACAGCTGAGCTTTTTTTTTATTGGGGCGGTATGTTATGTCGAATGAATAACACGAGAGTTCCATCCTCTACCAAGCTACCTTCTCATTTTTTATTTTGCTGTTTGTTTCCACGTTAAACAAGAAAGCGACTGATTTTTATCTGTAATTAGTTTCGCCGGATCAAACAAACCCTGCATTTTTTCAGTGATTCGACAATAGCATAAGCTTCTTCCTCTATTACTAATACCTACGTACTAAAAAAATGGCTATGGGCCTCCCCGACTATCTTAAAGAGACGGCTATGACGCATTCTGAGACGTCTGTCTCTACTACCAGAGGCAATGTATGATCGTAGTAATAGCTGCTTTCGCTATGTCCCTCTTTAACACGTTAAACGCTTTTTCTGTTACGGAAGATAACGGGAATTTTGATATAGTTGTTAGAGGGTGGATTTTTTTACTAAAACAATAGTATCCTGTGAGCATAGTGTGCGAACATTCCTAATTTACGGCGTAGAATGGGTAAATCTTTTGGGGCCGGTAGGCTGACGTTCCGAATCAGGTTTTATATTATTTTTACTGACTATGTATCCAAATGTGCGTTGTGGTGCAGTGGATGTGCATTGTGGTGCAGTGGTTATCGACTCGGCACGAGGAATCGGGGAGCCGAGTTCAAATTCCAGCTGAATTCCTTGCATTCACTTACGCGCAAATACCCTTGGGAAAGGTATTAATCCGTCTCTTCCCTCCAGTTATGGGTTAAATAACAGGACAGATTGGGTTCTATAGCCTTGGCTGGCAATCAGTCTACCGCAGAAAGCATTGGCAACCTACTGCGAGATAATCTTCTGCCCAGTCAGTCATGTCTCTTTCGAAACATGATCGCCCAAGCGTGTATCACGTATGGCACTTAACTGACTGACTGACTGATGTATCCAAATGGTCTTATATTTTTACGCCTAAAATAACATTTTTCTTGACATTTTTCACAACCTTTTCACAACCTCTATTTGTTATTTCTGTTATGATTGCCTCAATTTGTCCCGCAAATGGTCATATTATCGTTGTAAGCACAGGTGCTTTGCAGGTTCTCTTTTGGTATTATCTGGTCTATCACCGGTTGAAAGAGAGCTCTCCTGTCAGTAACACTAAACAGTATTCAGCATAATTGATAGATTTTGCCACTAGCATCGAAGGTCATATGTGCTTTATCGTTGATCCTTATATCCACCTGATGATAGGCACTTTTGTGATCTAGAGTATTAAATAGACTGTTTTGGGCCATTTTCTATCATTTTGTTTATTCTTGACAGAATGTAAACATCCAGCAAAATAAACTGGTTTATCATTTAGAACTAATCGATTACTATTCGCTTTTCCTGATCTCAGAAAATACTACGAAAGAAAGAGCTCTCCACGATAAATGACCTGGTTCGGTAATGCCTTCTTTCATCATACGAGTAACTTCGGTTTGGATCAAATTTTTCCTCCTCTGAGTGTCTCCTAAATTTAGTAGCTACCGGTTTACAATAAGATATCAGATTGTTGAAAAATGCTGGATACGGCATTCTCATGGCTACTAGGCTGCATAGGTGGCTCAGAGCCTCCGAAGAATATTTCTACTAATGAATGTTAGCGTCGAAAATTGTGTCCAAATATTAGGTCGCAACATAAATTCTTCATTTGTAGATATTTTACTCCTTTGTATAAAGAACCGTTTATTTTTAGGTCAGCCAAACAGTATCCCAGAACTTGTAGAGAAAGAGTTGAGCTAGCCATCTCCACTGTGTTTCGGCACGGGTAGGTTTTTCATAATTTTTTTTTTTTTTCGCAATGCTTGCGTTAAGGAAGTTTTCTGTGCTCCCCGTGTCAATCAAAGTTTCAGTGGCAGTTCGTTAGCCGTGATCTCTATCGTTAGACAACGAGATAAATAACCGTGTGTATCCAATGATGCTGATCCGGATACCGTTTCACTTCCATCTGTACTTGTCCAACCTTAGCTTAATGTAACTGCTTTCTGCATTTATGGCATCTATCTCTTTTAGCAGGGCATAATGACCTTACGTATCTCTTTCCTCTGAAAAGAAATGCGTTTAATTAAGGCTTGATTTTTGGAGGGCATAGTTTTTCGTACGATGGGGATAGGCGCTAAATAAGGGAAGAAGTATCTGACGTTACTGTATTTGTACCTTAATTTTTAGCATATTGATTTACTAAAACTAGTGCACTTGCCTGGTCATAAGCTAAATCTAGTACACTTGCCTGGTAACGTTAAGGTGCTATTTTCAAGTATTCTTTGTCGGATATCCGTGGACCGAAGTCCGTTTATGTAGGCATCTTGTATCAATTCCGAACATACCAAAGATAATGAACAATTCTTACTAAGTTTTACTAACCCTTGATAGAATCTATCAATTGACTTTCAGGATAGTTCACGCCTCGTAACCAGTAAGTATCTAGAGTACATTTCATTTTAGCTAAGTTAACTTAGCTAAACGGAAATGGACTCTAGACACTTACTGGAGTAAAAAAAAATTGAAAACAAAACAAGCCTAAAATACTTTATCTTGAGTGGAGTTGCCAATGTTTAATACAGAACTCCCAATACCCTGATGCCTAACTGGCATCAAAATTCCACGCTATGTCAACTTCTTTCAGGAGACAGATACTCACCTTTAACAAATTTTGATGGAGGGATTAGTCGCATTTCCGTCCTGACCTTGAATTTAAGCTGATGCTTAAAAAGCAAGATCAGTTGGAAAGCGGTAAGTCTCGTCTCTGTTGAATTCTTTCTGTCTCATGGTTCATATCACGACTTGCATAGTACCTAGTAAGCACAAGAATACATAGATCTCATCCCTAGTCAATGATGTTACCACATTGCTACAAACAAAACTCACCTCAAGAACAAAGAATTTTTGTGCAGCATGCGGACCATGATGACTTCAATAAACTTGCGCAATTGGCGTACGACCTTACGGTGAATCAAGGCGTGATCTATAGTCTCCACCACCTCACCGCAGAGGACACAGTTAAGAGAATTCCCCAAGTCCACTGAAAAAAGTTTTTGCCGACCCAGAGGACCTTTCGTATCACCAGCCAGGTGAGTGATGCCTCATCATTATTGAAACATTTCAACGCTTACACAGCCAAAGTCATACAGATCAAGCCTCCTGCTTCATTAAACCGATATCGCCATTAAGACCATCTTGAACGAATTCCCTCACTAAAACCTGATATAATGACTTAAGGGATGACGAGAAGACATCCCAGAAGACATCCTTCGTCCGTAAAAAGAACCTCGCACAAGTGCACATTTCTCAAGGACGGGAAGGTCTTACTTTCGTGTTCCTTCCAAAAATCGCCGTTTCCATCCGCTTGCGAACACATTCGGTCTAGGAAGGCGATGCGAAGTATATAGTGAAGAATCTCAATGCTAGGTGTAGCCAGATTACCTTCAGAAAAGTTGAAGTAACAAATCTCCCATACTTTGGGATCCTTGCCGCCCCACAAGAAGAAGAAGGCGCTAACTAATTGTATTAGAAGGAGAACAAAACACTAATTCCATACGAGAGTGGAAGAACTCGACCTTCTACCGCATAGCCGACCAATTCATTTCCTGCAAGAGATCGAACAGAGCCAGAAGCCGAGTACTTTGACCGGTCCGTCTACCCAAAAGAAAGACCGGAAAGAGAAAAACCCCTTCCACGCGCTCATTCGCAGGCCAGCAGTCTTATCTCGGTTGATTATGGCCCCTGTCACTGTCTCGTACCCTCTGATCTCTTTGTTGACTTCGTCAGTCTCGATCCTGCTCGACACAAGAACCGAAACTTCATCAGCATTGACGGAGTACTTGGCCGATGTGGCAGCACCGGGTATGATTTCGCGTAGGAGCGGATTCACACTTTGCTTGCGAAGGAAAGCGTTCAGCTTAAGTAAGTAAAGTCAAGGCGAAAGCGAACAACTTTGACGAATGGATGGAGACAACACGAAAGGCTCCGATCCTACTTCATTTACTTCCATCAGCGAATAGGCGGACGCGTTCAGAAGTCAGATCTAAGTGAGAAAGTATAGCACGAAACAAGCAGAGGATAGCTTCCAGAAAACGATAATCAACCCTATCGAATGCCATTTGATTGATCTAAATTGACCAGCCTGGCTTCACTGTCATGATCAAAACGAATAAAAAGGCTTCCTGATCGCACATGATATCACAGCTGACAATTAGAATTTGTCCGTACTGAATCATGTTGATGGTTAGATTCTCCTCGATAATACGGGATGGAAGCTATAACTCCGCTACTTTAGTCTTGCACCTGCTATGTACTCGGTTCTCAAAATCAGAAGTTTTTAACCAGATCACAGCTATATTCCTTTACGCAGTCTTCAAGCGTGGGTTACAATATGTCTCACCTAAAAAAAGCCAGAACTCTTAATTATTCTTTGGGGCTTAAACTCTATGAACTCTAATGGTTTAACCACTGTGTCCATCTTGCAGCGACAAAGTTTGCGCGTACGCTTTTCAATAACGAAGACTTATACAATTCTCTTTTCAACCTACTTTATGTTCTTGGAGGATCTTCCAAAAGCCCAGCTCATTTTATAAGGTGTACGTAACTTTTGCCCCGCTCCAAAAACTCCGCGACGTTGAACATACATTTAGTATTGGGACTCTCAGCAAGAGAGCGATTTCCTAGCCTCTGCATTATCATCCTTTTCATTCGTACTTGTTGGTATTTCAACCGTTTTTAGCCTCCATACTTGTTTTTTTCTTGGTCATTTTTCTTGTTCTTTTCAGCATTCAGAGTACTACTATTATCTTCAGTCTTTGATTTTTATTCTTTTTTTATCAGGTGGGTCAACCTTTTTTTATCAGGTGGGTCAACCTTTTTTATCAGGTGGGTCAACCTTTTTTATCAGGTGGGTCAACCTTTTTTATCAGGTGGGTCAACCTTTTTTTATCAGGTGGGTCAACCTTTTTTATCAGGTGGGTCAACCTTTTTTATCAGGTGGGTCAACCTTTTTTATCAGGTGGGTCAACCTTAGTGGTGGTCGCAAAAAATATATCCAAGCGAAAAAAATATAAACAGTAAACACAGTTCGCTGAATTAAGCGACGAAATGAAAATAAAACTTGGAAATATGTAAATCAAAATATTAATGCGCAACTAAAACAGTAGTCATCTGTAACTCTGTTGATAATGTCCGCCATACTTTATGGATATAGAGTATCCTCGCAGCATTTAATCTGTTCAATGAAACAACGTCAAAGATTAACACTTCCGAATCAGACACTCTCTTGAATCGGATTTGATCTAGAATAATCAGAAAAATATGGCCGCCTTTTATACACGTCGCATTGAATATTTTGAGCTTCCTGACTAGTTAAGCCTTCTATTAATGAACTATAAAATGGGTTGACTCATGAGTGTCTCGCCAGTATATATGTTTCCAAAGACAGTCCAACAAACTCAGTTACAGTAAAGAAAATTGTTAAAAAACTGGTTACTAACGCGGGAGTGAAAAATTTAAAAAAAGAAAAAAATAGAAAAAGAACAATACAAAGAAAAACTGATTCAAATTTATAAAAATAATGTCAAATTTAACAAGATGTGAAGCCTATTGTTTTAATAAAACAGGTATATGAAAAACAAAATAAAACATTCCCCCAAAACAGTCGCGGGTCAGAAAAACGTCACATGCAAGACGAGATTTCAACCGGTCACAAACAAGTGCTAGTCAAACTTAAGTTTTAATGAACTTGTTATTTACTCAAGAGTCTCCACGAAGGTGGAATGTGACACAAGACCGATTTTAATGGGGTATTCTGATCTCATACGTTCAGGGAAAAAATTTCGCACAGACTCGAGGTCATACTCTTGACTGCTTTTCCCCACACGGGACTCTATCCTTCAACATAGCCTCATCTGGGTTTCTCTGCGCCCCTAGGCAGGGAGTTAAAAACAAGATAGAGTTTTGATGAATCCCGAACACTAGCAGAGTTTTCTAGAATGTTTTTATTCAGGACAAATCATGAGAGAAAAATGAATACTACCACAATATAACAATATTTCATAAAATTCTTTAATTTAGTTCGGTTGTTATTTTCACTGTTTAATAAAATATAAACAGGGATAACAACTCAAACACGTATATCCACCAAAAATCTAAACAGGAATAAAACTCAAGACATGTGTTCCCCTAAAATTAACTTTTCTAGCAATAAGAAATAAGGTCACATGAAAAGAATCTTTTCAAAAAAGTACAGATTTTACGTTTCGCGTAGGAACCTAAAGCTACCAAATATAAATTCTTAGAAGACATTAATTCGTTAACAGGTTATTCTGACTTTGTCCTGTCTGTGTGGTTACATGGTCGAACTGGCTGAGGCACTCTTATGAAGTGGTTTCCACATCCAGTAACACGTTCTGTCTTCGCGGATTTACTGCCTTGCTTTGGGTGAAGTCGATTAAAAAAGATATATTTAAAATATAATTCATGATTTTAAAATATAAGACGTCTTTAAAACTATGTGCTATGTCTACTAAATAAATTTGATAATTTATAAATTATCATCTAAACTCTAGACTTTAGCAGGTAAAATTTCAAAAAGTCTCATGATCAAAGATTTGAAATATGAAAACTGAAATATGAAAATAGTGTAAAGTACCTCCACTCTATTTTTGATACATAAATTTTAAATTAAGTTTTTAAAAATAAAAAGCTTTTTCTTGGAACTTTGATTTTTGCTTATTTGAAAGTAAAATAATTAAATTTGCTATTTCTACTAAGCAAAACACTCAGGTGTACTTTAAACAGAAATTATGTTCATTAAAATCTAAAATTTTGATATTTTTTTAAATTTTCAATTATTCTGCCATTTTTTGAGCGTTCCACTCATTTGTAAAATTAAATTCTCGTTTTTAAAAATCTTACAAAAATAAAATATAAATCTCTCACTTGTTATTTTTAGAAAATTAACAAATTTAATGTTAATTTAATCTGATTTGAAGCAAATATTACTTGTTTACTGCATGAAATTTAAAATAAAAGTATTTCTTAATAACAAAGGCTTGACAGGACCTGCTAGCAATCAATCTGGAGGTATGGTAACCAAAAATTGGAATAATCTGAGTGAACGTTTCGTGCAGTTTAACATAAAAAAAAAATAGAAATTATTTTAAAAATCTTAATTCTAAATGATTTGTATTTAGTCTAATAATAACCAAAGACACTGAGTAAGTGGAAGAAATTTAAAAGATGTTTGAAACTTTAATTTGCAAAGAAAAAATGAAAACAACTTTTATAAAAATTCGTTATTCATATCGATTTCTTTTTCTTCATCAGAATATGATATCCTAAAATTATATTATTTATAAAATCAATTAGAAGTTTATAAACATTAAAAAATAACGAAGTTTTAATGATTTTCTTTTATTTTACTATTCGGGGCAGATTTTCGAAAAAATGGTCTCGAAATTGTTTTAAAAATTACATGATTTACATTTCCCAATGAGTCCTGAATTCAAAAGATTGGATAATGTATTTCTAGAAGTTTTACGCAATTAATTGAAGCAGAGGATAACAGATATAAAAAGAAACATTTTTATCAAGATTGTCTAAAAATAATAATTGCCTAAATAATTGTATTCATTTATGAATAAGTCCTAAAGTTTCATTAAAATCAGACAATTATTTGATTTTTGCAAAAATTTTCAAATTAATGTCTTTCAACGCCAAAAAACGACTTGCATAATATTTGCATAACAGTCATATTACGTAAACATGACGTAAATCGCTGACAGAAAAAAAAAATTTTAACTGAAATTTCGAACGTGTTAGAAAGGGTTAAAAATTTCAAAAAATAATGACAACAAAATTTTATCTTTCCTCTTAATAACAGCATAATCATTATGATGAAAAAATTTTAAGTTTAAGCCCTTTTAATATCATGCTATACTGTGTTGTTGTTGTTGTTGGTGGTGGTGGTGGTGGTGGTGGTGTTGCTTTCGAGTGAAGGTACCTAGAAACAATTACAACGCCTCATTTCAGAAATATAGTCAGATGTTGAGAAAATAATCATGGTTGTATTTTACTGTTGATTGCAAGCCCAATAAATTAAAGAATGTTTTGTTTTTTTATAGCTTTATCCACTGTCTTTGTCTCATCCTCTCTTCTTAACCTTAGTCCTTTCCTGGATTAGTAAAACAAAATGTTCCCGGCACTAGCAAATCTCGCACACACACACACACACACACACACACACACACACACACACACACACACAAACGCATGTGCGTGTGTTTTCATATTTCTTAAAGCAGCAAAATTTCTTTGTTAAGGACTTTTTTTTAATTTTTTGGCTTTCTGTATATATTTGCATATAAATTCCTAAATATCTGAGTACTTTCTGCTATCCTCAAACATTATCAAAGTTGTGGAGTGAAATTCATTCCGGTTGGACACCTTAAACTTATGGCTGTATATCAAACAAAGTTTAGTAAATCCTTTTCGGAGGGCTAAATGTTCGACATCTCCTGAAATGCAAAATGTAAACAAAAAGTTTCGAACAACCACTAATTCAAAAGAATTACACGTTATATTAAAATATTTTATGCCATAAAATTTAACCGCTCGATAAGTACATCTAAAGTAGATTTAATCGAGGCGCCAAACATCTGTACACGGGTTCACATTAATGCTAAATTGCTGTAGTATTACGCTTACGAGTATGAAGAGGATTCATTTCTTTATAAAATCTACAAAAGCAAACAGTTATAAATATCTCATTTCAGACATCAACCTATGACACACTGGTGTCGACCGTGTTTAACAACGACAGGTCTGCTTAATTTCCCGGCGATGCTACAACCGGATCTTCACTTCTGTTAATTTCCAGGCGCCATGTTTCTTGTTCCCGCGTTGGGAATGATTGAAACGTGTATATCATTGATCAACGGAAACGGTGACTAATACATGTTCCACTGATTCGGAGAATCGTCTCGATGTCAAGGCTGTCCTCATTTATTTACTTACATTCTCTCTTTCTATTTCTCCTTTAATTTATCTACCTGCTTCGCCTCCCTCCTTACTGTTCAATCACACTCTCTTTCTCATTCTCTATCTCTCTCAAGCTATCATTCTCTCTCTCCCTCTCTTTATCTCTTTCTTTTTCTCTCTCTCTCTCTTTCTATCTCTCTCTCTTTTGCTATATTTGTTCTTTCTGTCATTTTTCTTATTAGTTTTTCTCCTTGTCTAAGAGTGTTTATATTTTATTTGTTGAAATCTGTTAGTTTTATTATACAACAGTTTCTGACGATTTTTTCTTTTTTCTTATGCTTCACTTTTCGTTATAAATAGATAGATAGATAGATAGATAGATAGATAGATAGATAGATAGATAGATAGATATGAATAGCTCAAGATAGATAGATAGATAGATAGATAGATAGATAGATAGATAGATATGAATAGCGATAGATAGATAGATATGAACAGGACTAAAAATAGAAAGAAAGACAACAAATAGATCGATAGATATTCCTCGAAATCCACGTTTTTGTTTTTTTTTGGGGGGGGGTTGTATTTTATTTTTGGCTTTTTAAAATATTTTTCTTTCATTTTAATTAGGTTTTATTAAATGAAATAAACATACAATTTATAATTTGTATAGAAGGACATAATTCATCGAAATACTTTAGTTTACAATTAAGGAAATAACATAATATTAAAGACAAACATCGAGAAAGAACAACGAAAACGAGTTCCTTTTACTGTCTCATCTTCATCCCAAGACCATCCATTGCCTCGAGTATAAACAAATGTAATTCTGTTGTTCTCTGGAATTCTGTTGATACCGATCTCTTGTTTGAATCTGCCTGTCTTGTAGATAAGAATTAACATACGACGGTTTATATGCTTTTTATTTTATCTTCAAACTAGCCTCCCCGCCTTTTTATGTCGACAATATCCAAAGCGGTGTTAACAGAAACTCCGATGAAAGGTCGACGAACCAAAATTAACTGACACCATTCCGTAATCGTTAAACACCAATTGTGTGTCAAAAGCATCAACACAGGTTTTCTGGTAAACTTCTTAGTTACTGGTGTTCGGTCGATCCAGATTTAATTTTGCATGTGAAACTCTAGAGTCTGTAATGTATAAAGAAGATAGCAGAGCCACCATAACAGAGCTATGATAATGCAAACTATGTAGAAGGCCAAAATGGAAACTAACCAATACAGATATATATATACTATAGTCGTCCGCAGACAGATCTGTTTCGCTGTATCACAGCTCATCAGTACGGCTTAGACTCCGGTCGCTTCCTAACCCAGGACTGAAACCCGACCGAATGGGTGTCAGTCGGCGATTCTACCCCTAGGCCACGAGCGTCCGGGAGAAGGAGACAGGCTTTTTAGGGCGTATAAACATTCCCAATAGCTAGCGTGCTCCAATTCATTATTGAATGAGCGATGCGTATATGCCGGAATAGCTACTGTTTACAGTCTCCCACTCTTCCAGAGTGCTCAGTCAGGGTGTAAGAACGTATATATACTACCGACCATAATTATTAGGTCACTCAGGTTTTTTAAAAGAAATTATGTATTTTTCACTATTTTTAATATTTATTGCCAAGTGCCAGGTAGGATGTGCTTTGATGTTCAGTGGATATCGACTCAGAACGAGAAATCGGGGAGCCGAGTTCAAATTCCAGTTGATATTCCTTGCATTTACTTACGCACAAATACTCTTGGGAAATGTATTAATCCGTCTCTTCCCTCCAGTTATGGGTTAAATAATAGGTTAGATTGGGTTCTATAGCTTTGGTTGGAAACAAGTCTACTGCAGAAAGCAATGGCACCCTACTGCAACCTACATTCAAAACATGGTCGCCCAAAGCGTTTCTTTTGTTATTATTACTTTGCAAAATTTTACAAGGCAAGGAAACAAAGATGAACTCGTCCGAATCACCCTAAATGTTCTCCATTCTTTCATTGATGAAACTGCAATATAGGTAATTATTTAATATTTATAAATTCATTTGATGCCCATGTTATTGTGCAGTATTAACAAAAGAACCATTTACAATTATTGACTTGGTAATAAATACTAAAAAATAGTATGAAATCATTTTTGTAAAACACTGGGGTGGCCTAATAATAATGGCCGATAGTATATATATATATATATAAACATATACTGTTAAATATAAGAGACAATGAATGTCTATTATATTAATCATGCCGTTCTAAACAGAAGATTGATTATATTTATCATAATATATATTTAGCCTTTTGACTAAATTCAAGCACGAAGAGATAGATTTTAATGTCGGAATCTTTAGATATATTCGTGTTCTTTTTCAACAAGACGATGAATAAACAAAGTGGGACTCATTTCTCTGAGAAATGTTGCTGTTGCTGTTGCTGGTGCAACAACCATAAAAAATACATCCAATACAACCACAATAATTATCTGTTGCTGCACACTTCAAGTAACCGTTTTATAACATTGATGAACAGCGAAACAACATTTAAACAGCGAAAAGAAAGACGCAGACCGGAGTTAAACTACGAGGGTCATTCAATAAATAAGGTGAATTCTTCGGTATAAGGACTTCTAATAGATAGAAGCTTACTTTTTTTATCAACGTAGTCTCCCAGAAGTGTCACACACTTTTCCCATCTGTGCACAAGCTTTCGTATTCCCTCAGCGTAAAAATCTTTGGACTGATGTCTCAGCTAATCGTTCACAGCACTTTTGACTTCACCATCACTTTCAAACTTCGCGCCTCTCGTGAACACTTTCAAGGGACCAAACAGGTGAAAGTCTGAAGGGGCAAGTCTCTCAAAGCGGGAGAGACACTGCTGGGACAACTCAACCCTCTTCTGTTTGTGCTCTGCAGTAAGCATCTTTGGCACCCACCGACAGCTGACCTTCGAGTAGGCAAGGTCATCATGGACACTTTTGTGTGCTATCTCAACAGATAGGCTCAAAGTCCTTGCAATGTCATCCACTGTCACCCTTCTGTCAGACTGAATGAGGTCATTGACTGATTCGATCACCTCAGGAGACCTCACTTCTGTAGGCCACCCATGCTTGTCTTCATCCTCAACAGTGCTCCGTCATTCTTTAAACAATTTAGCACAGATGTAGACATTTTTTGCTGAAACATGTGGCACCATACACAGTTGACATTCTCCTATGAATTTTAACTGGTTTGCACCCTTCAGCAACCAAAAACTTGATAACTGACCTCTGTTCAATTATGGGGCATGCTTCTTAGTCGGCCATCTTTGTTAATCTACAAAACTCTCAAAGTTTTTTTCAATCTGCAAAAAAAATTAAATTCTTTTGAAAAAGAAGTAAAGGCAAAAAATAAAAAAAGGAAGCTTCTACCTGTATTAAAAGTCCTTATACCGAAAAATTCACCTTCTTTATTGAATGACTCTCGTATAGTTCCAATCTAAAATCCCACATTAAATAATTAAACAGCAATTTCTATTTCCTGATTAAATATATTTTCCAAAGAGACTCTTTTAAGCAACAAAAACAACATTCCACGTAAGACTGAGTCATACATCGTGTGCGTGCGTGCGTGCGTGCGTGCGTGTGACATTATTTCTAGTACCGAAAGGGAAAGAAAGAAGAGAAGGAAGAGAGATATTAATTGAATTCATTTTCTCTTTCTTTTTTCTCCGGCCACTGGAGGTAGGCGAGACAGATGTTTAAACCAACCAAGTGAAAGAGATAAAGTTTTTATGACTCTTGATTGCTGTCAAAAATTCTTATCGTAAAAGTTGGAAAATCCATTTTCGCTAAAAATTAGTTTCCCTTTTATTGAAAAAATTAACGATCATTGATAGAGACGGCAACCGTCTACGGAACAGACTTGCCTAGGGGCATGGTGGATTTTAAAACCCTGGTGACGGCCGTCTTCCGCTGAGAAAGAGAAACAAACACTCGGAAATAAAGGCTCCCGGTTCGACAATGCTATCAGGAGATTAAAGGAGATTAAAGGATAAACATCTGATTTTCTTTTCGATCAAAGCTAGATAATTTATTATAAAGACTGAAATGATAAAAACACAGATGCGAAACGACTACACACCGAAAGCGGAAAAGCGAAAAGAATGATAATTAAAATTTGACCGTTAGGCTGAAACACACACCTCAGGAAAAGAAAGAGACGGAATTGATCATATGACCAATAAATAATCACCTAGGTTGATTTCGGGAAAAGTCGGAGAACGTTTCACGCCCCTCAAACAATAGTGGGGTGGCACTCATACAGGATAAAGGGGAGACGAGATTAATCAGGTAACCAAAAGTAGGACCCCTTACTGGTCATTTAAAAATGCTAAGTGCACCAAAAGTGCGTCAAAAACACCCCTGCTAAATGCGAGACTCAATATAAGTAGATAGACAGTTGAGAGTGTTGGAACGGCACGGAGCGAATTAACACTGGAAACGTGTTGTCACGTGAACTGTCCGCGTTAAAAAAATTCCGAATTTAGCCTAGTGTCAGCCCAACCAACGTAGATAAAGTGTTGCATCCTGTAGATGACGCGGGTTGAAATTATAGTTGTCTGCATGCAAGAGTGATAAACTGTAACCAAATACTATACCGAACAGAACGCATATATATATATATATATATATATATATACGCTCTCACACCCTGATTGATCACTCTGGAAGAATGGTAGACTTTGAAAAACAGTAGCTACTCTAGCATATACGCATCGTTCATTCAGCAATGGATTAGAACACTCTCAGCTATTAGGCGTGTATAATGATAATATACACGCTAAAAAATCTGCCTTTTTCTACCGAGCGCTCATAGGTCAGAGGTGGAATCGCCGACTGACGCCAATTCGGTCGGGTTTCAATCCTGGGTAAAAATCAATCAGCTGTCTAACCGTACTGATGAACTGTGATACAGCGAAACAGATCTGTCTGCAGATGACTATATATATATATATATATATATATATATATATATATAAACTTCTTGTTAATTATACAAAGATTTCCTTTTTGAATGGTGGCTCCCAGCTCTGTCCGGATTATTGATGAAGAGGGTTTTCGGAAACTTTCAACCCAGACCGGCTTTGTGATCAATCAAACACAACGCGGGCAAAGCCTGGTTTGGAAAGAAATGATTAAATATCGATCCACCTCGGAAATTTTGGGCGTCGGCGCGAAGGACATAAAACATTGCTATGTGACGATAACAGTCACCGAATAACAGATGCAGGTTGTAAATTTGTAATGCTGTTCTATAACGTCACACCATGGGAGAGACAGAAATGTGAACAATAGAACTATATGTCTAAATGCAATGTAATGTGTTGTGACTAGATTGAAATGTGATTTTATTAAGTGTGGGTTGCTTTGATTTAATATAGATGGTCTCCAATATCTTTTTTTACTTTTCACTGTTATCGTCGCATATCATTGTTTTATGTCAACACAAGATAATATCATCTTTGATGATGGATGTCTTTATGTTAACGTCTCTGTAACCGCTGTGAAGATGGCTCATATGAGCCGAAAGCTTAAAACCACCATAATAAAAATATCTATATGTTGGACAATTTTTGTTTTTATTTTCACCTGCAATTAAAGCCAAAATACGATGTTTAGAACGGCTCATGATTAAATATAATAGATATTCATTGTCTGTTATATTTAATAATATATGTTTAGAAAATTACCTGCTGCTTCGATACACTATATATATATGCGTTACTCTTCAGCAACGAATTGAGTTCTTTCGGTGACTGGCGTGTGTATACACCGCTTATATATAACACGCTAAAATTTCCTTCTCTCTATAGCTTACGGAGCAGAATCTCCGACTGATTACAAGTCGATCGAGTTTCAATCCCGGCCAGAAGCAAGTAGATGTGTAGTCACACTGATGATCTGTGATACAGCGAAACAGGTTTCTATGTGGATGACAAATATATTGGGTACCACGATTGGTGTAATATCTTTATATATATATATATATATATATATATATATATATATATATATATATATATATTGAGTGTTTAATACTTAGTTTTTGGTCTAATTGGGTGAGACCAGTACACATTTGTATTAAAAAGTGTTCTCTACAATTATATTGTAGAACTTCTGAATATTTTTCATTTGTAAACGAGTTATTTCCACCATGAGTGTTTTCTTCAGGCGATTTTTAATAACGCGTATATACATGGAGGGAAAAAAAGGTTGTAAGAAAAAGAAAGAAGCTAAGCACATGAACATCAGACAAATTGATTCGGACCGAGCCAGTACGTAGCCCAAAGAAAAAAAACCGAAACGAGTAATCGCCTATCAAAAAAGCGTTCAATACTTAAACAGAGCCAACGTCCCCTGAAGATCCGTTTAGGTGAAACTTTATTAGGTTTGTTGGCTCACTAGGTTTAATTTACTTATATATATATTAATATATACATATATATATATGTGTGTGTGTGTGTGTGTGTGTGTGTGTGTGTGTGTGTGTGTGTGAGAGAGAGAGAGAGAGAGAGAAAGAGAGAAAAATGATTTTATAAACTTTGGGGGCGGGTTTCTTACATCAAAATAAGGACAAATGTAGATATAAACATATGTCCGCAAATCCTACGTTTTCGAGTTATTAAGTTTAAAGAACGTTTACGATAGATGGCGTTGTGCTGCCGTGGAGACTATGTTACATTTGTCAATCGCGTACATTTGTGGCTACTCCGTCGTCAATGTTTAACGCGTGCAGTAGTTAGTTAACAGAGAAGTTTTCCGTTTAACAATAGCAGATTATATCGCCAGCAGGCAGACATGGTTTTTGCATATGGCTGCGCGAATGGACACGCGGCATCGCGGCAGGGTTATATTGCGTTTCCAGGCTGAAAGCAGCCAAGTCATCCTCTAATCACTAACCAGAGAAGAACTTTTACCGATGGTTTATTGCACAAACTACCGTCTCTTCATTCTTGTTCATGGATGAGGCACTATTTTGTGGGTGGATCGGAATCCCCATGGTAGAATACAGGATGGACACCAGCATCAGTTGACTTTTAATGTTTGAGCTGGAATTGTAGATGACTGTCTAAGCAAGTCTCTGTTCTTCCAGCATGTCTTACAGGAGCTGTCTAAAGGGACTTTGTTTCAAAAACACTTTTAAGACCCGCTAATAGATGTACCCCGTCTAATACGAAGACTTATGTGGTTCATGCATGACAGACCTTTCTTTGGGAATGGAAAGCAGGGGTAATGGGTAGGAAAAAATTTCAAGTTCTCCAAATTAAAATTCTAATCCTTGTCAAAAGCAAAACATAATATGAATAAATGGAAGGAGGGATAATTAAGGGAGTTTAAATCTACACCGATGACGACACTTGCTAACTGATTCGTTACGTAGATTAAGAAATACATTTTGATATTGATATTTTAAACTAGTAATTATTTCTGCTAAACACAAATTATATTTATCACCTAGACTAATTTATCAGTGGTTTTAAACGTTTTTTTTTTTTTGTTCAATTCCCGATATCATCAATAAGTGTCTCATACACTCGGGTTTGTGCCACAGTTAAGCTACGCGTCGTAAATAAATATATATATATAAATAAAATCGCAGGAAACAACATTGCACTTTCGACTTAATTGGTACAGATGCATACCTCGGCGTGGTGTAATGGTTAGCAAGCTCGTCTCGCTATAATCATTATAACTAAGTAGTGAGTTCGATCCTCACTTGGTACCCACTACTTTCGGCTGTGTATCACGTCTACACTACGCTTAGAAAATCACATTCCTCCAGGGTTGGGCGCAGGGCTAACAACCCTGCCCCATAAAAATATCAATTTGTTACGAAACAGCAAAAATCCTGCCCTAAACACCATTGGGCGTAACGGAAAAGTTGTTTTTTTTTTAATACCTACTTCTAAGCAAATTACTGAAAAACACGAGATTTTTGTTAGAATAAAAGATATGAGTGCTGAAATGCTATGTACTACCAATCCTCTTCCATGGCAGCGAGTACTATCTCCTCTTCTCACATATAAAGAGCAAAATTGAGGCAACAGAACTGTAGATCTACGAAGGAAGTCGAAAATTCCATGGACGGAAAATGTAAACAAGGAATACGTCTTAAGGAAAATGAAAACAAAATTACATTTATCCTCAGAATCAACAATTCTCAGACGAAGAGCTTAGAAAATGTAACGCTCACGGGACATATTAAAGGTAAAATGGACAAAATGAAGTGGACCACCTCCCTGAAAGCATATATGAATCGACATCGGAATGTGAATTGGGTGGCAGGCAGAGAGAGAGACAAATTTTGCTAAGGGCAAAAAGGTATAGGAAGTTGAGGAGAGTCCTGAAGAGACACGACAGGAAAAAGAAGAGCGATAACATGTCATAATAGAAAACTATATTGGGGAATATTTAGGCAAATTGCATAATAGCATCTGTTTTTTTTTTTTTCCAAGTGCTCTGTAAAATATGAGAACTACTTTATACTGCGAAAAGATATTCACCTTTCTGATCATTAAACCTGACCAAAATGCTTGTCAATCCCGTATTATGCTAATAAGGCCGTGAGAGTCTAATCAGGATGCGAAAGAATATGAGTAATTTTTAAGCGCCGCTTAGATGTGGCACAAGGCCGAAAGTATGAGGTGTCTAGTGAGGATCTAACTTACTACTTAGTTGTTATAGATTTTAGCAACACAAGCTTGCTAACCATTACACCACGTCGAGGCACCTAATATTGATTTTTTAAGCGTAGCTTATATAACTCGATTCCCCGGTGTATCCGAGACAACCCTTCCTGGACCTCGACCGATCCTCCCACGCTGTGTTTGTTTGAATCTCAGACCGGCCGAAGTAGGACTGGCTGTTATTGACGGGCTAGGTCAGTCCAGACTAGCGTGAAGACGGTATATAGTTCCCCGGTTCCCGGTAATTAGCGAACAGAACGAATTCAACAGGACGACACGGATGTAGATTTATAATATATATATATATATATATATATATATATATATATATATATATATATATATATATATAAGAAAAATTAAGGCAGACGCGTTATTTCATGGTGAATCGGAAGTGTATGCCTATTTCAGGCAAACCATCATCAGCTTCCGTCTTTATTTTACAAAGGATTTTACCATGAAATAAAGTGTCTGCCTTAATTTTTCTTATATCTGCTATATATATATAACTCTCTTAGAGAGTTATCCTACCACTGTATGTACCGGATTATCCTTTAGATTTTTCTATACCCACACTGCATGCTGATATATATATATATTCAATTTATGTAAACAGATTCAAATCTAAGTGACGCACAATCCGCTGGCTGGTATTTTAGTATCAGGGCTATTAGTTCACAAATTTTCTCGAGAGTATGTCTTTTTCTGTTGCTTTTCAGCTTACCGAATTTTTCTTCTTATCTTTTAAATCAATAAAGAATTAATACCAGCCATCTGGAAATAGGGTTTCACATGGTGAAATGTGTGTAGGGCTCATTGAGGATTACCTCACTATTTAATTTGTAATCGATCTAGAAAGAAAAGCTTGCTAACCATTACACGACGTCGAGGTGTTCTAAATGAAAGAGAACAAAATCTATTGGTCAGTTGAAAATAATCAAAAGTATCATTTTGGAGTCAACATTTGTTTTTAGGCAATCTAACTGAAAAAACGGTTCGCAATTATAAAGTAAACCGTCTCCAATTATCAGGCAAAAATCACTTTTGAATTAACAGCAAACAAGCGGTCAAAAAAATATTTTTGTTTTTAAATAAGTAAAATATGTTAGGATGACAGGTAAGTGCCATATGTGATATACGCTTGGGCGATCATGTCTCTTTCGAGGCATGACTGACTGACTGAGCAGAAAATTTTCACGCAGTAGCTTGCCATTACTTTATGTGGTAGACTAGTTGCCAACTAAAGCTATAAAACCCAATCTGTCCTGCTATTTAACACATAGATGGAGAGAGCAGTGACGGATTAATACCTTCCCCAAAGGTATTTGCACGTAAGTGAATGCAACGAATTCAAATGGAATTCGAACTCAGATCTCCAATTTCTCGTAGTAAATGTTAAACTGCCTAAGTCTCTGATCATCAGTCAAATCACGGAGTGACATTTTCTTAAATATCTTGTCGATTTGTGCCAGATTTCTTTCGAATTTCACATAAATCAAGTTATGTACATAATACCTGGTTGTGCGTTGTGGTGCAAGATGTGCGTTGTGGTGCAGTGGATATCGACTTAGAACGACAAATCAGGGAGCCGAGTTCGAATTCCATTTGAATTCCTTGCATTCACTTACGCACAAATACCCTGGAAAATGTATTAATCCGTTTCTTCCCTTCAGTTATGAGTTAAATAACAGGACAGATTGGGTTCTATAGCCTTGGCTGGCAACCAGTATACAGCAGAAAGCTATGGCAACCTACTGAGATATAATTTTCTGTCCAGTCAGTCATGTCTCTTTCGAGACATGATCGCCTAAAGCATGTATCACGTATGGCACTTAACTGACTGACATAATATCCGACTGTTCGTTTCTAGACACGCCTCTATTTCGTGTCTAATGTTTTTTTTTTGTTTTTGTTTTTTTTTGTTTTTTGTTTTTTTTTGTCGATTGACGATTTACGACTGCTTCCAGATTCGTTTTGGAGATCCAGATAACCAGTACCGAATTATTGTAGCCAACGACGTACATTCCACTATGGAACTGTTCTGCTGATTTTCTAAGCGTAGCTTAGATGTGCCAGAAGGCCCGAACTATGGAGTACCCAGTGAGGATTGAGCTCACTACCCATTCGAAATTAATATATCGAGATGGGCTTGTTTACCATTACACCACGTCGAAATGCCTAGTCCTGGTGTTAAACCGTTATAAATGGCTTCTATAAAACCAGAATTTCTATAACGATAACTATTTCTATAACTACAGAGTCAATTCGGAAGACATTGAAAGTTGGATAAAAGAGAAGAATGTTAAATAAATAGGCAAGCTATATTAGGTTATTCAGTGTGACAGAGACTTCTGTTATCCCGTGATAAGCTATAAGATCGTAATGGCGGAAATTTCGGTCCTCTGCACATGCGTGAAAATAAGTAAAAAACAGATATTGTGAAAGAAACGAACACCATCAAAACAAAACAAATAAATAGCAGTTTTTATCAAAATCGTTTTTCATTATTTACATTCTTCAGACTATTATCCTTATCTTTATTGCCATGTTTACGACGTATCGGCTGTTGTACACTCCGGCCTTCTTCAGGTGTCAAGCATTTCGAACTGAACCCTTTACTTTGATCACTGGTGTATATTATTTTCATTCCATGTGCGAAGCCACTTCTGGTAGACATATAATTATCTTCCTTTACAACAGTGGTGAACAAATAATTTAGATAGTTAAGTTAAAAGGAGATAACTAGATGGCTACCTGAAGTAGCATCGCACATGGAATGAGAATGATACACCCACAGTGATCGAAATAAAGGGTTCGGTTTGAAATTCCTAGCACCTGAAAATGTTGGAGCGTACAATGGCCGAAAAGTCGTAAACATGGGAATAAAGATGAGGGCAATAATCCGAATAATGTAAGTACTACCTCATCTCAGAAGTATAGACAAAATCTTTTTTATGTATTTTATTTAAAATATATCACTATCGGAATCTCATTAATTGTTAGTGGTCACGTTCTACTCTGAGATCTTATCCATAATCTAGTGAACACATAATTTAGAAGTTAATAGATACATCATTTGCCACTGATAAGTTTGTCTATTAGACTATAGTCACATTCTTGCTTGGGATTTAATCAATATTATGAAACGTCGCCAATCACATTGTCTGTTGGGATCCACTCAATGTTCGATTCTAATCAATATATCCACTACCTCTTATCACCTTCTGGCCTGTAACCAATATATTACAGAATTGTTGACAATCGCATTGTACACAGGAATCTACTCAATATTAGAACCTATTCAACACATAAATTGCTTCAGATCACATTCTCACTTGAAGTTTGATCAATATAACAATTATCTCGTTGTTCATTGAAGCCTAATCAATATTGGAATCCGATAATTTATATATCAGTTGCCTAATCAATAAATAAATTATCGTCACGTAGAAACTCGGATTTTAATGAATATCTCTTGTCTCTTATTGCATTCAAATCACATTTGGAATATAATTCATCTAACAATTGTCACTGATCACACACGCGCATACACATACGCACACACATACTCGGACACACACACACACACGTACATATATATATATATATATGTGTGTGTGTGTGTGTGTGTGTGTGTGTGTGTGTGTGTGTGTGTGTGTTCTTTAAAGCAAATGATATTTTGTGTCGATTAATTTTATTGGTCATCTTTTCTAAATTACGAAAAATCATTTCCAAATAAATAGCAAATTCTGTAAAAAAAGTACATTTCCAATATATATATATATATATATATATATATATATATATATATATATATATATATATAATCAGTCTTACCCCAAGCAAGGCAAAAACGCAAGTAGTTACAGGTTGTAGAAGCCCAAAAAACTTGTTAGAGGCTACGCGATGCCTCATTCTCTCAGTAAACAGGGACTTAGCACCTTCAATGGCTTTCTTTCAGGACACAGGCGATTATGGCCTTCCACGTCTCTTTATCTTTGGTGGCTCTTAGCACGCTTTCTCCTGTAACATCTGCAGCCTCCGTTCTGCTCAGGCCCTTCAAATATGTTATCTGCTGCTTTCCTCTATCACTTTTTCCCTCTATCTGGCCTGAGTGGCAGCAACTTATGATGAGAGCTGTCACCTTTGATGGAAATAGTGGTTCCTGTGTGATACAGTGGCCGAGCATACTGGTTTGAACCATGAAGAGAATTGAGGTTTCACCTGGTATTTCTGAGAAGGAATAAAATCATCCATGCCAGCTTTGATCAAATAAAGAAATCTCAGTTGCAAAATTTTCCATTGGGAGGATATATATATATATATATATATATATATATATATATATATATATATAATGAAGAAACAAAAATTTATTTTTACAAATCCATTGGTAATATGATATTTCGCGGCTCCCACCAGACGTCAGAATGGTTCAAATTCATCCAGACAAGTCAAGTTGAATAAAAAGAAAAACATTTAAAAAGAAGAGAAAAGAGAAAGAAAAGGAGAAGAAAAGAATAAGGGGAAAGGAGGTTTAAATTAACGTATTAGATCTTAGCTTTACGCAGCGTCTTTGGCCTAGATTAATAAAAGATCTTCGGTAATGAAAACAATGATTTTTGACCTGAGTTGCCAATTGTCTGTTTTATATTGAAATTTAAAATTTAAAAATAGGGGTTGAACTTAAGCTACAAAATTAATTGTTAGTTTTTCTTATTAATTATAATTGTAATAATAATAGTAATATTATATTTTTATATTCGTAGTAATAATAACTTGGTAATAAAGAAATTAAAATCTAGAAACCTAAAATCAAAATAATTATTCAAAAATGTTAAAAAATTATATAAAAATAAATAAATAAATAAAATATGTAAAAAAATAATAGAAAAGTTAATAATAATATTTTCAATTAACACCTTCATATTACTTTCTGCATAAAACTCAGAATTGTACTAAAGTTGAGGAAAAATGTTTATTGTTAATAGATAATTTATAGCTCTGTTTTTCTACATCAAGCACTATTTTATGAACAAGGGTATATGCAGTAATATATATACATGTGTGTGTGTGTGTGTGTGTGTGTGTGTGTGTGTGTGTGTGTGGAGTTACGTATAATGCGAAATAATGGTATGTGTTATGTACCAAACACGGTAAGCATGTTGTTATCGTCTGCATAGTTGATGTTACTGAGTGTTGGGGTTTGTTTGTTTTTTTGTGTTTATTAATAAAGCCTCCATTATTTTTAGTCCTTTTTGTTTTGCATTTGAATGATGCTTTGATATTTGTGTTGTGAGTTCCTTCATAAGATCCAAAGAAGAATCCGCAATATTATTAGTCCTGATCTGGTGTCTCGGCTTCAGTCACTTTCCCACCTCCGTATGGTTGCCTCGCTGTGTTTATCTATAAATGCTTTCGTAATAGTTTTTCGAATAAGCTCTTGCCTATGATACCAAGACTTTTTGAATTTTAGCGCAGTACTAGACTGGCGTCGAGATCTTATCAATTGACAGTTGAGTTGGCTTCATGTTTTATGCTAACAGCTTCTTTTCTCATACTTTTTGTTTGAGGAACTTACTTCCAGGAATCAGACTTTCCATCCAATTTTATTCTGCAAGAGATTTAATGCAATTCTCACCGGTATCTGCTGTTCTCCTAATTACTCTTTCTGCTCATTATTAATGTTTCTGTTCCTAATTCTTCCACACCTTGTAACACCTTGTGTTTTCGTTGCTTTACTACCTTTCATGGAGTGATACCGATTGTATATATATATATATATATATATATATATATATATATATATATATATATGCACACTACTAGCCATAATTATTAGGTAAACGCCAGTGTTTTGAAATACGATATATTTCATACTATTTTTTAGTATTTATTGTCGAGTAATTGTAAATGAAAATAGAATGGTTCTTTTGTTAATACTGCACAATAACATGTGCATCAAATGAATTTATAAATATTTAATAATTACCTATACTGCAGTTTCATCATTGAAAAAATGAAAAATAGTATAATGATTCTGACGAGTTCATCTTTGCTTCCTTGCCTTGTAAAATTTTTCAAATTAATAATAACAAAAGAAGCATTCTATTTTCATTTGGCAATTAATACTAAAACTAGTATGAAATACATCATTTCTTTAAAAAAACTGGGGTGACCTAATACTTATGGCCGGTAGTATATATATATATATATATATATATATATATATATATATATATATATACTACCAGCCATAATTTTTAGGCCGCCCAAGTGTTTAAAAAAATATGTATTTCATACTATTTTTTAGTATTTATACCCAAGTGAATAATTGTAAGTGAAAATAGAATGGTTCTTTTGTTAATACTGCACAACCACATGTGCATCTAATGAATTTATAAATACGTAATAATTACCTATATTGCAGTTTCAGCAAAATAACCACCTTTTTCCTTCACAACGGCTGCACACATTCTGGGCATTCTTTCTACAAGTTTTTTTTTAAAATAATCCTCCGACAGCCATTCTATTTTCGTTTAGAATTATCCACTTGGTAATAAATACAAAAAATACCATGAAATACACCTTTTTTAAAACTGGGGTGACCTAATAAATAATGTCCGGCAGTATATATATATATATATATATATATATATATATATATTATTTTGTATAAAAATCACACATTTTGTCTATTGAAATCTAATCAATGCATTATCTTTTCTTGGCAATAAATACTAAAAATAGCATGAAATACATCTTTTTTTTTAAACTGGGGTGACCTAATAATTATGGCCGGTAGTATATATATATATATATATATATATATATATATACTACCGATATATTTGATTTGATACAAAATAACATATATATATATATTATTTTGTATCAAATCAAACACTTTTTCTATTGAAATCTAATCAGTGCATAATCTTTTCTCAGAACCCGTTGTTTCTTTGAAAGAAATCAATCTATTTTCTAAAATAAGACAATAACCACTCGAAATTGTAATACATCATTTTTCTGCAAATATTTTTAATTAAATTTGAACCCTGTTCTTTTTTCTTACATTTTCTTATTGTTTCCGGCCGTCTTTGTCGTTTTGTTTTTACACTGTTTATTCTACTTGAAAAATCTTCTAGTCAGCATTGCGCAATCAAAATAGAATCTGATTATTCAACTTCAAGTAGGAAATCTTCCAAGTAAAGTGAGTTTAAAAGAACTGATAATTAAAGATTTCCTAAAGAAAGAATCGTTTCAAAAGGCAGTCACTTGACTTAAAAAGAATCTTCACCGTTGCTCGCTAGAAATCGACTTACTGTATTTCACTTTCGTTTCTATCTTATCCCTGAAGTTAATATAAACTTTAGAAACATTCTTTTTATACCAGATTCAACCTTCGAACTCTCTGCTACTTCAACAATAATTTAAAACCATAATATCTTTTAGGATATTATTAATCAAAACTATTTGTGAGATATATATATATATATATATATATATATATATATATATATATATATATATATATTTTACGAAAGTAACCATGGGTATGATGATGCACTACATTCGACAGCAAGGCGTCTGACCGTAGAGATTAGAGGTTCTGTGGCGAGTAAAGCCACCTCTTAATTGCTGTGGACAAGTAGTGAACTCTCAACCCCAAAAAAAACACTATGAAAGTATAAAAATACACTTTTCTAGTAGAAAATACCAACCATACATAATCATATAAAACAATTCCAACAATCCATTTTTATTGCGACTAACTGATAATACATTTTAGTTGTAATTGAAGACATATAATTGCGTTCAAATTTAGTTGAAGCCGTAAAATTGTGTTCTAAATATTTGGATTTTGGCATTAAATAACCTGTAGATCTTGATATATCGCTAAACAAAATCGACCAAAATAAATTCGAAAGCTATTGATGAAGCTATTTATTGATTTGATGTTTTACAATTTATTAACCATTTGCTGGTTATATAAATCTGAAACATATTTTGACAAGTAATAATTCTTTTTTTATTACGAGTGAACATTGCATTATCATTTTTTTTTTTAGAATATCAATTATTTTCTAGATAAAATACCTATTTTATCTTATAGTTCCACGAAGACTACAGATTCCCACCTTTCCTAATCTATTTACACGTCAGTAAATATGATTAAAATTTGAACTTTCTCCTTCCATGTCCATAGAGAAATTTTTTTTTTTTTTTTTTAATCATCTCACCCCAAGCAAGGCATTCCACTGCCACTATTGCGCATGGGGCTACATAGGGGAAGGTAAAGAGAAGGAGTGGTTAGACATAGAGAATGTCAGGAGGAAGGTGACAGATGAGTAAGGATAGCGAGGATGAGGGTTGGGCAGATGGAAAGAGTGTTTGATAGTCAAGTAAAATTCTCAACTTCATTATAGAAAAAACTTACATGATTAAACTTAAATGACTAAAACGCTTCAATATAGTGAGATACTGAATGAGATTGTATCAACATACAAGAAGAAGATACGAAGTGCATTCATAAGGATATGCAGGGAAGATAAAGTTCGGGAAGCGTCCTCTCGAAAGCCTGTAGCGGCTCTCAGAAGAATCTGTCCGAATAGAACTTCCTTCTTATTAATGAAATACAAAGCGATGATTCGCCCAAGCTTACGTAGTAAGGCGGTTTCTAAGTTATGGCGGGGTCTGAACCGGTTGAACTGATAAATATAGCACGTCATAACATTTGCCATGGAAATAGCGATAGAGTGGTAAAGAGGTTGTAAAGTAAAAATGATTAATCAATCACAAGTCCACCGCGTTTCTACTCTGGGAAAAGGGTTGTAGAGTTGAAATAATTCGAAATCATATCATCGATTTCATTATGAAATTATGGTCATGTTGATTATGAGCCGTAGTTCAAATCTTCAATGCAAATTCTTTCAAACCAACGAGGTGTTTAAAACATTATTGTACCCCCAATACAAGGCCTGTGAGCCACTCAAAGTAAAGGGTTACTGCATAATGCTATTTAAAATATATATCGGTTAATCCTGAACTTGAAAAAGATAACATTCTAGTAATCGGAGACGCATCCTCTCAAGAGTCTTTTCCTAAAAGTAACGTTCTTGTAAAGACGTCGTCCGAATGGGATTCTTAGCAATGTATTGCGATGGGGATGAGGATGATTCAAACCTTTCTACGATGCATGTCGGGATTTAGCTGTAAAAGTCTGAACTCATAGAACTAATAAATGTAGAAATAGCGATAGAGTGGCGAATGGCTTCTGATGTTTTGCTTGTGAGAAATAGGTTAGCCTTTATTGAAAACCGATTCGTTCCTGAAGTTTAATACTTGTTATGGTGCCCTTCTACGAGGAATGGACTCTTCTTGTTATATGTAATTACCTGCGTGGCTTCCGAAGAGCAGTTAGCAAAGAGCAGTTAACGGAAGCTATTAACAGCATTGGACGACAGCTACTAGTCAGGCAAAAAAGAGCGTAGGAATACATTCGGACTGCCTTATTTCTATATTACTTATTATTAACACTTTCTTTGAATATCTTGTTTCTTGTTTATACTAATATACTGTTTTTAACCTACTTCCTGTGTTTCGTGTCTTACTTCCGGCACAAACCGGTCACTACAACTTTGCGGCGTTTATACTTTTAAGTGTTGCTGGTCGTTGTTGATTTTATTTTTATTTTTTTTTTTTTTTTTTTTTTTTTTTAATCATTTCACCCCGAGCAAGGCAGAAACGCCACTGATGTGCAGGGGGTTACATAAATGTAGAAAGATTAATTAGAAAAGAGTGAGGAGTACAAGCTAGTTAGAAAGGAACAATAGAAAACTGAGAAAGCAGGTGCAATGACAGGTACATGGGCGGAGAGAAAGGGAAGGTTATACAGGGGAGGGGAGAGAGAGCTAGAGGCCAGTGGTTAGTAGGTGAGTATTAACTTTGCTTTTAAATTTCTGGAGGTCGTAGCCGTCAGGAAAGCAAGAATACGGGAGTGAGTTCCACAGGCGGGAAGTGCGAGAGAGGAAGCTGCCATTACTTATGGTTATTGCTGGGTTGTTTTTTGGGGGAGTTCTTTTACTTATACACCGATTAATTGTTGAATTGCTTTCGTCGCTGAAATAAATAGACAAAGAAAAAATGGAAGGAGACAGGGACACTCGGAATGTTTTAGGACAGGTTTTATTCACGAGACAGTGACGATCTTTTGAGAGGAAAAATTTTCCCGAGCAAAAGGTACGTCATGCCCCGTTGAGAGGCTGAGATTCCTCGATTTCTATTTCGCTCCAGGAAACTCATTTTTTCTCGCGCATGCACGGACGGTTTGTCCTGTTAGTGGCCTGCTGGGATATCATTCTTTTTTTTTTTTTTGTCTTTTAATTTTGTGTCTTTATTTGATTATATTTTGTGTTTTCATTTAAATCCCCACAGATTATCATCATTTTTTAATCTTTTAAATAAAAAAATATAGCATGAATATTTTGTTATCTTGAAATAAGAAAATCTTAGACTCTTGCTGCATCTCGACTATAAAGAGAATACTGGAAATCAATAAATTGAATGAAGACGATGACAAGTATTTTCTTTTCGGTGGTATCTCTATTTATAAATAGTTTTTAAGATGCTGAAAAGGCAAATGTCTCGCCTATTTCAACTAGTTTTAAAAACATTGTGAAGCGTTCTTTTTAGGCGTATACTTAATATGCAAAATGGGAATATTGAACATGAAAGCATCAAGAGAAACGAAGTAAATTATAAATATTGATCCAATACGGTTATCGAAGTTGTTGTTTGTCTTCTTTATTTTCTTTATTCTTTTTTGTTATTCCATCTTACTTTCTTTTTTTTTTTCTCTTTTTTTTTCAGTCTCTTCATTTTAATTGTTTAACTGTTTTTAATTGTTCTACTTTACAGAGAAATCGGAGAGCAGAGTTCGAATTCCAGACAAATTCTTTGCATTCACTTACGCGCAAATACCATTAGCAAAGGTATTAATCTGCATTTTTCACCCAGCTATGGATTAAATAGTAGGACAGATTGGATTCTATAGCCTTGGTTGGCAACCAGTCTACCGTAAAAAGTAATGGCAACCTACTGTGGTAAAATCTTCTGTCCAGTCACGTATGGCGCTTAACTGACTGACTTTACAAATAGAAATAATGTATCTACGAACTCTTCTGCCGAAAAGGAGGAAAAACTTACAATAGACAAAAACATGAAAGAATTTGTTATTTTAAAATCTGAGGTAAGATCGACACTTGCCGACACAGAATGGCCTGATGGGATAGTGAGAGTGCTTCATTCAGCCTTCAATTGGATCGACAAGTTGACAAAAATATTAAATTAAATGCACGAGAATACCAAGATGACGGTAGATTTATTTTCATAGCAAACCCTAAAAAGTTAGTTCCATCGAACAATCAGCTTAGTGAACCACATAACAAAGTGTATCGTTTGACTCCTGATAAATAGCAGATTTCAACATAATAAACTGTATCGTTTGACTCCTGATAAATAGCAGATTTCAACATAATAAACTGTATCGTTTAACTTCTGATAAATAGCAGATTTCAGCATAACAAACTGTATCGTTTGACTCCTGATAAATAGCAGATTTCAACATAACAAACTGTATCGTTTGACTCCTGATAAATAGCAGATTTCAACATAACAAAGCGTATCGTTTGACTCCTAATAAATAGCAGATTTCAACCAAAAATAGAGCAAGAACAGTGTGGGTTCAGTAAAGTCCCTAGAAGAAGAAATGTGATCTTTATGATCAGAATGTTATCAGATAAATACAAATGTAGAGGGACGTATGTCTATGCTTTGCATGCAAATTTGTTATATTTGAACTACTATAAAAATCTTTATTTGTTCTCGAAAGATATTAGATTAATGGGAAACAAACCGCCTGCATTCCGATAAAAATTAATTGAGCAAGTAAATAAAATTTGAAACGGGCTAAAGACAAGCATGCGTCCTCTCGCCGTATTTATTTAACCTTTAAAAATAGGAGATCTTAAGAGAACCAGAAGTCCGAACAGAAAAACATTTATTACTAGCGGGTGCATTGTGGTGCAGTGGATATCGATTCGGAACGATAAATCGGGGTGTCGAGTTCGAATTCCAGTTGAATCCTTTGCATTCACTTACGCACAAATAACATTGGGAAAGATATTAATCCGTCTCTTTCTTCCAGTTATGGATTAAATAATAGTACAGATTGAGTTCTATAGCTCTGGCTGGCAACCAGTCTACCGCAGAATGCAATGGCAACCTACTGCGGGATAATCTTCTGCCCAGTCAGTCATGTCACTTTCGAAACATGATCGCCCAAAGTGTGTATCACGTATGGCACTTAATTGACTGATTGAATATTATAGCTGAGTCATTATTAAGGCTTCTACTAGGTATAAAGTGGAGGGTCGGTTTTTTATTGTTCTGAAGTAATAAACTGATCCCCCACTAATTACTTCTTGATAATATAATACATCTCTTCCCCATTTAGTTATGGGTTAAATAATAAGACAGATTGGGTTCTATAGCCTTGGCTGGCAACCTACTGTGGGATAATCTTTTGCCCAGTTAGTCATGTCTCTTTCGAAACATGATCGCCCAAAGTGTGTATCACGTATGGCACTTTACTTTCCATCACTCTTTCCTTCTCTGTCTATCCTTTTCTTTCTATCTACCTCTTTCTTTATCTCCTTCTCTGTCTATCCTTTTCTTTCTATCTACCTCTTTCTCTATCTCCTTTTCTGTCTCTCTTCTTTCTTATCTCTATTCACTTTATTTTACCATAATTTCGATTCTAACTTTCTCTCTACTCCTCTCAGCCTTACGGCCAATCACGTTGAATGCACGATCACCGATGTTAAGCAATGTTGAGCCTGGTCAAGACTTAGATGGGTGACCGCTTGGGAATACCAGGTACTGTAAGCGTTTAGTGACGGATGTGCGTTGTGGTGCAGTGGATATGGGCTCGGAAAGAGAAATCGGTGAGCCAAGTTCGAATTCCAGTTGAATATCCTGCATTCATTTAAGCTCTGGCCGAGTTCGAATTCCAGTTGAATCCATTGTATTCACTTACGCGCAAATACCCTTGGGAAAGGTATTAATCCGTCTCTTCCTTCCAGTTATGGGTTAAATAACAGGACAGATTGGGTTCTATAGCCTTGGTCGGCAACCAGTCTACCGCAGAAAGCAATGGCAACCTACTGCGGGATAATCTTCTGCCCAGTCAGTCATGTCTCTTTCGAGACATGATCGCCCAAGCGTGTATCACGTATGGCACTTTAACTGACTGACCCTTGGGAAAGGTATTGATCCGTCCCTTCCCTCCAGTTATGGGTTAAATAACAAGGGGAGGACTTAGGGACCCTGCCCTTAAAAACAAATCCCAATGAAACTTGATACTCGAAAAGAAAAAAGTATTACTAGACACAAAACTTATATAAAAACAACAATAAGTTGTTGAAAGAAAAAGTATTATCAGCAATAAATAAATAAAATTTAGCTGGCAATAAATGACCCGCCGTGGTTGATATGCTATAATAACAAAACAAAACAAAAAAATCTTCTCCTCTCACTCTTTCCATGTCTTTTTCTCAATTTCATTTTCTCTTTCTTTTTTCTCTATCTATATATCTCTCTCTTTCGCTGTCTCTCTCATTCTTTTCATCTTTATCAAATTTATATTATGTTAATTTTGATTCTATTTTTTCTTTCTCTCTTCCTCTCTCGCTCTCTCTCTCTCTCTCTCTTTCTCTTTCCTTCGCTTTCCCTCCCTTTTGCTCTATCTGACTTTCTCTCTACCTTTGTATCGATCTCTCTCTATCTGTTTTTCTCCCTCTTTCTTATCCTTATTCATTTTATATTACCTTAATTTCGACAATTTTATGTGAATCTTATCCTCTTGAATTCCTTATTCTTTCTTTTTTATTCCTTTTATTTCTAAAACCTCAAAATGCCGTGAATCATGACTGTAAATCAATCTACCATATTGCACCTCGACTAGTGTCAAAATGTCGACAAACGGCCTTCAGCAAAGCGAGAAAGAAGCCTAAAACATTACCCGTAGTCCACTGAACTCGTTCATTCTCTAATGCTTCACTTTCACACAAGAAATTCTAGACAAATGCTATATTAAGTGATTCCAACTACAGTTAAGAAAAGAAAAGAAAGTATCCAAGTGTTGATTTCATTTCCAGAATGTTTGTGCTCATCAGGTTTGAAAGAAAACGTATTTACATGTAAAGATGTCCGTTGGCGGACAGCGCTTAGAAAATCGGACCGGAATCGATAAATAGTTCTTTTCGCTTCAGTGTAGTAATCCTTGTGCTTTGCAAAGTTTCATCTCCATTGCCAATGTTCTTATCTATGCCTGAGAAATGCATATGTCACGTAGAATGGAATGTTGCCTATATCCAGCTGGTTATATAACTCTACAGACATAACATTTTGTTGAAGATATAACGAAAAGCTTTTTTGTATTTTGTTGTCAATTGACGTCCCAGCACTTTTAAAATTACAAAATAACATGTAACAAACAAATGTGTTTATTAGAATTCGTTCATTAATTGAGTGTTCAAACTAGTAGTAAATTATAGTTTACAATAGAGGTTGCGTAACAACCAGTCTCTAGATTACGCCAGTTCTTCTACAAGTATACTGTAGTGAACAAAACAAGTTCTAGATTTAAAAATTCAAATGCTAACACTAACTCATTGATTTTGTTAGAAATAAACAAATTTCTCGAATTTACAAACTTTGCTTGACACACTCAAAACTCGTGAAATTCCACACCTCGATGCGAAATGTTTTTTCGGCCAAGAGAAAACTTGGAAACATCTAAAAACAAAATAGAAAGGCCAGAATCACATCCGGGAGTAAATTCCTAAATGACCTACAAACGATATCAAAGACGGGACAAGACGACCGTCGCTAGAGTGTTAAGATGACGAGCGCAATTAACAAGTCCCTCGACAAACGCCAAGCGATCGTTATTGTTATTGTATGTATCTTTTCTTCTCACCTCTCACCTCCTTCCTTTTCACCATTCACTCTGAACGATAATTTCAAAGACACTCCTATCCAAATGCAACGCTCATATATACATACACACACGTTACAACTACAAACTCTTGATATCCTTAACTTCTGAATACTTTGAACTTTTAACTTCTACATTTCATATTAGTAAAATATTAAGAAACAGAACAATTTCGCTAAAAACAAAGAAGAGAGTACTAGATTGCTATGTGATGTCAGTTCTTCAAATATGGCACTTGAAGCAACTGAAATGTGGTTCTACAGAAGGATGCTGCGAATATCATGGATCGAGCATGTGAGCAATGATGAGGTTTTGGAAAGGATGGAAACGAAAAGAGAATTAATACTGAGCATCAGGAAGAGACCGTTAAAGTTCCTGGGACATGCAATGAGGAAGGAGGGCTTGGAGATTCTGATACTAACAGGCCAGATAGATGGAAAAAGAGACAGGGGAAAGCAGTGGATAACATATTTTAAGGACCTGATCAGGTGGATGACGGAACGAGTGTGCGAGACATAACAAGAGAAAACGTGCTAAGAGCCACAAGAGATAGGAAGACGTGAAAGGGCATATCATTCACGTCCTGTAAGAACATGGCACATTGAAGAAGAATATGTACCTACTTACTCAATCTGCTTAGTCAACTCGCATACAGTTTCCAAGAAAAAAATAAAAGATTATTTTTTCTTTTGTAAATTGATTTCTTACTATATTTTAACAGACTTGACCTGGCATCTCAGTTTCAGTCGCATTCCCACCCCAGTAACGTAGCTTTCCTGGGGCATTTCTCTAAATATTTTCATGGTTGTTGTTCTGACAATATTTCCTTTTTCTTACTTCGACTTTCCGAATTTAATTTGAGCCCAAATACAAATTATAAACCGGAGATACCAAAATCATGCAAATACCAAATGGTCAGATTGAGGTAAAGAAAAATAGAGGAAAACAACGCATAACATACTTAATAAGGAAGAGGGGCCTGGAAAATCTGAGACTCTCAAAACAGATTGAGGGCAAGAGGGACAGAGGAAAACCTGATGACCTGATCAGGTAGATGACGGAACGAGGCCATGATTGCCTAAGTCCTGAAAGGACAGGGCAGAAAGAAGAAGAAGAAGAAGAAGAAGAAGAAGAAGAATATATGTTAAGTATATTATTTAACTTTATAAACATTCAACGTTATGTGTGACAAAGCTTTTTCATGACAATCGTTCAAAAGTAAAATTCTTACTTAGTTTTTGAAGGACAGAGTTCACTGCTCAGTCTGTAGTGACTGGTCGTTGTTTTGCGTAGTTTTTTTTTTGTTTTTGTTTTTGGGTTTTTTTTTTGTTTTTTTTTTTGCGCCGCATGACGAATGAAGTGGACGATTGTGATCCTGTCTGTTACATGGTGAATGGCGTGGACGTTCCGCCTCTTTGTCCTGAACAGCATCTGACCGCACGAGAAACTTGCTTATGTACCAAAGTTAGTCATGTGACCGGCTTGCTGGAAAAATTGGTGCAAATTTTCAAGCTAAACATGTTGCGTACGCATTTAGAAATATATTGACTAATCAGCACCGGTTATGCTCGTCTGACTCTCTTAGCGTTTAGAATGCATAATCCTTTAAATATTATTACGTGCGATTTTAAGATAGTCGCCAATGGTGCGCTGTTAAAATTGTCGCCAATGTTGCGACGTTAAAATTGTCGTCAATGATGCGATAAAAAAATTGTCGCTAATGATGCGATGTTAAAATTATCGTGCAGCAGAATCCTACAGGATATTTCCAAATCTTCATACAATTTTCAGTTCCTCCAGCTCTTTCTAAAGGCTCTTCAAGACCGTTGCCATTCCTCCGATAACATCTAGTACTACTATCACCCTAAAGTTCCACTTTCCTTCAGGAGCTTAGGTCATATCACTGAAACACCGATTCTCAGACAAACTATCGCCCGGTTCACACTCCACCCACGTTTATTGAACAGGTGAAGAGGCTCATCCCTTGTTTCCTGTTTAGGATGCGGTTTCCTGTTTTTCTCTTTTCTAATCTTCTCACTCTTATGTAGCCCCCTGCACATCAGTGGCGTTACCGCCTTGCTTGGGGTGATATGATTAAAAAAAAAAAAAAAAAAAATTACTGAAGTTAAGCAACGTCGAGCCTAGTCAGTATCTAGACGGTAAATCGCTAGGGAATACCAGGTGCTGTAAGCTTAGATTTGCTGATGGCGTAATGGATAATGGCTTGGAATGGTAAAAACGGAGAGCTAAGTTTTAATTTCAAGCTTCAAGAGAATAATTGCCATGTTTTATTTCTGTTTCTCCTCCGTTAGCTAGTAAGCACTTGAATAAAGGCCCAATAATAAATTGTTTATCCCCTGTCCATCAATTATTAGTATAGCAGCAGTGGACAGAGTAAATACGTCACCCTTTTGTTTATTTTAGGTTAATAAGGTATATATATGTGTTTCTAAAAAGGAGGATATGAAAACAAGTCTTATGGTGAGTACCTCCTCATTCTAAGATTTTCGAGGTGGGCTTTACAGTAAAACTATTCCTGCAAAAGACATTGGCCTCAGTCATAGCAACTCCACAGAATTAGAAATTAAAAAATCGTAAAAACCTAAGATAGTCGAAGACACCATGAAAATAAAAAATCCAGATACCAGTGACGGAATGTAAGCCAGCAAAATCACTAATAAAATTCAAAATTGAAGCAAAGGGAAATGTATTAGAAAGAAAGAAAGAAAGAAAGAAAGAAAGAAGAGATGATAAAGGTCTCACTTGTCTAATGTCTGCTTTTCAGTTTTGACTCTTTTAATTTGTACCCCCTTACTTCTTTAGATAATGACCTACATTCATTTTAATGAGTTTTATTCTAATATTTTGTAAAACTTGTTAAACTCAAATATTTAAAGAGGCATTAGGGTCATTTCTATGGCATTCTACGAGACCAATCAAAAAGTATCGGAAGTGTAGCTATGGTAATGAAGCTAATGTGGAACATTCCAATATGGCGTACAAGCAGGAATAGACGTACAATATGGCGTACAAGAATATTATATGAACAATATGGCGTACAAGCAGGAACTGACCAAAGCCGTTAAACTGTTAATCAGTGTAATATTTCAACGTAAAGATGTTCAAAATTGTCAGTTTTTTGGTTTAGTTTTGTTTTGTTTTTGTTTTTTCCTCACCTTCACCGCAAAAAAAACATCGCATCCCAGTCGATGCTTCTGTAACGTTCTATTTACAAGTAGGGGTGTAGACCTACGTAAACCTCTTTTTTCTAATGGGTGAGATAGACGAGTTGCCAACCAAGGCTACAGAACCTAATATGTCCTGCTATTTAACTCCTGCCTGGGAGGAGAATAGATGGATTAAAACCTTTTCCAGGGGTATTTGTGCGTAAGTTAATGCGAACTCCGAATTCTCATTCAATGCCGATATCCACTGCACTACATACCATTTCCCTAAGACGCAAGGAGTTACTGAGGAAGAAAGAATATGAGAATATGTTTAAAAAAACAGAAAAAACATTATTCAAGAGAGAAAATAAAAAGGCAGAAATTAAGAAGACCGAGGATAACAATAGACATTGCATTTAAATTCTTGAATATCAGAGTTAACTAGAAAGCTAGAAGCGGAAAGAGAGCTCCACAAGTGGGAAGTGCCATTGTTAGCATAAAACTTAAGATTACATCTACCCATTCCAACTGTAAAAATGATGAGACTTCACTGTCAATCTAGTAATGCGCTTAAATTCATAAGGTACAATAAACGAAAGTTCATCAAAACAATTACCATGGAAATATTTATAGTAAAAGGTGCAGGAAAGTGAACGTTGCGTAATGGTTAGCAAACGTGTCTCGTTAGAACTATTCCGACTGAACATTGAGTTCAATCCTCACTAGTTACTCCATACTTTCGGCCTTGTGCTAAATCTAAACTGCGCTTAGAAAAAAAAACATTTTAATTATAATTTTCCTGATAGGTCGTGCAACCAGACTGGCAACTGGGTCCCACCCATTCACAGTCAGGTTAGCCAAATGCAGACGACAATTCTACTCCTGCAGCTTCCTCTCTCGCACTTCCCGCCTGTGGAACTCACTCCCGTATTCTTGCTTTCCTGGCGGCTACAACCTCCAGAAATTTAAATGCAAAGTCAATACTCATCTACTAACCACTGGACTCTAGCTCTCTCCCCTCCCCTGTATAACCTTCCCTTTCTCTCCACCTATGTATCTGTCATCGCACCTGTTTTCTCGACTTTCTATTGTTCCTTTCTAACTAGTTTGTACTCCTCACTCTTTTCTAATTAATCTTTTTACATTTATTTAGCCCCCTGCACATCAGTGGCATTTCCGCCTTGCTCGGGGTAATGAATGATTAATGATTAAAAAATGTAATACTTTATTTCGTTTTTGAAAGACGTTGCTATTCCGATACGATTTCGAATTCCTGTGTCAGATTTCTCGTTGTGTTATAACACTTCACTTCCCAATAGTCAAATTTTTAAACATGACCTGACCTCTCCAATTCGTAGATTAAATGCTACATCCTTCTTTCTAACGGCCACACATTCTATCTTCTCATAGATTATTTCCATAAATTAGACCTAAAATATTACACCGATATTTGTTCATTGTCATAAAATTACTAGTGAGTAAGAGTCAATAAAGTTCATACATTTACGAACAAGATTTGCCTTCCGACCTCTGTAAGAAATGAATCACTGTCATACCCAACATTATTGGTAAGTAAATAAGTTCCACTCGGAAAGTTTCTTGGCAAGAATAGCTACTTTATCGCACCAACTCCAACGTAGATGCTTCCTTGAAAATTGCATTTTAACCTCTTCATGTCTAGGATCAATCGTCATCTATCCACCATATCTTACGTCCTTCTCTTATGTTCATATCATACAACTCATTTAGTATATATAATCTAACTTGAGTGGCTCTTAGGTTATGTATTTGGCAAACTGTAGTAAAAGAAAATTTTTTGGCCAATACTGTTTCACTGCGAGGCGCTGCCCTTAACAAAAAATATATCATACAACTCATGTAGTGTATTCTAACTTAATCGTCTCTTAGATTTTTTATTTGGTGAACTGTAGTAGAGGAAAAATGTTTAGCCATTACTGTTCCATTGTGAGGCAATCATAACAAAAAATTACTACACTAGTCAAACACAAACTTATGACCGTAAAACGACTCGATGATTCATCGTCCGAACTAGAAAATAAGTCCTACTGAATAGATAGCAAAGGAAGAAGAAAATACTTACATTAGAAATTTACTGCAGAAAGCGTTGCGCATGTCTCAGATTTGATATGATAAGCGTCAGGCGATTATACGGTTGGCAAAAGACTGATTGTATTTTACATGGACGACTCAAACGGAAGAGAATGCAGTTTGATCTGTCTTTGTCGACAGGCACGCCCCTGGCCCTTACGGACTTACTACAGTTTTGCTGTTGACATAAGTCCCGGTGAAGACGTTATCCAATTTCGACGGATTTCCGGTACCTCTAAGACTTCCGCCCTTCGATATGGCACGATCGGCGAGTTTCATGACATAAATAAAAGAAGATGAAGACAATCCAGACACTAAGTTAATTTGATGACATGGCAAATGGTCTTCAACGGATACTTCAGAAATATCCTGTTCTGTCGATGCTAACATCTTTTATTTTCCAGTTTAATAAATAGATTTACATACATACATACATACATACATACATACATACAAACTCATATATGCAGGAGTTTTCACATGTTCATACATGTATACTTTATACATATTAGCATATATCTAGCTGTAATTACAGTATAACCTGGATACAAGAGATCCTGATATAAGAGAAACCCGGATATAAGATATATTGTCTCTGGTCCCAAATTAGAGCCTGTGGTAATGTATATAAAATAGACCAAACCATGATATAAGAGAAACCCGGATATAAGACAAACCCGTATATAAGATAACTTTTATCCGATCCAGACAATTCTCTGATATTTGAATCCTTTCAACGCAATCAGGGCAATAAAGCCACTAGAACACAAGGTTGCTGAAATGTGATAGAATATAAGAAAAACATTATTAAGAATAGAAAACAATAAAAGAATAGGAATTAACAAGACAGAAGAGAACGAATAACATTGCATTTATATTTTTGAATATTAAAGCTGAGTGGAAAGCTAAAGACCGGAAGAGAGTTTCACAAGTGTGAAGTGTGATAGAAGAAACCGTTAGAACAGAACTTACGGTTACAGTTCAACTGTAAAATGATGAGAACTAAATGCCAATCTAGTACTACTCTTATATACATAAAGTCTAAGTACCATAGGGAAAAGCTAATTAGAATAATTACCATGAAAATATTTATAGAAAAGGTTTTCCGCCAGTAGGTTGCCATTATTTTTTGCGGTAGACTCGTTGCTAACCAAGGCTACAAAACCCAGTTTGTCCTGTTATTTGATCCATAGCTTAGAGGGGTTAATACTTTTCCCAAAGGTATTTGCGCGTAAGTGAATGCAAATAATTCAACTGGAATTCGAACTCGGTCAGTATACAATGCAAATAATACCAAGATCTTAAGAAAATATAAATTTAATATCCACCGTTGTATTTTTTAAAACAGAGTTAAGTAAATTGGTGTCATATTATAATCCTGCTTGTTCTTTACTAAGTTAGCTCATACGTAAAACCCTGCCAATAACTGGTAAATAATGGATCATTCTGTTTTGATCACGAGAAAAGACGGAAAAGTTTGGCTTCAGTCAAAGAAATGTAGGAAGAAAGAAAACATTAATATTTGGGCTAAACATGCAATTATAAATATGAATGAAGCTTATTTAAAGAAGTAAGAGAATACAAATGAGAAGTTTAAAAGTGAAAAGTTTTTCATTTTCAGAGAACCAACTTATTCAGTTAAGTGCCATACGTGATACACGCTTGGGCGATCATGTCTCTTTCGAGACATGACTGACTGGGCAGAAGATTATCCCGCAGTAGATTGCCATTACTTTCTGTGGTAGATTGGTTGCCGACCAATGTTATAGAACCCAATCTGTCCTGATATTGAACCCATAACTGGAAGGAATAGACGGATTAATACCTTTCCCACGGGTATTTGCGCGTAAGTGAATGCAATGAATTCAACTGAAATTCGAACTCGGCTCCCCGATTTCTCGTTCCGAGCCGATATCCACTGCACCTCAAATATAGAAGCACATAAAGTCAATACCAAGATGTAGACGTATCTGCTGCTTGGTTTGGGTTGGAGATGGTTAATGTTTTTTTGGAATTGGCCTTGTGTGAAACATAACCAAACTTCCTACAACTTACAGGTTTTATCCAGAATTATCATCGGAATTATCAGAGGTTGGATTTTATGGAAGAATAAAAGTATAACTTTTGTATACTTTAAATAAAAATTTATTAATGGAAAGAAATAACATGAATTGGTAGATGTTAATGTTCAATGAGAAACAGTAGTAAGGTGTTAAGAGTATCAAGAGTTCGTACTAGTAACTTGTGTGGATGTAGATAGGAATGTACATATGTATGTATGCATTTATATATATATATGTGTGTGTGTGTGTGTGTGTGTGTGTGTGTGTGTGTGTGTGTGTGTGTGTGTGTGTGAGAGAGAGAGAGAGAGAGAGCGTTATCTTCCGGTAAGAATGTCTTTGAAGTATTCGCTCAGTCTTAAAGAGTCTCGTTTGGTTATCAAGTATAAAAAGAGACAGACGGGCGAAGAAAGAAGAGAAAGAAGGTGAGAGAGAAAGAGAGAAATAATAATAATAACGATCATTCGACGTTCGTCAAGGGTACATGTTAATTACGTTCGTCTTCTCACTTTTTTTTTTTTCGACAAGCGGACCAAACAAACTTCGCGTCGGCTTGCGAAAAGGGTCCGTAAAATAATTTGTTTCTGATAATTGAAGATTGTTTGAATTTTGTTTTTAGATGTTTCCTAGTTTACTATTGGCCGCATCAAGATGTGAAATTTAATGCATTTTGTTTTGGATTTGCTTTTGCGTATGTACCAAGCAAAGGTTTTGTGAATTCAAGTAAATTCGTTTATTTCTAATAAAATCAATGAGTCAGTGCTTAGCATTTGAATTTTTACATCTAGAACTTGTTTTGTTCACTATAGTACATGCGCATACCTAAAGAAATCGTCAGTACTTCTCCAACCTTTTGATATCCTATCGAACTTTAACGTATTTTATTCATCAGGAAATAATTAAACAGAAGAAAGAGACTTCACTGGACAAGTTCCAACAAAGACACTATTTTTTCCTTGTAAATTTTCCTGAAAACGTAAATGATGCCCAGTGTTAATCAAAATGTGTATTCAAATTCATTGCTCTGGAGAACTGGAACACAAGACGTCATATCAGTATAGATAAAGGGTATGCACTGTCCCATATTATTAACTAATTCATGATCTATCTCTCGGGTATGTGTTGCATATAAAAAAGCGCCTCGGTGTTGAATGTTTAGCGAGGCTAGTATGGTGGAGCATTAGGTACTACAAATGTTGACCAGATCGTTAGTAAAAAATAGAGGACATTTAGATCGGGGTTTTTGTAGTTTAGAACTCATTAAATATTCACGATATTTGTCAATGTCGATAATTATTTTTTCTTCTTAGAAGGGGTTTTATTTATAATAGATCTACAGTGCCAAATCGATCCCTGTTTTTTTTTAAGAGGTACTTGTATTTAATTTTTATTTAAACAAGTCAAGTTGATATTCAAGATTTTCTTTTTCTTTTATTTCTTAATTAATATGTTCTGGCGAAACAGATTTTTAAATTTTTAATTTTTGCAATTCATTTTAAATAAAGAACCCGGAATTATATACATTTCTTTCTGAATTATTAGGTTTTCAATAATTTTAAGATAAAAAAAACAACAATTTTTAAACAAGACGGAACCTTTCGGGAGTTGTCGATGGTTGTGCTAGGTCGAAGTCACAAGTCATCGTTACCGAGGGTTTGAGCGTCCTGGTCTTGTTGTTCGCACCAGATAACGTGATCTCTCACAGAAACCGCTCAGCATGGTTGCAGTATAAACCACAGGTGGGCTCTGTGAGTGAACAAACATAAATGTGCCTGAGTAGGCGACATCAATGGGGATTGGCTAGCCACCTTTGTATACAAGCATCCTCGGACATGAGTGTTCAACAATATAAACGAAAACAAGCTCCTTTTTTTACAAGGGGACCAATCAACCACAGTTTGCCGCCATTAAAAAAGGTTTCATATGCATCACCTAATATAAAACATCAAATACCTCAACAAGGGTTGACATATAAAATTATCCAACAAACGATATAAAGAGAGTTATCATCATCATCAATGGGATGCGGACGATCATGGTTATCCACAACTTCCTATCCTTAGAAGATTTACTTTTTCATCGTCCTTCCCATCCCATGTTTTATCACCCGTTTATGTAGACATGTTTAAGATGAATTCAACATTTTCAGAATGTTATTTTTATTCACGTCAATTCTCCATTACATTTGACGAAATAAACTATTCAATGTCTATTGGGTTTCAAAGGTACGTATTTATGAAGCAGACGACTGAAGACATACACAGCATTTCGACAGTTCGTGGATTTCAATTTATTTGATGAGAAATGACCTTCGGAATGTCATAGTCTCTTCCATCCTTACATGCTCATAATAGGTTTCATTACATTATTTACATTATTGGGACTATTGTCCTCACCTTTACTGCCACGTTTAAGTCGTTTCGGCCGTTGTACGCTCAGGCCTTCTTCAGTTGCTAGGAATTTTGAAATTTCGGCAACTAGGGACCACTGTCTTATAAAGACAATCCTTCGTTGTCCTATGAGCTTTTGTCTAAAATGTCATCTATTGGCTTGGTTCTTAATCCTCTCTGCTCAGCTAACCTGCTTTGTCAGAGTCGATTAACTCAGTTTTTTGGGGAGGTTCGCTTCACTCATTTGACCGGCTTTGTCATAATTGGTTTAACTGGTTCTTGAGGAGGTTCAATTCACTCTGCTGGGCTTCTGGCTTTCTTTGTCAGAGCTGGCTAATCTGCTTTTTGTAAGATTCGTTCATTCAGCTGACCTTTTTTAATACAGTAATTGTCAAAAATATTTCAGTAACATCCTGCAGATGTCTCCTTAATAAGATATAAGCTGACAACTTATATCTCTACTGACATCTTTCACATTACTGTTGACATTATAGTAACTCTTTACGCACGGACGTGGAAGTATAAAAGAAAACAAAATGTTATATGTGCACAACTTCTATGATAAATGCTACCAAGGAGACAAGGATTTTTCGGCATCGTCAAATGTTTTTCTTCGTGTCAAATAACTCAGTTGCTCATTTACAATAAAAATCATGATTGACTGTCTGTTAACTTGAGGCTGCACAATCGTCTTGGTGGCATAAAAGATGTAGCGGTAGAGTGTGACTTGGAAATCAGAGCAACCAGTCCATGATACAAGCCAATCGTCAAGACGGGGAATGGATGAGACAGAAGAATCTTCTTCTTCTTCTTCTTCTTCTTCTTCTTCTTCTTCTTCTTCTTCTTCTTCTTCTTTGTACCTTGTCCTTTCAAGACTTAGTCGATCATGGCCTTCCACGTCTCCCTTTCCCTGGTGAATCTGAGCACGCTTCCTCCTGTAACGTCTCGCAGCCCTCGTTCTGTCATCCACCTGTTCAGGCCCTTCAAATATGCTTTCCTCTGTCTCTTTTTTCCTCTATCTGGCCTGTTAGTATCAGGTTCTCCAAGCCCTTCTTCCTCATTGCATGTCACAGGAACTTCAGTTGTCTCTTCCTGGTGCTCAATATTTATTTCCTTTTCATTTTCATTCTTTCCAACACCATGTCATTGCTCACATGCTCAGTCCATGATATCTGCAGCATCCTTCTGTAGAACCACATTTCAGCTGCTTCAAGTTTTAATCTTACTCTCCCTAAACCCCACTCCTTGATTACTATGTGCTCTCCATCTTTGAATGAGATATGGGCTAATTTTAATGTGAGAAAATACACTTTTACAGACAGGCCACGCTTCGGACATAATACGTCTTTCCGCTGGACTTAGTGATACTCTGGCGATGGGCCTGGCATGATGGCTGTTATTTGTTTACGAGAAAAATCTGAGAAAAAAAATAAAATCATACAAATAATGAGATATTTAAAATTTATTTGGAAATCAGTTAAACTCTTCTCTTCTTATTTTTGGGGGGAAATTTATCGATCACTTTGCTATAAAATGTACCATCACCACGTTCTATCTTCATATTCGTCAAAAGGTCTTTTATTCATGGAAATGAAGACCAAATTACTAAATCTCTCTTCACTTTCAGAACTCATCTTATAATTATTTACTCGCTTTAATAAAAAAAATGATCTGTCACGGGAAACAGATATGGCACGCATGGTCAGAATCAGATGTAGTAACTTTGTTACTTCTTCCAGAGTTTGGTTTAGTTTAAGTTCCCGTATTATGTCTGCAACTTCTTGGATACGTGACGTTTTCTGCCAGAACTGATTTCCGCTTGCATTTCAATTATCCAAATCCAATGTTTTTATAGACATTCAAAGATGAAAACGCTTCCAACGAAAATTCTTCATCGAATTTTTTTTTTTTTTTTTTTTTTTTTGCAAATATAAAAAAGTTTAGTTTCGGATTCAACAAAGGTAAACTCTTCCATTGTTTTAAATATTCTTTCAACGCGAACAATAACTTCATGTAAAATGTTGTTAAAGTTCTTAGAACAACTTCCCGTTCTTGATGTCGACAACGCCGCTTCTGTGGTAGTCCAGCGACACCATCCAGAAACCGACGGTCAAATTCCTCAAATTTGTTGTTCTTCATACCAACCAACTGTTTTTTTTTCAACCTCATGAATACAAATTGAAATATTCAGCGATTTTTTAAGAATTGAAAAAAGCATCTCTCACTCAACATGGTTTCAAAAACCAGTAATAGAAATCTAAACTTCCAGGATTGCAATGAATCCCTTTCACTATGCTTATTCAGAAACACTACAATCCTCTGGATTTTCTAATATCAGTCAGTAAGTTAAGTGCCATACGCGATAAAGGCTTGGGCAATTATGTCTCTTTTGAGACATGATTGACTGGGCAGAAGATTATCTCTCAGTAAGTTGCCATTGCTTTCTGCAGTAGAATGGTTGGCAGCCAAGGATATGGAACCCAATCTGTCCTGTTATTCAACCCATAACTGGAGGGAAGAGACGGATTAATACCTTTCCCAAGGGTATTTACGCGTAAGTGAATGCAAGGAATTCAACTGGAATTCGAACTCGACTCCCCGATACTTTCTGATAATACTAAATAAATAAAGAAACATATTCAATTAATAAAGGTTTCTTATATATATATATATATATATATATATATATATACTACCGCCCATAAGTTTGGGACCACCCAAATTTTTAGCAGAATCAAATTCACCGAGTTTGTATTTTTGGTTATTTTTATGCAGATGTCAAGTAAAAAAAAAGTATTCTTTTTCAACTTTAAAGTAAACATTTACTCAGTTTGCTCATTGACTCCTCTTATTGTGATCAAGTTTTTGCCAAAAATTTAGATTTTTTCAGATATTATAATTAAGGAATAATTTATTTTTGTAAACCATATTACTACGGTATAAATGGCAAAGAAAGAAACAGATTAGCATTGAAAAAAGAGCTCAGGTTGAAATTCTTTCGAAAGAAGGATATTCTGAACGTGTTATCGCTAAAAAATTAAGCCTATCACAAAATGGCGTGCATTATTGCCTTCAACGACTTCGTGAAACTGAGTTAAATATTTACAGAAATAGATCTGGTAGGCCCAAAGTATCATCTATTGTAGAGGATAGGCACTTGATCATATCTAGCAAGAGGAACAGAAGAAAATCCGCTCCGGAATTAACAATTGAAATGAATTCTACTCGGCAACATCCAGTATCTATTACTACTGTTAAGAGACGACTTTATTCTGTGTAGCAGTTAAGAAACCACTGTTAAAGAAGGAGAATAAGGGATGAAATTGATTGTACAGTTCGAAATTAAATTCCTAAAAATGAACAAATGTTGTTTAAATGCTTGCAGGATGCTTGGAAATCACTTTCACCAACGTATTTTTATAAGTTATTAGAAAGAATGCCAAGGATTTGCTCTGCAGTAATAAAGGCTCGTGGTGATTTCTTTGATGAAAAGAAAATATAAATTAACTTTAATTAAATTTGAAATTACTCTTTGTTAATTTTGGTTTTAATTATTGTACAACTGTGAGCAACAATGAAATGTATCTATATTTAATCTTTTAAGACATAAAATTTGTTATTTCTTTCTAATAGAGACTAAATCTAAGTGGTCCCAAACTTATGGTCGGTAGTCTGTGTGTGTGTGTGTGTGTGTGTGTGTGTGTGTGTGTGTGTGTGTGTGTGTGTGTGTGTGGCGGAGGGGGGCTTTGTTTCATCTGCAGATATTCGTGTAAATATTTATGTGTGTATACACATAAAATTGATACTTGTGCCATAAAATGAATACGTGGCATTAGGGCGTGGCTGATCATTGATCTCCACGTGCTTCTTGACCTTTTAAGCTGCATTTGTCTCCTTGTCAGCACCCCTAATCCCTGTTCTGCTATCCATTTACAGTGTCCAGTTCACACTCCTTCCGGATCTTTTGAACAGGAGTAGAGATTTATACCTTTTTTTCTAACAAACATTGGATTACTTCTAAAGTTTTCCCATTCTCTTTCACACTCAGTATCCCTCTTGCGTCTTAGTAGATCTATCGCCTTGCTTTGGAATGATTTAGTTGAAAAATTCAATCCGTATTGTGAGTGTTAAATTCACCGCACCACCATTCGTCATTATGTACTCCGGAAATTTCATCAACGTATTTATGATTGTAAATATCAGTTTCCTCTTGATTCCAATTTTCTAATCATTTATTTCTCATTAAATTTTCCTGCTTCTTAATATTTTGTTTAGCTCCAAAAAGAAATCAGTCTAATGTCCCAAAGCGAATTATGATTTTTCGTTTCAGTTTCCAATTGTCTCTTTTGACATTATTCAGATAATTAAACTTCTCTCACTGCTTGATTCTGATGTCTCACATTCGTAGTTCACACCTACGACTGTCAGTCTTAATTAATAGTTAGTCTTTCTTCATGTTTTCCTTTATTACCTTGTCTAGGAGTTCCTGTAGTTTCAACACAGTTTCATCTGCCTATGTGATGCTGTTACGATTGCGTCTACCGATAATAAATCCTACTAGAACTTTTAGTTCTCTTTCTGTCACCGCGCTGTATAGGTTGAATAAATCCGGTGAGAACATGTATCTGCTTTACGCGTCTTTCTATTTGTTTTTTTTTTGTTGTTTGTGTGCGTATATATATGATTAGGATGCTCCCCGAAAGAACAATACAAATGAAGAAGGACCTATGTTTTATCGATTATGCAAAGGCTATCGACAAAATACGCCACAAAGAACTGATGGAGATGCTCGGCAACCTCGACATATTTGAGAAAGACCTAAAAGTAAACAAGAATCTCTATTGGCAGCAAACCGCCTGCATACAGACAGGTAACGAATTCAGCAGATATACAAATATAGAAAGGGGTATAAGACAAGGATGTGTCTTTTCACCGGAACTATTCAACTTGTACAGCGAGACTATTCTGAGAACCATAGAATTCGTCATCGGATGCCACAATTTGAACAACATAAGGTACGCAGATGATACAGTGTTGATAGCAGACACGGAAAGAAAACTACAAGACATCGTACAGAAGGTAGCTGAAGAGAGTAACAAGAAAAGACTACAAATAAACAGCAAGAAAACCGAATGTATGGTCATCAGCAAAAAAAAAGAGCAACCCAAAATGCCAAATACAGGTGGGTGATACTAAAATCAAGCAGGTACAAAAACCTAAATTCCTGGGAAGTGTTTTAACAGAAGACCAAAAGTGCGATACAGAGATCCGAAGGCGAATTGGCATGGCAAAAGAAGCATTCCAGAAGTTGAGTAAAGTATTAGTAAATAGGACAGTTTCGCTAGAAACAAAGAGGAGAGTACTGGATTGGTATGTGATGTCAGTTCTTCAATATGGCAGTGAATGCTGGACAATATCATCGAAGATGGAGGAAAAACTTGAAGCAACTGAAATGCGGTTCTACAGAAGGATGCTGCGAATATCATGGATCGAGCAATGATGAGGTTTTGGAAATGATGGAAACGAAAAAGAAATTAATACTGAGCATGAGTAAGAGACAGCTAAAGTTCCTGAGACATGCAATGAGGAAGTGTGTGTGTGTGTGTGTGTGTGTGTGTGTGTGTGTGTGTGTGTGTGTCCTTTCTATTATAATAAAGATCGTCGTATATATATATATATATATATATATATATATATATATATCGCTCATCGTTCATCGCTCATTCAGTAATGAATTAGACCACTCTGGCGTATGATACATCATACGCTAAAAGATTGCCTCTTTCTACCGAGCGCTCATAGCTCAGAGGTAGAATCGCCGACTGACGCAAATTCGGTTGGGTGTCTTTTATGTTGTGCGTAACAGAAATATTGAGTAAATCATTACAAACAACAGAAATATAGTGAATAGATATATTACCTGAGAATAGCAAACTTCCGGTTCACTACCGGAAATACTCGACTGACTTGTTATCGAGACTGGTTACTCGATTACTCTTCCGAGGTTTTTCCACTACCACTTTATGTAGTGATTGGAATAGTCCATTAGTAGAACAAAGGTGGAGAGCGTCCCAACAGTGTCAATCCTGGGTTAAAAATGCAATCGGAGGTCTAACAGTACTGATGAGTTGTGATACAGCGAAAAACAGATCTGTCTGCGGATGACTATATATATATTGATATATATATTGATATATATATCCCTCCTGTCACGTTCGAGGGTTTGGACTTTTTTTTTCTTATGTTTTAATGTAAAATACTAAATAATATGTACATCAATATATATGTTACCGTTATTTTAAACGGCATATCTATAGAAATATTTAGTCTTCATTTTTAACGGACCGGGATCACTCGTTTTAAAATAAGTTCCCAGATTTTGTTTTTTTACAACTTATTTGACAATGAAAGCTTTGCTGTTAGAGAAAAATAATCGAACGTTTCTGGTAATTTCTTATTAAAAGTGTATTTTTTTTTTTTTTTTTTGTTTTTTGTTTGCGTGTATCTTGCGACGATTTGAAAGTGTTTGAAAATATTCCAAAATCGTACGGCTCACCAAAATTAAAAGACGCTTATTTTTTTCGAATTGCTTTTTATTTATTTGTTTGTTTTATTTTGTTTTTTGTTTTTTATATACTGCTGTTGTTCTGTTGGACAATTTCCAAATGTCTGAATTCTTATTCCCTTGCCAAGAAATTTCTATTAATTCTTCTGAAATATAAATTGCTCTCTATGACCTATTTTTATTAACTGCGCTATGACAGAAATGTTATACACCATAACTTTCCATTCTAGGCTTTTGCTTTAATAGTAACAAAAGAGATTTCACTGACAAATAAAATTATCAAGTTTACTGGAATGTTTACATGTGCTTCCATATATATATATATATATATATATATATATATATATTATGGTAAATATGTTTATTCACTAGCTACCCATATTGCAAACGCTTGTGTTAGCCGATGAGGCACAAATCACTTAACGTCCACTTCCGCCCCTCTAAAGAATACCTTAATAACGCGTATGAAACTAATAGTCGTAGTGGGTCAACTCTATACCGGATTATTATGACTAACTAGCAGTATATCCCGGCGTTGCTAGGGTGTAATGAAAGCTTTAAAACTAATCCATGGTCCTGGAGCTCAGACTCAGCCTAAAGAATATTTGTGTGAAGTTTGGTGAGAATCGGATAAAAATTGTGGATTTGTATAAAGGACATACAGACAGATAAACAGACATACACACAAACATCTTGTCTTTTATATATATATATTATCGATTTTCTGCACTATTGTAAGAACTGCAACATTGGAACTTCTCGATATCGTTTCTTATGTCTTTGTCTATGAGTGTATCAAATTTGATTAAAATCGGACCACTCCTTCTTTAATCCGATTTTTCGATTATCGATTTTCGATATTTATCGAGAGTAACTCGACACAAAACCTAGCTAAGAACACTCGCAGACGCTTATAGTAGAACTGTGTAAATTTTCAAGAAAATCGGTTCAGCCATTTCAGAGTCTATAAGTAACGGACACACACACACACAGTAAAAGTTCCATTTATAAATAAGTTTAGATATAAGACGCTCTGCCAATTTGATATTAAGCTCTCATTTTTTTCGGTATCTTATTTTAAGTGTATCTTTTTGGGGTCATTTTTGTGACTAAATATAGACTAAACTATCGCCCGGTTCTCACTCCACCCACATCTATTGAACAGGTGAAGAGGCTCATACCTTGTTTCCTGTTTAGGATGCGGTTTCCGGTTTTCCCTTTTCAAGTCTTTTCACTCTTTTACTTATTTTTTTTTTTCCAATTGGAGTAGATAGACTAAACTATCGCCCGGTTCTCACTCCACCCACATCTATTGAACAGGTGAAGAGGCTCATACCTTGTTTCCTGTTTAGGATGCGGTTTCCGGTTTTCCCTTTTCAAGTCTTTTCACTCTTTTATTTATTTTTTTTTTTTTTCCAATTGGAGTAGATAGACTAAACTATCGCCCGGTTCTCACTCTACCCACATCTATTGAACAGGTGAATAGGCTCATACCTTGTTTCCTGTTTAGGATGCGGTTTCTGGTTTTCCCTTTTCAAGTCTTTTTACTCTTTTACTTATTTTTTTTTTCCAATTGGAGTAGATAGACTAAACTATCGCCCGTTTCTCACTCCACCCACATCTATTGAACAGGTGAAGAGGCTCATACCTTGTTTCCTGTTTAGGATGCGGTTTCCGGTTTTCCCTTTTCAAGTCTTTTCATTCTTTTATTTATTTATTTTTTCCAATTGGAGTAGATAGACTAAACTATCGCCCGGTTCACACTCCACCCACATCTATTGAACAGGTGAAGAGGCTCATACCTTGTTTCCTGTTTAGGATGCGGTTTCCGGTTTTCCCTTTTCAAGTCTTTTCACTCTTTTACTTATTTTTTTTTTCCAATTGGAGTAGATAGACTAAACTATCGCCCGGTTCACACTCCACCCACATCTATTGAACAGGTGAAGAGGCTCATACCTTGTTTCCTGTTTAGGATGCGGTTTCCGGTTTTCCCTTTTCAAGTCTTTTCACTCTTTTATTTATTTATTTATTTTTTTTTCCAATTGGAGTAGATAGACTAAACTATCGCCCGGTTCACACTCCACCCACATCTATTGAACAGGTGAAGAGGCTCATCCCTTGTTTCCTGTTTAGGATGCGGTTTCCGGCTTTCTCTTTTCCATTCTTTTTACCCTTACGTAGCCCCCTGCGCATCAGTGGCGTTATCGCCTTGCTTGGGGTGATATGATTAAAAAAAAAAAAAAAAAAAAAATTATTATGAATGCAAAAGATTTTGTCACTTAACTAAGCTGGTTCATTAACTACCGGTAGACCACTCCCAAAACAAAATATCAAATTACACCAAGCTCCATATAAATAAGAAAAAACCGGAAGAAGACAGCAGTTCGAAAACTTAGCTCTGACAAGTGACAACATCATAACTGTGCCCTCACCAAACTCCAAAGTCGGCATGAACCTGTTCAATTAAGTGACAAACTTCCCTGCATTATTCCTATTAACGCTCTATCTCTACCCCGGTATCCAGGACTTTACAATAAGGAACCTGCTTGTCAAAATATCTTTTATCAGTAAAAATAATGAAAAACAACAATCTTGGCGCTAAACATTATCACACACAACTCCAGAAGCAAGTGGATGTGTCTAGCCACACTGATGAGCTGTGATACAGCGAAACAGGCTTGTATGTGGATGACTAATATATATATATATATATATATATATATATATATATATATATATATATTGTAACTAAGTTGTTGAACTCATAGGTTTTTTAACCTTTTGTTCATGCATTTACTTGTATAAAGAGTGCTCGATACAAATGTAGAGCGTTATACTGTAATGGTTGTTACAATGTTTTTATAAATTCATAGTATCACTACACAAAAATTTTCGCGTTTCGAAGCCAGCCATTTTTGTGTAGTGATACTATGAATTTATAAAAACATTGTAACAACCATTACAGTATATATATATATATATATATATATATATATATATATATATATATATACGCAGCATATCTTCATATATTAATTCAAGTATGTTTCATAATTCATATTATGCTATTTATTTTTATAATAATCTTTTCTAGTTTCTCGAATTAGCTTCTTGATTTTAAATTGAAATTAATCAAGGAAGGAGCCATAGTTTTTGATATTCCAAGTAATTTCAATCTCCTGTGGAATAATCTTCAGCAGGTAATGGCGAAGCTTAATGCAACTGTAATCACTGGAATTATGATTTTTGCAAACACCTGCGAACGCCCCCTACTATAAAAGTTTTAAAATTAACCGTTGTGGTTTGGATGTTTTATAAACAAGCGTTATCAATGCAAGGGGGATATACTATATTGTACATTGAGTGTTAGCGTTGATAAAATAGTACTCGCTTAAATATAACAGAGCTATAAACTAAATCTATTAATATAAATATACATACTCAGAGTTTCACGAACACACACACACACATATAAATATAACGTAGAATACTTGGTATATAAGTCAGGTAAATTCCGATATATATATATATATATATATATATATATATATATATATAACGTAAAATACTTGGTATATTAGATGAAAATATATTAAAGAAAATATAGACAACTTTCCATTTTTCAATTGCCTATATTTTTCTTTGTCTTTCTCTCTTTGGGGTTTTTTGAATGAGTGAGGAATTGTTTTTGTAGATTACAGTTACAAATGTCTATTCTCAATATGGGCACGTGAGCCTCTCTGTGTAACTATTTTCGGGATTGTCTTGAATATTATTTACTGTTGTATCATTTGGGTCTGACGAGCAGATTTTTCATGCTGGGAAATACGTATTACCCATGAAATTGTAGAATATCTAAAAAAATTTTCTAAATTATATATATATATATATATATATAATTTAGAAAATTTTTTTAGATTATATATATATATATATATATGTAAATGACAAAAGGAAAACTTTATTAGTAGTCAACGTGTTTCATCCAATGTAGACATTTTCAAAGCATTTTTTTTTTCGTTTTTTTGACTCTAAAAGTCCACATTGGATGAAACGCGTTGGCAACTAATAGTTTTTCCTATTGTCATTTACATTTATAAATATTGTCTTTTCTACAGGTTAACTTTGAAAGACTTTTCGTATATATATATATAGTAATGGTTGTTACAATGTTTTTAAATTCATAGTATCACTACACAAAAAATTTCTCATGTTTCGAAGCCAACCCATTATGCTTTGGCTTCATCCTCAGGTGATTTTTTTAGAAATGAGAATTATCTAGTTGAAAAAGCCAGTTTATTTGTGTTGGATTTGTTATTTTTGGGTGTTAGAGGGGTTGGTCTGTATTTTGAGTTTCGTTGACCTTTTTACCGGTCTTAGGGTTAAGTGTTTGTTTTTGGCAGAGTTCATGATAGGTTAATCTATTAATCTTGAAAGGGCTGGTGCTGCTGGCGCCTAGCGTGTTGTTGTTTGGTTTACAGGTTGGTAGGTGTTGTTTTGTTTTGGGGTTGGTTTCTCCTTAATTTAATGTATGTTATTTTGTATTGGGGTGTTTGCTTTTTCTTGGTTTTTTTTTGTTTGTTTTTTGGTTTTTTATAAAATATATTTTTTATAGAATAAATCTTTCATAAAAAAGTATAGGGGTTGGTAGGTGTTGTTTTGTTTTGGGGTTGGTTTCTCCTTAATTTAATGTATGTTATTTTGTATTGGGGTGTGTGCTTTTTTTTGTTTTTTTGTTTTTTCATAAAAAAATACTTTATAATATTTTATAATATTAAGCTATTTTATAATATTGTAAAGTATAATATTTTATAATATTTAAGAAATATATTTCTTTTATAAAATCTATCCTTTATACAACATATTTTATAAATATTAAATATATTTTTTCATTTATTTATCTACTATTCTGTTGCAACTGCATTATTTTTGTTGGTATTGTATAGGGTTTGTTTTCTATTGGGGGGTTCTGGTTGGTTTTTTGGGGTTTTTTTTACTTAAATTTTAGCGAGAAATATTTGCGATGTTTGCATATTACTGCTAATTCGTCTCTACGGTTTAATAAATCGTTGCTGTTAGACATAAAGGGCAGATGTCATTAAGTGATTTGCAAGTTCTAGTTTTTTCTAGGATTTTCCATTTTACTTTGGGTTTCTGTTTTGAATCCTTTAGCTTCCAAAAGTATGTGGAAAGGGATGTTTGGTTTCGGTATAAGCTGTTTTTAAATGAGGTTAGGTGCAAGTACCAGCGCTGCTTAAAAGTATTCTTAGTTGATCCTATATACACTTTATTTATAGTTGGATTTTCGATGGATGTTATGTTGCATTGATAGATTATTGACATGACTGACTGGGCAGAATATTATCCCACAGTAGGTTGCCATTGATTTTCTATTTAACCCATAACTGGAAGGAAGAGACGGATTAATACCTTTCCCAAGGGTATTTGCGCGTAAGCGAATGCAATGAATTCAGCTGGAATTCGAACTCGGCTCCCCGATTTCTCGTTCCGAGCCGATATCCACTGCACCACAATGCAAAGTCAATTCCCATCTCTTATCCACTTAACTCCAGCCCTTTCAACGTCACCCCGTGTATCTTGTTCTTTTCCTTTCTCTCTAACTTTGCAACTGTCTTCACTCCTATGTTCACATACTTCTCTTGCATTTTCTCTTTCACTACGGATGTGCGTTGTGGTGCGATAGATACTTTACTTTACAGTGGAAAACTGTACTTAGTCTTATCTGACGGGTTTCCGGGTTTCATCTTCTAACGGACTTATTAAAAACAATTGAAATGATTTTAATTTGCACAATGTAACTTCAGACAAGAGCAAAATGTTGTTAGTTACTAGAAATGTATTTAAATTACGATAAGTTTATAAATATTCATCAGGTTAAATGAAATGTTATATCAAATTACCTCATTCAACATCCTCGAAAATTTAAACTTAAAAAACAAGAACCCTCAAGTCCAGTAAGTATGATATGATAGCACAAAGATTTCTCATCCTCTTCACCATCATTTCACCCCAAGCAAGGCGGTACCGCCACTGATGTGCAGGGGGCTACATAAGAGAGTTAAAGTTTTAGACAGGAGGAGAGTGAAGACGAAGACGAACCAGCTACAGGGGGTGAAAGAGAAAAGGCAAGAGATGGATGTAAGCACAGGAGTGAAGACAGTTGCGAAGGTAGAGAGAAATGAAAAGAACAAGATACACGGGGTGACGTTGAAAGGGCTGGAGTTAAGTGGATAAGAGATGGGAATTGACTTTGCATTTAAATTCCTGGAAGTTGTAGCCGTCAGGAAAGCAAGTATATGGAAAGGAGTTCCACAGGCGGGAAACGCGAGAAAAGAAACTGATGGAGTAAACTTGTCGCCTGCATTTGGTTGATCTAACTGTAAAAGAGTGGAAATTTGTTGCCAGCCTGGTTAGCCGAGTAAATTCTTGTGGCGGGGACACCAGTGACCTAAGTTCGTCAGAGCAGAAGCCATTTAAATATTTATAGAAGAGACAGAGGGAAGTCACGTTCCACCGATGAGAAAGTGGCTGGAGTCGATCTGCCAGGTCGGGACCAATCACATTACAGACTCTCCTTTGGAGCCTGTCGAGAACACTGTGACGAACAGTAGGGGTGCCTGACCAGATATGACAACAGTATTTCATGCACGGTCGGATGGTTGATTTGTATATGTGCAAGATGAATTCAGGCTGAAAAAACTTCCTGGCCCGACACAGTGACCCAACCTTCCTAGCAGTGGATTTAGCTATTGATTCAATGTAATGATTCCACTTGAGGTCGGAAGAAATGGTAAGGCCGAGGAGGCACAGTGTATTGATTTCCGGGAGACTTTCTTGGTCCATGCTTATGGGTGGCAGGAGAGATTGCCTGTGATGGTTGACAGATAGGGGTTTCGTTTTAGAAGCATTGAAATTTAAAACACTGATATTCACGTTCCTACTGTGGAAGTATCTTCCCATGGTTTTGCGAATCAACGTTCCTGGTTTGCTCTGCAATATATGAACAAGCCTCCTGTTGTCGGAGCTGGCCGAATTTCTGATTTTATCAGTCCCTTCGTGTTTATGGAGATCATTTCTTATTAGACTTGATTGCTCTTGTGTTTCATTTTTAAATTTTTGAGAGTGCTGAGTGACGTAATTTAATATAATATTTCAGGTAAACTGAGAAATATTTATGATCGTTTTGTAATTTAAAAAGAATACTAGTAACTAACAACATTTTCCATTTGTTTATAGTTACATTGCGCAAAATTTGGACGCCTTGACGTGATGTAATGGTTAGCAAGCTTGTCTTGCTAGAATAATTACAACTGAGTAGTGAGTTCGATCCTCACTGGGTGACCCATTCTTTCGGCCCTGCACTTAGAAAATCACCATTGTGCAAATTAAAATCATTTCAATTGCCCTGAAACGTCTGTCAGATACAAATTTGTACATTATATTAAAAAATTCCGAATTTTACATACGTTATATAGCTATTTTAGCGAGAAAAATGTGTAGAAGCGAGATTTTTTCTCGCTGAAATAGCTATTCAACGTATGTAGAATTCAGGATATATATATATATATATATATATATATATATAAGTTAAAGATTAAGCAGTTTTTCACTTCTTTCTTTTTTATTCATATTATCTTTTCTACTGATTACTCTTGTGAATGTACCACCCCAACGGTCGTCCGTACAATTTCCTCCGGTGGCCGTTCTCCACGCTGTGATGTTGCCGGAAGATTGTTGAAAATGTCGGCCGGACAGCTGGGGGTACAAGATTGACTACAAGGAACGAACTTCCACAATTTGGATGAGTTGAAAAGGATGCTTTATTCGTTTAGAGTTAGCCTTGTCTGTTGGGGCAGGCGAATGTGACACACAGCTCTAACTCTAATTAATGGAGATCAACAAACCCAAACTGAACGAAACAAGACGAACGGAGATCCTTACTTCAAGCTCGCACCCGGCTGACACCGTTCACTTTCTCTTCTTAACTTAACTTACTCGGAAAAAACACCTGAATTTATCTAAAATTGACCGGAAACCCGGAAATCCGGAAATGCTCTAGACCACCGGTGACAAACACCGGCGACTGTAAGTCTGAAATTTCAGTTATCTTTTTTTTTTATCTTAATAAGGCTTCCGCCGGAAAAGGCTTAATGTGTGGTCAAGATACAGTAAAGGACAGCCTTTGACCGGGTCATCGAAAACCTACCCGCTGACCTTTATCACTGAGTCAAATATTTACCGGAGGACAATTTTCCTCATAAAAGAAAAAGCGTTTATTTATTTTTTTCCTCTTCTTTTTCACTTTTGTTAAATATGTTTTTAAACTATTTTCTATTCTAATCTATTTTCTATTTTAATCTATTATAATAAAATACATATATGTCTAGTTATCGTGTCACATTACCTCCCCCAACGGATCTTGTCATTTATGTCAATAAATTACAATAAAACAAAAAAAACATGACACGATGCTTCATCATGTCGGTACGCCATCACCACCAAAAATTATTTTGATCCCACAGGGATATTCTCCTCCTCTCCACAAACATCAATCATGAAATTTCTTATTAATCCATACCATTTCTTTGTATTTCCTCAACACATTTTTCTTCTTATTTCACCAACCAATTCCTCAATTTTTGTCTTCGTAGCCGGTGGCATCAATGAATCCACGCAGTTGGTTTATCGCTACGTATGAGGGTCAATTCTTCATTAACGAACACCTTTTTCAACTTAGTGTTTTGCTTTCCGCTTTACTTGTTCCCTTCTATTCCTGAAGAGACTCCGCTCTTCGTTAATTCATCTCCTGTTACCATTTTCCGGCCACAAGTCTCTGGGCCTTTCCTGCATCCCCCCTCCCCAATGAAACCTTATCATGATGGAAGTTTGCTGAGGACGTCCCCTCCCAATGGGGTCAATGGCGCCCGAAAAATGATTGAAGCATAGTTTACACAATAAATTCGAGAGAGGGGTGTTTCCACCCTCTCTCCCAAAGAAGAAAAGAAATTAAAAAAATTAATTAACACAAGGTGACAAAATAGTCATAACTCTGAGCAAGTCTATAAATATAGGAGCGATGTAACTGTCTCTTTTTTTTTTTTACTATTTAAAGTTCTCCAGATATAGTCCATTTTCCCTTCTTTCTTTTTTTTTCTTTTAAACAAAACAACATAAAAATGTAAATAAATGTTCCTAAAATGTTTCTTTCTGTTTTTTCTCAAAAAAAAATTTTTTTCATCATCATCCTTTTTTTCTTCTTTCAAACAAAACAACAAAAAAAAAACGTAATTAAATGTCTCTAAAATGTTTCTGTTTTTCTCAAAAAAAAAGTTTTTTTTTTCACCGTCATCCTTTTTTTTTCTTTCAGCCAAAACATATTTTTGTCGTTGTTGTACACACTCACTTAGTTTTTCTCTCTCTCATTTTTTTAACGTACACACACTATTCTTTTACCCCCCTTTTTTTTCAAACAGTCTTTTTTCATTCTTCTCTTTTTTTTCACACCGTTTGCGTTGATCTCTCTTTTTCTTTAACTTTCTTTTCAAAATTCATACCTTTTTATCGCAAAATAGTCACACATTTTTTCCAATCCATTTTTTTACACGCACAGTTGTTTCTTGCTCTCTCCCTTCCTCTTATTTTTTCCATTTTTTTTTTCGTACACATTTATTTTCTCATTACCAATCTCTTTTTCAACCAACCATATTCCATTTTCCTTTCTTTTTTTTTTAAACAGAACAAAAAAAAGGTCAATAAATGTTTCTAAACGCTTATTTCTGTTTTTCCCAAAAATACTTTTTTTTCATCATCATCTCTTTTTTTTTTCAAACAAAACAACCAAAAAAAAAAGCAAATATATGTTTCTAAGATGTTTCTTTTTGTTTTTCTCAAAAATAATTTCTTTTTTTTCATCATCATTTCTTTGCTTTTTCAATACATGTTTTTGTCGTTGTTGTGTACACACTCATTTAGTTTTTCTCTCTCTCCTTTTTTCACGAATAGTGCTTTTTTTCTTTTCCTTTTTAATAACGCACACTATTTTTTTTCAAACAGTCCTTTTTCATTCTTCTCTCTTTTTTTCCACACCGTTTGCGTTGTTCCTATCTCTCTTTTTTTTTAACTTTCTTTGCAAAATTCGTATTTTTTATCTCAAAATATAGTTACACATTCTTTTTTTTCCAATTCATTTTTTTTTGTACGCGCACAGTTGTTTCTTGCTCTCTCTCTTCCTCTTATTTTTTCATTTTTTTCCTTTTTTTGTTTTTTCGTATACATCTTCTCATTTTTTTTCAAAACATTTTTGTCGTTGTTGGACACTCCCACTTAGTTTTACTCTCTGTCATTTTTTTTCCACAAATAATGCTTTTTTTTTTCAGTAATAACACATACTATTCTTTTACCCACTTTTTTTTCAAACAGTCCTTTTTTTTCATTCTTCTCTTTTTTTCACACCGTTTGCGTTGTTTCTATCTCTCTTTTTCTTTTACTTTCTTTTCAAAATTCTTTTTTTTTCCAAAAAATACTCACACATTTTTTTTTAATCAAATCACTTTTTTTTTTACACGCAGTTGTTTCTTGCTCTCTCCCGTCCTATTATTTTTTCCATTTTTTTTTGTACACACCTTTTTCTCATTATCATATTCCATCTTCCTTTCTTTTTTCTTTTAACCAAAACAACAACAAAAAAGTAAATAAATGTTCCTAAAATGTTTCTTTATGTTTTTCTCAAAAATATTTTTTTCATCATCATCCCTTTTTCTGTTCAAACAGTCCTTTTTCATTCTTCTCCTTGTTTTGTTTTTAAGTACTCATTCAGACCGTTTAAGTTGTCTCTATTTCTCTTTTTCTTTCTTTTTTTGACCAGACTTTTTGTCTGGTCAAAAGAAACATCTTTTGTTTTATCTGGGAGTAAATAATTCTGCTTACCTTACGGTGCGGGTTCCCTTTCCTTTGTTTCTTGTTGTTTTGTTTTTTTCACACCGTTCGCGTTGTTTCTATCTCTCTTTTTCTTTTCCTTTTTTTTTTTTTCAAAATTTATACTTTTTTCTCTCAAAGTACTCACACATTTTTTTTCTTAATCAATTCATTGTCCTCTTTTCTTTTTTTTTTTTTTTCGATCGTACGGCCGTTAGTGGCAACCGTTCTTCTGCCGGCGAGAATTTTGGCCTGACAAAAAGGGAGTAAATAATTCTGCTTACCTTACGGTGCTTGTTGAAAACGGGTTCCCTTTCCTTTCTTTGTTTCTTGTTTTTTTTCTTCTTCTTTTTCTTCCCCTGAAGCTTACACCAAGCAATCAGAATTTGGCTGTGAGAATAGTTCTTTCTTCGATTGCCTTTTCTTTTTTTCTTACGGTGCGTGTTGATAACGGGTTCCCTTTCCGTCCCTTGTTTCTTTTTCTTCTTTTATAAGACACAAAACTGACCAATGAAAACTGACTTTAGAAAAACTGAAAATAACAAGTCCCTGTCTTTTTGTCTGTTTTCTTGCAATCGATGACGAAGATTTAATAAAAGGGGAAGACATATATAAAAAATATTTATTTTAACATTATTTTTCAGTTTTATGTTCTGTTTGTTTTTTAATTAAACATTATATTTATAAATATACCGGTCTTTGTATTTTTGAGAAACTTTCTTAGGAAATTGTTTGCCATTCAGCAGGATTCGAACCTGCGAACCCTAACAACATAGAGGATGGCGGCAAATGATCTAATGCGTCTTAGACTGCTTGACCACGAAAGATTTCATAGTCTAAGCGAAGCCGAATCGATCCTTATAAACACAAATTTTCGATTTCTTTTAAATATACCAATTTCTGCGCTGAAGGCGTATCGTAATGTAAATAAATATAAACAGATAATGTTACGGAAAGTTCCGAAGATTAACGAAATTGAGTAACAACCGACGTATTTAATTTATTTTTAATAGATACTCGTATTTGAGTATACTCTGTTTTTGTTTTTTCTGTTTTTTTTTTGTTTTTTTTTTGTTTGTTTGTTTTTTTGGTGGGGGTATTTTTTTAATTAAACAGTATATTTATATATATAACTATACTGGCCTTAGTATTTTTTTTAAATTGCATTATATAGTTAATACAATTAACATGGAGGAGTTTATCCCTTTAACCAGGTAGGCATTGTTGTATGTACAATGTGGACCACTTAGAGTAAAGCAACTTTTAATTTGGAGAATATGTGAGCAGACTTAAAAATAAACTTAGGGGGAGGCATTAGTATTAATATTTGATTAAATTGAGATCAGCATTATTAATTGACTATTAGATCTACTTTATTATTATTGCGAAATTTCAAAAAAATTATTTCTAAGTTTCTAAATTTATTAGATTTAGAAAGTTATTCATATATTAAATGAGGAAGAGAAAGAACACACACATAAATAAACCTACAAACATCCACACATGGAAAAATAGACGAGTATATTCACATACACTAGCAAACAGACACATATACAGACAAATATACCCACGCATATATACATGCACAAATTTCAAAATGTTGTTTTCATCAACTTATTCACTTGTCTGTTAAATTTTAAAACTCTATTTGGACACAGACTGAATTGCCACATATTGGATACAGTCAGGGTGAATTCGTAACATGACTAGCCTTGAATGAATGAGGTCGTAGCAGACACAATCATATTTCAATGCATGAACATATAAACATAATTATATATATACTTACGCAAATAGACAACCTAAAAACAAAAACGTACACGACTAAAAAATCCATAAATCGTAAAAAATATATAACCACATAGATAGAAATACACAAAATCTCTGGCATCAAACTTGGTAGATACACTATACACAAATCAAATGCGTATGCATGTACAAAACGTCACACGTATACATATATATGCTAAGCCCCATATCGTTCACATGAAGTTATGCCTGTGTGAGCCCCAGTTGTCGAGCTCGCGTGTGCGTATGTCTCTGCGCACGTCAATAGGTGTACACCCATTGACGTGCGCAGAGACATACGCACACGCGAGCTCGACATCTGTGTCTGCGTTTGTAAAAAAGGCGTCACAACGATGAATATTTTTCCCAATTTTCTTCCCACTTCCACAAAAATTCATCAATATACGCATCTCTACATATATCCAGTATTTCAAAAAAAAAATTAAATCAGTTTGTCTGACTTGATGTAAATCGTTTTTCTTTCATCTGCCATCCAAATACAAATATGCGGAAGTTTCACGTCAACACGGCCGATTTTCCCAACTTACCGGTCGCATTACTAGCACATAAAAGCTCAGTTAAAACGTAGCCATCCTGTTACTAAAAAGGTCTCCCTAAAGAAATGTGAAGTGATTTCGACTTATATGTAAAGTTTATTATTCATTACTGATCCTCTTCGTTCACTTAGAATAGTGAAAGTAAAAATGCAGATCTGAGAATTGCGATAAAAAACCAAATGAAATGAAAATGACAAAAATACCGATCAAACCTTCATCAGTTATTTTACATTTTAAACTTTATTATAATGTCGACAGTTTTAAAGTTGCCTTTCAAAAAACGTTTAAAATTTCGGTCTCTAGAAACTCCTTGACAATATTGTCAGTTTCACGATAAAATCGATCTTCACAAGCCGAAGGAAACGAAGAAGGTTTTTAAGTAAAGTTGTTGGCACTGACTACAACCACCGCCTGCTCCACTCTTAAACCACCGGTAGTAATATTCACGGGCGGCAGCCACAAAATTTCCACTTTCCTTTCAGTCTGGGGCAATTACTCATTCCCGTGTGTAACTTATGAACAAGCACCTATCTTATATTGAGGTGGCGGTCCCACTAAAGAAAGGTAACAATGTCCAACTTCTCCAAACACTCTTTCCGCCATCACTCCTAAAATCTTTCATTCAATAATGGAAGATTCACAAAATCCATTTTTGCAAACCCACACAAATCTTGACAGAACTCTGTTGGTAGAGCAGCATCTCAGTAGGAGAATGCTCTCTGTTTCTAATATCTCTCCTTTCAGGTTAGTTCAATGAACCATACAAATACTATATATATATATATATATATTGAGTATTTAGACAGCAATCCCTTTTTTATGCTTGTTTTGTTTAAATTGATATGTAAGGTGTTACGGTTAAGTTTTTTATATAATTTTTCATGTGATCGTAGAATTTTTTTTTCTTTTCAGAAAATAAATTATATAAAATTGTCTAAATAAATAAATAAAACATTCAAACAATTTATATAATTTATAAGATTACATGAATAATTAAACAAAAATCGTTGTCTAATATTTAACGAAACTTGTATACACACACACACACACTTTGAACACTCTCAGCTACTGGCGTATGTTTACATTGGAAGTAACACGCTAAAAGTTCGCTCATTTCTACTGAGCACCCATAGAGGTAGAATCGCCAAGTGATGTCAGTTCGGTCGGGTTTCAATCCTGGCTAGAAGCAATTGAATGTCTAACCGTACTGATGAGCTATGATACAGCGAAACAGATCTGTCTGCGGATATATATTTATTTATAGAATTATTGTGGAGAAGTTTGTAGCTTAACTGAACAGAGTTTAACTTTGAAGTTTCGTGAAGGCACCAGTGTGATGTGTTCACTCTTTAGGGCTTTTTTCATCCTACAGATTGAAAAAAAACAACCCTGATGAGTGAGCACATGAGTGAGGACATGAGTGAAGACGCCCTATTTCTATCTTGATGGAAGGATCTTCACGAACAAAAAACTCCATAACAAAGTATATTTTTATCAGTAAACCACTAAAAAAACAAGAAAGTTGGCACTAAGCATCATCACAAGTAAACACTATATATATATATATATATATATATATATATATATATATATATATATATATATATATATATATATATATATATGTATATATATATATATATATATATATATATATATATATATATATATATATATATATATATATTTTTTAATTCAGATACTTCAATCCAAGGGAAAAAAATATTTTTCTCCAGTTTCTGAAAGGATTTTTCTGTTGCTGAGGTGATGTGTTATCCCCCGTGGGGATCTTCATATCGAAATGGCCATTCAACATCTTTCAATTAATCCTTTTTTAATATATATATATATATATATATATATATATATATATATATATATATATATATATATCAGTGGACATTAAAGTTAACACCCAGAGGTGACAGTATGTTTCGCCCTAAACGCAATCGTTAGGCCTGACGGTTACGTTTAGCATGAAACATAATGTCGCCTCAGTGTGTTGATTTTAAAATCTACTTTTATATTTACAAACGATTCATCTCTGGTGTTAATTACTTTAACCCATAAAATATCATACCATAAAACTATATTTTATCATATATAAATATATATATACATGGGTGTGTGTGTCTTATGGCTGTCTGCTCCATACATGGCTTAACAATTTCGAGTATATTTGAATGTCCTTTTCTTTTGTGAGAACGCATATGAATTTAGATCTCATAATTTTCCTGTAGAAATTACTATATGTAACAGCAAATTCTATGTTAATAGTTTCTTCACTGACACTTTTCACTTGTGGAACTCTCTTCCAGCATTTTTGCTTTCCAGTCAACTATGATCCTCAAAGATTTAAATGCAGGGTTAATTTTCTGTCTCCTTCAAACTTTCATTGTCCTTTCTTCCCACTAACGTTTTCTTTGTTCGAAACGTTGACTGAAATGTTGTAAACATTGCAGTAAAGATGAGGACAACAGATTTTGATATTGTATTTCCAGCCTAAAAAGGATTTTGCTGATGGTGTTTTGTTGGTTTTTTATTGAAAATTTTGTTAGTTTATACCTAGCAGTATAGCCCGGCGTTGCTCGGGTGTAATGAAAGCTTTACAACTAAGCCATGGTCCTGGAGCTCAGACTCAGCCTAAAGAATATTTGTGTGAAGTTTGGTAAGAATCGGATAAAAATTGTGGATTTGTATAAAGGACATACAGACAGGTATACAGACACTCACACACAAACATCTTGCCTTTTATATATATATATATATATATATATATATATATTATCGATTTTCTGCACTATTGTAAGAACTGCAACCTTGGAACTTCTGAATATCGTTTCTTATGTCTTTGTCTATGAGTGTATCAAATTTGATTAAAATCAGACCACTCCTTCTATAACCCGATTTTTTTTCGATTATCGATTTTCGATATTTATCGGGGGTACCTCGACACAAATTCTACCTAAGAACACTCGCAGACGCTTATAGTACAACTGTGTAAATTTTCAAGAAAATCAGTTCAGCCGTTTCGGAGTCTATAGGTAATGGATAGGCATACACACAAACACATACAAACACACACACAAAGAGACAAAGTTCCATTTATAAATAAGTTTAGATACGTCAAATAAATAAATAAACATTTCCTTTGGAGTATGTATTTATTAACTCATTAACCCCTTGCGTTTGAATGGCTTTCTATATCATTGATTAGGGTGAAATAGAAAAACAATTTCCCAATAAATGACACATTACTGTGTTGGCTGTTCTGTCAGATCCTGGTGGACAGTTAAATGAGCTTTTAACAACCACGTCGTGATATTTGTAGCTGGTGTGACACTGAAAGTGATAGAATGGACAAATGCTCACTGTAATGTAGGACTTCAACATGAGATTTTAGTCAAGCATTTGCCAGCAGATTTCTTTGCAGACGGAACATTTAAATGATAATATCTTTCGCAATCTTCTTCATTAATCAAATCTCCATTACAAAAAAAATTGAAATCCTTTCATAAGTTCATTTGGTTGTCCCACGCGCATGCTTACGCATACGCACATGCATACATACATACACGCACGCATACATACACTGGGTTGGTCATGTTGCAAGCAGTGGCGATTGTGGAATTCTGAAAACAGAGAGGGCCAGTAAGAGATTTTTATGAGGAGTGGGGAAACCTCAAGGAGCGAAATTACTGACCAATTCTTTCACTCGGCCATAAATCACTGACTATATACCTACATATCAAGTCGGAGACATTATTTCTAATTAACGGCTTTCTTCAGATATGAAATTATGACTAAGTCTCTTTCTCTCCCTAACAACATGTCTCTTTCTATCTATCTGGTTGTTTTGTTTATTTTTTCTTTCAAAATGGTCTCTCTGAATGTGTCCTTAAAAAGCTAAACTTTGCTCGAAGATATTGTCTGTCTTATTAGCTGAGTTCAGTCTGCAGAAGGTTGGAGGTTGGAATCTGTGGATTTGTTGAAGAATAAAAGTATACCTTTTGCATATTTAAATAGAAATTTATTAATGAAAAAGAATAACATGATTTGGTAGAAATTAAAGGTTAATGAGAAACAGTATTCAAAAGTTAAGGATGTTAAGAGTTCGTAGTAGTCCTTGCAAGAGTGACTTTATGTGTACATAGGCAGAAATGTATGTATGTATGTATGTATGTATGTATGTATGTATGTATGTATGAGTGTTTATTGCTGGTGTTATATTTTTAACATGACAAAATAAAATGGCTATGGAAAAATGACACACACGCCGAGTATTGGAAATAACCAGGGAATTTATTATTGTAGAAACATGAGTACACCGAACAGTTGTGGGTGTTAAATAAGGGTATGGTTATAGAGAGTCTGGCAAAGTTCTGCACGCCATGTTGCGAGCTTCTACCGAAAGTCCCTTCCTCTTGTCGCCCAGCATGCACCTATTAGCTGGGGAACTGACTCCCTCAAATGGTCCAGAGGGAGATAACTGTTAACCCTTTTTTAAAGTGATCCTAATAGTTGGTAAGAGTGTCTTTGAAGTATTCGCTCGGTATTAAAGGGTTCCGTCCGGTTATCAAGTATAAGGCAGAGGGGTAAACCGTGAGAATAAAGAGCTGAGGGAGAAAGATAGAGATAATAATGATAACGATCGCTTGACGTTTGTCGGTGGACGTGTTAATTACTCTCGTATTCTTTTCTCTCTGACGACTGTCTTCTTGTTCCGTCTTTTTATTTCATTTTCTCCGGCTTCGAACAGGTCATTTGGAAATTCACTTCCGAGTGTGATTATGGTTTTTCTACTTTTGTTTTTAGATGTTTCCTATCTTTCCATTGACCAAAAAACATTTCGCTTCGAGGTGTGAAATTTCGCGAGTTTTGTGTGTGTTAAGTAAAGTTTGTAAATTTGAGAAAATTGAGAAAATTTTTCTAACAAAATCAATGAGTGCTTAGCATTTGAATTTTTAAATCTAGAACTTATTTTGTTCACTACACTATCATCTTGTCAGATTCCGATCCATATTTTCAACTTATATATATATATATATATATATATATATATATATATATATCTGTGTGTGTGTGTGTGTGTGTGTGTGTGTGTGTGTGTGTGTGTGTGCAAACAAAAATAAGTTTTAGTATAGAATTATTTTATTAATCCGATGAATTTTATCACTCTAAACGTATAAATTTTGGTGGATACTCATATTTGAGTAGACGTTCTGTTTATTTATTAAACCGTATATTTATTTATTTTCGTCGACCAGGAAAAAAAATTTCTTTCTTGAAAAAATCTAATCTAAAATATTCTTTGTTTACTTTCGGATACGAAACAGTGAAGATATGAACCATTTCCGAAGATCTAAAAGGAAAGAAGTTTCGCTGAAAGGCGCAACGTTTGGCCTCCTCTAACTGATTGGCTCTTCGTAGCTCAGTTGGTTAACGTGTGTCGGGTGTATCGGTAACTCCCATTTCCCGGAAAGCGCAATTTTTCCTTGAATAAAATTTCTCAAACATTCAACCCAGAAGACGAAAATAAATATATTGTTTAATAAACTAACGGAGCGTCGACTAAAATAAGAGTATTCACTAAAAATGACATTTAAAATCATAAAAAAAACTATATATATATATATATATATATATATATATATATATAATTTAGAAATGAATTATTTCCGCAACCTAGGTTTCAACCTTTCGGTATCTTCAGGCGATATCCCGAAAGGTCGAAACCAAGGTTGCGCAAATAACTCATTTGCAAAAAAAAAATAAAAAAATAAAATTTCTACAATATAAATGAATGGAACACATTTAATACAACTGTGTACTGGTCTAATTTAATTATAACCAAAACTAATTATATATATATATATATATATATATATATATATATAGGGGAGGACAGCAAATTATAGGATTTCCTTTGAGATTACATATACATTTATATCTGTTAATACAATTATTATATTGACAATTAAATTTTAATGTACACAATAATACAAATACCATAGTTATAATGAACACTATTGTAACAATATAACCGATGCACAAACCTATTCCAGCCATTGTCCACCTATTTTTGGAACACCCTATATGTACTTTCAAGCATGCCAGATCAGATAATGGTTCTTCCTGCAGGAGGGGGCGCAGGTTCGAATCCTACCAGAGGGCACATTTCCTTTATTAAGTTTTCTCGATTGTGCTGACCGATGGACGAAACAAATACTGCTTAACATAAACGGAGCGTCTACTCAAACACGGGTATCCAATAAAAGTAACGTTTGAAGTAATATAAATATATATATATATATGTTATCAACCACCCATTGATCGCAGTCGAGATCATAGAGTCGTTGAGGATTACTAATCCTTTCGTTGGCTGCATAGTATGTGCTTCACATGAGCTAAAAACACGATTCTTTTTTCTTTTTTCTTTTTTTTAATTCGGAGTTTTTCTTTTCTTAGACTGGTTTCAAATACGGTTCATGATGTCATTCTGTCTTGTTATTCAACACATAAGCTGGGTGGCAAAAAAGACGGATTCATATCTCTCCCAAGTGGCATTTGTGCGAAATTGAATGTATTGATGTAGACCAGAATTCGAACAGCTCTTTGCTGATATCTCATTCCGGGACGCTAACCATAATCCCACCAGAAAGGGCAAATCTATTTGGACAATAAGAAAATTCAATATATAAAACTCGCTACAGATTGTATTATATACATTGATCGGCGTTTGTTATTATATTGCATTCGTTCTTTACATTATAAGAATGAATATAAGACGCACGAGCGTAATTTTATAACTACAGACGCTTCTATAGGTGTGTGTGTGTGTGTGTGTGTGTGTGTGTGTGTGTGTGTGTTGTACATTTGCAGGTATATGTATTCAGGCATTGCTTATAAATCTTTTTTTTTTCTGGATACAGATATCAGAATGTAAGACATACAAATACAACGTAAGGGAATACAGCTGCATTTCTTTTTAACGTGAGTGAAAAAGTGCAACTAAACTGGTCAATGTGCACAAAAGAACGTCTCAAGGTATCTTATATCCGTTAGAAAACGGATCAACACTAGCGTGCGTCGCAAAAGCGGAAATTTAATCTCGTCTATGCAGTGAACTTACATATTGACGACTTCTACACAGTTGATACAAAAACTCCTCTCGAGGATACAGATATGCCAAAAAAAAAGTCTTACTCTCTTTCTGACTCTGTGAAAATATTTTATGGTTATTTTATCTCTGTTATTTATTTTGCTGTCGTTGTTGATGCTGTTGTTGTTTTACTCCTATGGCAAAAACTTCCTTTCCTAAAAAGATGTTAAAACAGAAAATCTAAACAAATTTTTGTAACATTTTTTTCTTTCAGTTTCGTTGTTGCTGCTTAACTTTATCTCTGATTGTTTAGAAAAGACCAGATGAAAACTATACTATAAATTTTCTATATGCCCAAGACAAGTCTCGATAGCCAGTCCAGGTAGAGTGTTTCTGTTAAAATGCTTATGATGAAGGAGATGTGTCCTATAAATAAAAGCAGGTGTCTTATAAATAAAAGCAGGTTTGATTCGTTTTCTACGGCTTATCAAACGTTTGAACATTTAAAGTCAGAAAATATTTTTGGCTTATGAGAACTTTTTAGATAATAATATCTTAGGAATACAAGTTTTTAAATTAACCCATAGTTTGGCGGGGAAGCGGTGTATTTATCAGTCAGTTAAGAGCCATACGTGATATACGCTTTAGGCGATCATGTCTCGAAAGAGACATGACTGACTGGGCAGAAGATTATCCCGCATGATGAGGTTTTGGAAAGAATGGAAACGAAAAGGAAATTAATGCTTAGCATCAGAAAAAGACAGTTAAAGTTCCTGGGACATGCAATAAGGAAGGAGGGCTTGGAGAGACCTGATACTAACAGGACAGATAGAGGGAAGAAGAGACAGGGAAAAACAGCGAATAAACGTATTTAACTGGCCTGAGCGGGTGGAAGAAAGCCTGCTAAGAGCCGCCAGAGATAGGAAGACGTGGAAAGCCAAGATCGCCTACGTCCTGAAAGGACAAGGCACGTTAAAGAAGATGAATATATAGAGAGTGAGAGAGCTAGAGAGAGTGTGAGAATGGGTTTACGTAGCGTTTATTAGCAATTTTATAGAATATATATATATATATATATATATATATATATATAGTATAAATATTATAGTAAAAATATTATATCATATATTGTATATATATATATATATATATATTATTCATACATATAAATTTATTATATGTTATTTTAAGTTATTAAAAAGTTGTTTTTAAAGTATTTACACAGAACATGAATTATGTACATGAATATACAAATCATATTTATATGTGTATTATTTTTATATTACTTTACATACATTCCGTTTTAAATACTTTAAAAAAGAATTTTATACACAAAACGATAACATTTTTATTTACTTACCTATTATTGTTATATATGTATATATAAACATGTGTGCGTGTATGTGTGTGTGTGTTTTACTTAGGCACAATGTAAAAAGATCGGAGTATCACATACGACTAAACTTCTTCTTGCATGTGCACAATGTCACAGGCCTATCGCTACTTCCATTGTAAATGATCTGGCGACATTAATGCTACCAACTCAGACTTTATAGCTAAGGCCAACATTGCTACGTCCACAGAGTTGAATCACCCTCGTTCCCTACATATTCTGTTGACACGAATGATGTTCCACTCAGAAAGCTGTCTCCCAAGAACTGCTACTTTGTGAAACAGATCCATGCGTGTATGCTTCCCAGTATTAACACTACAATATTAATTTCTTCAGGTCTACAGTCAACTTTTATCTATCTTCCATGTCCTCAAAATCTTAATTTCTTACTTCTTTCTCTTATGCTCATATCATACACCTCATCTATTAAACATCTACCTTCAGTTGCTCTTTGGCTTTGCATTAAGTGAATTTTAACTAAAAACTAGTAAAGACATTTAGCATGCATTTCTGTTGAAACGTAGATACTTTTCGAACAGTCTCATATTATTCGGAATCTACTGATATATATTGCATTTGTTAATCACGTGTTGCATTTTTAACCATGTATTGCATTTTAACTATGTATTATATCTTTAACCATGTATGGCATTTTAACCATGTATTGTATCTTTAAAAATGCATTGCATTTTAACCATGTATTGCATCTTTAACCATACACTGCATCTTAACGATGTATTGCATCTTTAACCATGTATTGCATTTTAACCATGTATTGTATCTTTAACCATGCACTGCATCCTAACCATGTATTGCATTTTAACCATGTATTCTAACCTTAACCATGCATTGCATTTTAACCATGTATTGTATCTTAGCCATGTATTGCATTTTAACCATGTATTATATCTTTAACCATGTTCTATGTGCGTTGTGGTATTGTGGATACCGGCTCGGAACTAGAAACCGGGGAGCCGAGTTCGAATTCCAGTTGAATCCATCGTATTCACTTACGCGCAAATACTCTTGGTAAAGGTATTAATCCGTCTCTTCCTTCCAGTTATGGGTTAAATAGCAGGACAGATTGGGTTCTATAGCCTTGGTCAGCAACCAGTCTACCGCAGAAAGCAATGGCAACCTACTGCGGGATAATCTCCTGCCCAGTCAGTCATGTCTCTTTCGAGATGCATTTTAACCATATATTGAATCTTTAACCATGCATTGCATTTTAACCATGTATTGTATCTTTAACCATGCATTGCATTTTAACCATGTATTGTATCTTTAACCATGCACTGCATCCTAACCATGTATTGCATCTTTAACCATGTATTGCATTTTAACCATGTATTGTATCTTTAACCATGCACTGCATTTTAACCATGTATTGCATCTTTAACCATGTATTGCATTTTAACCATGTATTGTATCTTTAACCATGTTTTACATTTTAACCATGTATTGTATCTTTAACTATGCATTGAATTTTAACCATGTATTGTATCTTTAACCATGTTTTGCATTTTAACCATGTATTGCATTTAACCATGTATTGTATCTTTAAACATGTATTGCATTTTAACCATGTATTGTATCTTTAACCATGTTTTACATTTTAACCATGTGTTGTATCTTTAACCATGCATTGAATTTTAACCATGTATTGTATCTTTAAAATTGCATTGCATCTTAACCATGCATTGTATCTCTAACCATGTATTGCATTTTAACCATGTATTGTATCTTTAACCATGAATTGCATTTTAACTATGTATTGTATCTTTAACCATGCACTGCATCCTAACCATGTATTGTATATTTAGCCATGTATTGCATTTAACCATGTATTGTATCTTTAACCAAGTATTGCATTTTAACCATGTATTGTATCTTTAACCATGTTTTGCATTTTAACCATGTATTGTATCTTTAACCATGCATTGCATCTTAACCATGTATTGTATCTTTAACAATGTATTGCATTTTAACCATGTATTGTATCTTTAACAATGTATTGCATTTTAACCATGTATTGTATCTTTAACCATGTTTTGCATTTTAACCATGTATTGTATCTTTAACCATGCATTGCATCTTAACCATGTATTGTATCTTTAACAATGTATTGCATTTTAACCATGTATTGTATCTTTAACAATGTATTGCATTTTAACCATGTATTGTACCTTTAACCATGCATTGCATCTTAACCATGTTTGCATCTTTAACCATTTATTGCATTTTAACCATGTATTGTACCTTTAACCATGTTTTGCATTTTAACCATGTATTGTATCTTTAACCATGTTTTGCATCTTAACCATGTATTGTATCTTTAACCATGCATTGCATCTTAACCATGTATTGTATCTTTAACAATGTATTGCATTTTCACCATGTATTGTATCTTTAACCATGCATTGCATCTTAACCATGTTTGCATCTTTAACCATTTATTGCATTTTCACCATGTATTGTATCTTTAACCATGTTTTGCATTTTAACCATGTATTGTATCTTTAACCATGCATTGCATCTTAACCATGTATTGTATCTTTAACAATGTATTGCATTTTAACCATGTATTGTATCTTTAACAATGTATTGCATTTTAACCATGTATTGTATCTTTAACCATGTTTTGCATTTTAACCATGTATTGTATCTTTAACCATGCATTGCATCTTAACCATGTATTGTATCTTTAACAATGTATTGCATTTTAACCATGTATTGTATCTTTAACCATGTTTTACATTTTAACCATGTATTGTATCTTTAACCATGCATTGCATCTTAACCATGTATTGTATCTTTAACAATGTATTGCATTTTAACCATGTATTGTATCTTTAACAATGTATTGCATTTTAACCATGTATTGTATCTTTAACAATGTATTGCATTTTAACCATGTATTGTATCTTTAACCATGCATTGCATCTTAACCATGTATTGTATCTTTAACAATGTTTTGCATTTTAACCATGTATTGTATCTTTAACCATGCATTGCATCTTAACCATGTATTGTTTATCTTTTAACAATGTATTGCATTTTAACCATGTATTGTATCTTTAACAATGTTTTGCATTTTAACCATGTATTGTATCTTTAACAATGTATTGCATTTTAACCATGTATTGTATCTTTAACAATGTTTTGCATTTTAACCATGTATTGTATCTTTAACAATGTATTGCATTTTAACCATGTATTGTATCTTTAACCATGCATTGCATCTTAACCATGTTTGCATCTTTAACCATTTATTGCATTTTAACCATGTATTGTATCTTTAACCATGTTTTGCATTTTAACCATGTATTGTATCTTTAAAATTGCATTGCATCTTAACCATGCATTGTATCTCTAACCATGTATTGCATTTTAACCATGTATTGTATCTTTAACCATGAATTGCATTTTAACTATGTATTGTATCTTTAACCATGCACTGCATCCTAACCATGTATTGTATATTTAGCCATGTATTGCATTTAACCATGTATTGTATCTTTAACCAAGTATTGCATTTTAACCATGTATTGTATCTTTAACCATGCATTGCATCTTAACCATGTATTGTATCTTTAACAATGTATTGCATTTTAACCATGTATTGTATCTTTAACAATGTATTGCATTTTAACCATGTATTGTATCTTTAACAATGTTTTGCATTTTAACCATGTATTGTATCTTTAACCATGCATTGCATCTTAACCATGTATTGTATCTTTAACAATGTATTGCATTTTAACCATGTATTGTATCTTTAACAATGTTTTGCATTTTAACCATGTATTGTATCTTTAACAATGTATTGCATTTTAACCATGTATTGTATCTTTAACCATGCATTGCATCTTAACCATGTTTGCATCTTTAACCATTTATTGCATTTTAACCATGTATTGTATCTTTAACCATGTTTTGCATTTTAACCATGTATTGTATCTTTAACCATGCATTGCATCTTAACCATGTATTGTATCTTTAACCATGTATTGCATTTTAACCATGTATTGTATCTTTAACAATGTATTGCATTTTAACCATGTATTGTATCTTTAACCATGTTTTGCATTTTAACCATGTATTGTATCTTTAACCATGCATTGCATCTTAACCATGTATTGTATCTTTAACAATGTATTGCATTTTAACCATGTATTGTATCTTTAACAATGTTTTGCATTTTAACCATGTATTGTATCTTTAACCATGCATTGCATCTTAACCATGTATTGTATCTTTAACAATGTATTGCATTTTAACCATGTATTGTATCTTTAACAATGTATTGCATTTTAACCATATATTGTATCTTTAACCATGTTTTGCATTTTAACTATCTTTTGCATTTTTAACCATATATTGCATTTTTAACTATGTAGCGTAACGGACAACAGCCTCACCACTCTAGCTGATAAAATGTTATTCATAGCAAGTTGCTAGCTACAGGCCAAACCAGTTCTCTTCTTAAGTTGTTTGCCAAACAACGCTAAAAAACTTAATCTGTGTTGCTATAAACTTCAAGTTGGAAGAATAAAGTATAGGTTCATGCCTTTCGAAGGGTTTTTCTGAGAACGTGAATGCAAGGACCTCGGTTGGAATCGGAAACTCAACACGCCGGTTCTACTAACCGTGCTAAGGGTCCATTGAGATCTTTTATTATTAAGTTTACATAAATTCAAACAAATAAATGATTTTATGCCTGTTTCTTAATAAGAACAATCGCAAGAGACTTTGCAGACAGATATTCTTCTATACAGTAATGAGAGGATTTCGTGTTTAATATAAACATGTAATAATTTGAATAACCACAAGTTACGTCGGGTTACAAAAAGAATTTAGTTTCTCTCTTTTGTTCCTAACTTTTAGATCACCTTTATATTTCTTTAACCTTTCCTTCTTCTTCTTCTTCTTCTTCTTCTTCTTCTTCTTCTTCTTCTATGAGCCCTCTCCCTTTCAGGATGTAGACGATCATGGATCACCACAACAATTTTATATCCTTTGAAGCTCTTAATATTTTTTCTTTTTGTCATCACTCCGAAATCTTGTTCCGCCATCCATTCACTCAAGCTTGCTAGGTAAGTTATGCATTGGCTTCCTTTGTCCCTTTTGCCTTCAATCTGCCCCGTCTGTATCAAATTTTCTAAGCCATCTGTTTTCATTATGTGCTCCATAAAAATCTACTTTCCCTTTCTGATGTTGGGTATAAGTATCTTTATTTCCATTTTCTCCAAAAGTTCGTCACTGCTTGCATTTTCGGTTCATGGCATTCTCAGTATCTTCCTGTAGAAGCAAAGTTCTCAGTGAGAAGATTGTCAAGCATTCATATATTGCCATATAGGAATATTGATATAACACAACATTTCTATATTTCCAACGGATTTTATTCTGTGTTTTTAATATTTTGCTTAGATTTTGTGAAGCATCTTTCTCTATTTCAATGCGCCGTTTTGTCCTCTGTTAAAACACTTCTCAGATATTCAAATTGTTGTGCATTTTTTCAATCTGTATCAACCCAATCAGTGCGGGCAGTAAAACCAGTAAAATGCAAGGGTTACAGGGTGGGGGGAATTAAGAATAGAAACATTAATAATGAGCAGAACAAGAAAAGAGTAATCAGGAAGACAGAAGACAGCGATTGACATTGTATTTAATTTTTTCCAGTTAAAAAATATATCTGGAAAGCATAGAGCAGGTAGGGAGTTCCACGAGCGAAAAAAACGGGGAAAAGAAACTGTTGGCATAGAACTTACGGTACACCAAGTCAGCTGAACTGTAAATTGATGAAATCTGGATGCCAGTCTAGTATTGGGCTTAAATTCATAATGTCTAGGTACGAAAGCGTAGAGATCATCCGAACAATTTCAATGGAAATATTTATAAAGAAAACAGCACACAGAGGCAACTTTCCAGCAGTGGATAAGTGACTAAAGACAAGCTGCCAGATCAAGACCTATAATATTTCTGACCCTTCTTTGAATCTTATCAAGAAACTCAAGGTAAATAGCAGAAACACCAGACAATATGTGGCAGCAATATTCTAAACATGGACGAATTGTAGACTATAGATATGCAAGATAAATTTCAGAGAGAAAAATTGTCTGGTACAACTTTCTTAACAGCTGACCTAGCAATAGATTCAATACTGTCTTTCTACTTCATGTCAACGTAAAACTTTAGCCCAAGAAGGCACAACGATTAACTTTTTTGGAGGTTAGCATCAGCCATGCTAATGGAAGGCAGAGAGAGGTCTCTCAGATGATTAATCGAGAGAAGCTTAGTTTCGTAGGCATTAAATGTGACATTTGTACTACATTTCGGCCGTTATAAGCTCCAGACTTTTTCAGGTGCTAAAAATTTCGAACTGAACCCTTTATTACAATCACGAGGGTATATGATCTTCAGGCTGGACCGTACAACGGCTGAAACGTTGTACAAATTGCAACAAAGATGAGGACAATAGTCCGAATAATGTAAATACTGTAAATACTATCTCATCTCAAAAATATAGACAAATAATAAAAATTTATGTTTAATTTTCCCATACATATATATATATATATATATATATAGTCATCCGCAGACAGATCTGTTTCGCTGTATCACAGCTCATCAGTACGGTTAGACTCTGATTGCTTTTAACCCAGGACTGAAAACCGACCGAATTGGCGTCAGACGGCGATTCTACCTCTGAGCTATGGGCGCTCGGTAGAAGAAGGCGGACTTTTTAGCGTGTATATTATCATTATACACGCCCAATAGCTGAGAGTGTTTTAATTCATTACTGGATGATATATAGAGAGAGAGAAAAAGAGAGAGAGAGAGAGAGGGAAAGAGAGAGATAGACGAGCCTCGATTCAGAAGTAATGTTTTTTATTATTTATTACGTTGGACCAATATGTCAAACATGAATGCTTTTTTTTTTAATCATTTCACCCCAAGCAAGGTATTCCACTGCCACTATAGCGCAGGGGGTTACATAGGGAAAGGTGATGAGAGAGCAATTAGATATAGGAAATGTCAGAAGGAGGGTGATAGACGAGTAAGGAGGTACATAGGAAGAGTGTTTGAGAGAATGGGTGCGAGTTAGTGTGTTAAGAGGTGTCTGTTGACCTTACATTTAAACTTCTGGAGGTTGTAGCTGTCGGGGAAGCAAGTATGTGGAAGAGAATTCCACAGGCGGGAAGTGCGAGAAAAGAAGCTGTTGGAGTAGAAATTGCGGTTACATTTTATCGGTTTCACTGTAAAAGGGCGGGGCCTAGTTGCTAATCTAGTATCTTGTCAAATTCGTAGAGAGTATGAAAGTAGTCATTGAATATTTCCACCAGTAACCCATATTTTTCTTATTTTGTCTTCTTATATATATATATATATATATATATATATATATATATATATATATATATCAAACTAAAATGCGTACAAAGCTAGAGCGCGTTACTAAATTCCTACATACGAAAAAATTATTTTCATTAACCGTTGTTGAGCGTTTACGGAAATCTAAGATTGGATATGCGCAGTTAGGCAGTGCGTAATAAGTTTTAGAATTTTTTTCTACCAAAAAGTTTAGATATACCCTGCTGCTCGACCCATACCTGGAGGAAGATGGAGCCGTACCATGCCCAAGGACATTAGTACGAAGCGAACGAACCAAATTTTCCACGCTGATAACTGTCAATTTATATAAATAGTAGGGTCGGTCAGCTATGTCTGGTACAAGACTAATTCACAAACATAGCCGATACTCCCTACAAATTAGGGTTTATCAGATGTTTCATAAGAAGGTGGAAGGGTTGATGTTGGAATGTGGAAGAATAAAATATTTCGTTTTGTATGTTAAAGTAAATTTTATTAACTAAACAGAATAACATGAATTTGTAGAAGTTCGATGTTTAATGAGAAACAGTAGTCAAAAGTTAAGTGTATCAAGAGTTCGTAGTTGTAACTTGTGTGTATGTAAAGATTAACACAATATTAATGAAGTCTGTATTTTTTATTTTTTCATGGCAGCGAGAAAGTGAAAAAAATAGGGTGAAGCAATAAAAGAAATTCTACTTATCGGAGTTAATATTTAGGACTCAGTTGAAGTATCTTGCTGTTGTTGTTGTCTTCTTCTTTGTTGACTGCGGGAATGTTGAAGATGGAGAACAAGAAGTAAAGGAAATTAACATGAGTGAAGAAGAAGAACGAATGTGTGACGGGACTTTACATGTCCGGGTCGGTAGAATATTTTTTCTTTAGTCACAACTTGCGGTCTCGTCTCTAATTTCTGCTCCCATCTGACTGATTCAACTTTCTTTCTGTTTTTGTAGCCAAAGACAATTTTAACATAGGCTTGTTAACTATTCTCTCAGTTTTGCAAATCGCTTCCTTTCATTGGTTAAAAAAATAATTTTAACATCGGATCGCGAAATCCGGCGTCATCTTTTTCTTTCAGTACGGCAAAACCAGGACAAAAACAAGTCATTGTAAATTTTTGTAAAAGTGAACAAGAGAAGAGGGTTACTTTTAATTCTTAATTTTCTATCCCCTACATATACACCCATCTGTCCGTCAGTTCTTTCTTTATTCCCGGCTCATTAATATCTTTGAATATTCTACTTTCATTTGATTATTTTCACGATTTTTTATTCATTTTTCTACATTACAGCTATTCTTTCACCATTTCCTAAGTCCACCAAGTTTTCTTTTCTTTACTTTCATTCATTCTTTTCTTCTTCAATCTATTCCTTCTTTTTTTCTAATGCTTGCGTCTGTCTGTCTGTCTGTCTGTCTCTCTCTCTCTCTCTCTCTCTCTCTCTCTCTCTCTCTCTCTCTATTTCTTTCAATGGTTCTTTCTTTTCGAGACATTCCTTCTTTCTATCGCATTTCTTCGATTCTATTCTTTCCATTCCTTCTTTTAATTCTTTCTTTGTATTTTTCATTCTGTTCCAAGATTTATTCATTCTTTCCATTCTTGCCTTCCTTCAATTCACTTCCTCTTTCCTTCATTCCTTTCTTTCTTGCTATTTTTCCATTCTTTCATTCTATTCCTCTCTTGCATTCCTTTCTCCTCTCTCTCTTCAACTCTTCCTTTCTTCAATTGTATTCCTTCCTTTCGATTTTTCTTCTTTTTTTCTCTCTTCCAAATCTATTCTTTCCGTTCGTCTCTTTAATTCATTCTTTGTATTCTTTAAATGCAACCCTTCTTCCTTCCTTTCCTTCTGTTCCTTTCTTCCTTCTCTCCTTCTATTCTATGTTTTTACATTCTTTCCCACTATTCCTTCCTTGCTTTTCTCTCTTCCATCTCTTTCCTCCTTCCATTGCTTCTTTCCATTTTTTTCTTTCTATTCCATCTTAACTTCCTTTCATTAATGTCGTCTATCCCTACCTCTTTTTTTCTTTTTTAATCCCTTATTCAGTTCTTACTTTCCTTTCTCCTTTTCTTCATTCCATTCCTTCCTGCTTTCTATCCATTTCTTCCTTCCACTTTTCTATCTCTAACTTTCCTTCTTCCTTTTTTCACTTCCATTCCTTACTCAAACCACCATTTTTTATCCTTCCACACTCTCTTTCACTTATCCTTTCTTTTATTCCTTCGTTTCTTCTTACTTTGCATTCCTGCCTTTCTTTTTTACAGTCTTCTTTTTTCCATTCCTTTCCTTCCATTTCTGTCTTCTTTCTTTTCATTCCTTCTTTCTCTCATTCATTCGTCTTATCTTCTTTTCCTTCTATCTATTCAATCGTCTCATCCTTCTTTCCATTCTTTTCTTTTTCTTTTCTTTCCATTCCTTCATTTTTTTCTTTCTTCTTTACTTCAATTTTTTTTCCATTACTGCCTTTTTTCTTTTCCTTCCTTACCCCCATTCTTTTCTTCATTCTATGTATTACTTCCGTCAATTCTTCTCATTCTTTATTCTGTTCATTCATTCTTTTTGTTCCTTCTTTTCGTGTCACTCTTTTTCTCTTTAGTCGTGGCTTTTACTGCATTATTTTCAGTAGTATTTCTTTTACGATATTTACTACAAAAGTAAACATGGCGTCTGTTTCTTAGACGTCGAAAAAAATAAGCAAAGAAAAATTTTTAAAATGAAGATTCAAAGAGTTTATTCGATTTCACGACCGACCTCAAGACCAACAGAAAAAAAATCTAATGTAAAATTGCTCTTGTATCAACAAAAGAATAAATTCTTAATTCTTAAAAAGATGGCGAGACGCATGACAAAACAAATTACAATCAACAAGTTGCATCAAAGAATATTTTACTCAAAGTTTCTGCGGTTAAGAAAAAAAAGCAAGAGGAAAGGACATGTAAAACATCTTGCGAAAACAAAAAGAAAAATATGAATAGTTTGATATTAAGTATAGATGAAAAAAAAATGAAAAACGAGAAATGTTATCTTAAGTCTTTTGCAAATATTTTTATTCATGTGTGGTTAAAAATATCACAATACTTGCAGCAACATGGAAAAGTGAAGTTTATGATCACTATAGTATATTGTTGTGTGTTGGCTTTTTGCTAGTGAAGATAAGTTTTCCAAATTTTGTTATATATTTTATTTCCATTTTTTAACAATTTTTTTCGTTGCTCAGTGGATATGGCCTTAGTCTTTTTATCATTGTTCATTGCTTCAAGTTTATCTGTGTAGAAATTGTTCAATCATCATTGCCACATAGAAAAAAATTCACACCAGAATCTGTCTTACAGGTTTATAGGTCTACCAATCGTATATGCATTAAATATTGTCGTCCCATCTGGTACGGGGTTTCTGCTATATGTTTACAGGTTCTTGATAAAATCCAAAGAAGAATTTGCAATGTTAGTTGTGTTAAATTAGCTTCTCTGCTTCAGTCACTTTCCATAATGTAGCTTCCCTGCGCATTATCTATAAACATTTCCATGATAATTTTTCTGGTGAGATTTCCGCTTTGTTATCTCAAATCGAAGCTGGTCAAAAACTTAACAACCTGATAAATGTTCTAACGGCGGACGGAAAGTGCGTCATTGAGATCTAAAGACATATTTGGCATGGCCACGGATGCATGGTCATGGATGCATTCTAAAAGCTGATTAGAGAATTGGTAAACATTAAAATTTTAAGAAGAGAGTACTAGAGTGTTATGTGATATCTGTCCTTCAATATAGCAGGGAATGCTGGACAATCTAATCAAAGATGATTGGTGGTTGGTTGTTTTGTTTTTATGGCATATCAACCTCGGCGGGTCATTTATTGCCAATTAAATTTTATTTATTTATTGCTGGTAATACCTTTTTCTTTCAACAATTTATTGTTGTTTTTTATATAAGTTTTTGTGTCTAGTAATACTTTTTTTTTCTTTTTGAGTATCAAGATTCATTGGGATTTATTTTTAAGGGTAGGGTCTCCAAGTCCTACCCTTGTTATTTAACCCATAACTGAAGGGAAGAGATGGATTAATACCTTTCCCAAGGGTACCAGTGCTTAAGTGAATGCAGGGTATTCAACTGGAATTCGAACTCGGCTCACCGATTTCTCTTTCCGAGCCGATATCCACTGCACAACAACACACATCGTCACTAAACGCTTACAGCACCTGGTATTCCCAAGCGATCACCCATCTAAGTACTGACCAGACTCAACGTTGCTTAACTTTGGTGATCGAGCGAGAACCGGTGTATTCAACGTGATATGGCCGTAAGCTAATCAAAGATTAAGGAAAGACTTAGCACAATCGGAATATGGTTCTATAGCTTTTAAGCATTCTTTTCTTTGTTTAAAAAAAAAGTTTTTTTTCTTGATACTTAGCTTCTTTTTTTTTTAATCGTATCACCCCGAGCAAGGCGGTAACGCCACTGATGTGCAGGGGGCTACGTAATAGTGAAAAAATTGGAAAAGAGAAAGCCGGAAACCACATCCTAAACAGGGAACAAGGGATGAGCCTCTTCACCTGTTCAAAAGACGTGGGTGGAGTGTGAACCGGGCGATAGTTAGATTTATCTACTCCAATTGAAAAAAAGTGAGAAGATTGGAAAAGAGAAAGCCGTAAACCACTTCCTAAACGGGGAACAAGGGATGAGCCTCTTCAACTGTTCAATAGACGTGGGTGGAATGTGAACCGGGCGATTTTTGGAAGGCCACTTTTGGTTTTCCAAAGCGCATTCTGGTTTCGGTGTCATATTTTCAGTCTTTCCTAAATAGTTTAATTGTTGCTAATTCGTAGCGTGCATTTTGGGTTTTATAGCTTACTGACAATTATACATGTCTGTAGAATTGATGGTTAGTTCTTTCATCCTGACCTCGTTTACTAATAAAATCCTGCAGTTTTCTTTTCATGTCATTTGTGTATCTTATTTTGTTAAGATTGTACCAACCTAGCAAGCTTTCTACTTCACTTAGGGTTGCTTCGCTGTTTAGGTTATTGTTGTGGATTCTTGTTTAGAAACCACACAAAATAATAATCACAAAAAAACAGATATGGAAAGATAAAATGTAAGTATATTGAAGAAAATATGTACAACCAGGAACACGGGTTAGTAGATTCAGGAATACTAGGAATACTGTTAGTAGCAATCAATATATACAATGTTGTAGATAAGAAATTAGTCCGAGTAATAAGTCTATATTCGTACTGACCAGCTAAGCGGCGGTCCAACTACTCAACTGAAATCTTTACAACTCTTTTACAACTCCGTGACAATACCTCTTTTACTACGGTATTTACTAGCCTCCCCACGCAAGGCCGAATGTGACACATGGTCATTTTATAGTGGGTATTCCCGGCCATATAGCCGGGCCAAAAAATACCGAGTCGTGACTCTACCCTTCGGCGGAGCCACGACTGGGTTTGTGCTCTCTGCTCGGAAGCTGACAGTTTGTGCTCTCTGCTCGGAAGCTGACAGTATCAATAGAAGTACATGCGTGCAGTACTACATTATTTAGCTGTCCCTCCAAGTAAGGGCAACATATGACACATGGTCAGTTTATAACTGGGATTTCCGGGCTATATGGCCCGGCCAAAAAATGTCTGTCTATTTTTGCCCAGTCGTGCTTCTACTCTTCGGCGGAACCACGACTGGGTTTGTGCTCTCTTCTCGGAAGCAGAGAGCGCCCTCTACCCGAAGGCAGAGAGCTGACAGTATCAATAGAAGTACATGCGTGCAGTACTACATTATTTAGCTGTCCCTCCCAGTAAGGGCAACATATGACACATGGTCAGTTTATAACTGGGATTTCCGGGCTATATGGCCCGGCCAAAAAATGTCTGTCTATTTTTTCCCAGTCGTGCTTCAACCCTTCGGCGGAACCACGACTCGGTTATTATTCTCTGCTCGGAAGCAGAGAGCGCCCTCTACCCGAAGGCAGAGAGCTGACAGTATCAATAGAAGCACATGCGTGCAGTACTACATTATTTACCCTTCTCCCCCACTTGAGAGAGATGTGACACAAGGTCTTTTTTAACGTGGGGGCAGTACTACTGCCGCTCTCTGTATAGGCAGGATTATTTGTACACCTTAGACGAGACTATTTATTGGACAATAAAGGGGTGATCCCCAACAGTTACGTATAACGGATAATAACCGTCGTCTAAACAAATCTGCGAAATTCAATGAAAACTGTAATACACATGAAAATGACGAAGACAGGAATATGAAACCAGATTTATGTCTTTTTGTACAAAAAAATGCACTGTGGAATAATGAATAGCGGCTCGAATTTATCAATCAGAGAGCCGGGTTCAAATTCCAGTCGTGTTCAATATATTCACTTACATACAGGAGTTTACTCGTGCAACCAGACCGGCAACAGGGTCCCACCCATTCACAGTTAGATCAACTAAATGCAGCTAACAATTCTACTCCATCAGCTTCTTTTCTCGCACTTCCCGCCTGTGGAACTCCCTTCCATATTCTTGCTTTTCCAATGGCTACAACCTCCAGGAATTTAAATGCAATGTCAGCACCCATCTCTTATCTACTTGACTCCAGTTCTTTCTACAAAACCCTGTATATCTTTTCCTTTCTCTCTACCTTTGCAATTGACATCACAACTGTATTCCCATCCTTATTTTGCCCTTTCTCTGAGACCCCCACATACTGGTTCGTCTTTCTCTTTACTCTCCTCCTGTCTAACCCTTTACTATTATATAGGTGCCTACACATCAGTGGCGTTACCGCCTTGCTTGGGGTGAAACGATTAAAAGAAAAAGAGCATGTGAATACCCTTGGGAAAGGAGGTAATCCATCTCTTCTCCAGGGTAAATAGCAGAGCAGGTTAGATTCAAAACCAGTCTGGAAAGAGTTGGGCTCCATCAAGCTCTGTTGCCCATGATGCATCACTTTTGCTAGATGTGATGCGCCTGGGGAGTCACGGGACTCGTGATCGAAAAAGTTCGAAAAAGTCTCAGCCAATTTTCTCAAAATCTAATCAAACATCAGATATTTTTTAGTACTTCTGGATGGGACCGATACATTTTGAGCATCGTCTTCTTTAAAGGGAAGCTTTATCGATTTTGCCATAAAATGAGTAGTATTGGTTGACTTGCAATATTGATTATTTAATAAAAAATAAAATAAAGAACGAAAGTTTCAGGCGAAAGTTTAATTAAATTCTTTCATTAATTAGATAAGCAGACGCTACAATCAAATCAATAGAAAAGAAAGAAATATTATTTTCTTTTTCTCATAGTTACAAAATAAATATTAATATTTCTTTTAAATATTCTCCTTTAAGTCAAACCTGTGATATTTAAAGTCAGTCTCCAATATTATCAGGTTAAGTTCATTAACATATTAGATATTAGGGTGACCAAATAAAATACAACGAGATTTCGCTCAAATCACATCCACATATGTCCCACTTATCGGTACTCAAAAAATGATTGGAAAATAGAAAAGTCTTCAGACCTTTTCCAAGAGATGTAAAGAATCGCTTATCAGTGATGCTCTGTTGTGGACACCAGAAAGAAAAAAAACATACACTAGATTTGGTCACTTATTCAAAACATACATCTAGCAAATAAGAAACGGCGTAGTCTTTAACCAACACTGCTTGTGATATTATATTATTAGATTTTTCTTTCACGTGTGTTTTATTATTAGTTACAACGATTTTCTTGTGTTTTCAATTTTATATTATTTATTTTTCATTTGTTTCTTCATTTTCCATCTTGTTGAGAGAAATTTGATCATAGACATTGAAAACATCTGTGTCCCTAACTGTTGTCGCCAAGTCGCTTGACACGCGAATCTATAGGTGTAAATTCTTGTCTCGGTATAAGAAACGATTTGTTGTCTTCTGGCTGCAATTATATAAGATGTTCCATTAAAACAGATCGAAATTTGCAGTAAATAAAACAGTGTTATTGCTAAAATTTTATTGATTTCACTAAAGAATCATGCTGTTTGAGTCATGGCAATTATGTGTGAAAAATAATATTTCCCAAATATCCACAACAGATTCTGCGGCACACCTCTACTCGATGGTCAAACGTTTGGATGACGTCTCTGCATATGTACTCATTGATCTCACCAATATGTTTTTTTTTATCTCATCCTTCAGCTGTTAAATTATTACTGGCTTGTTGGCATAGACCTTACTTTTGAGATGACCCCAAAGGAAGAAATCTAGAGGCATCAAGTCACACGATCGTGGTAGCAAGTTGACATCACTGTTTCGAGGGATGATGTGTCCTGCGAACTTTACATTTGATAAAGCCATTGTTGCATTGGCTTGGTAGCATGTGGCGCCGTTCTGCTGAAACCACAAATTTTCAACATCTAAAGCATTCAATTCAGGCCATAAAAAGTTGGTTATCATGACACGGTATCGCTCGTCTGTCACTGTCGAAAAGCTTCGACCTAATGATTCCACTAAAAAAAATGCACAAGTAGTGATTTTTTGTGGATACAGTGGCTTTTCAACAATCTGCCTTGAATTTTCATCAGCCAAAATGCGACATTTCTTTTTATTAAAAAGTCCATCAAGATAAAAATAGAATTCATCACTAAAGATGATTTTTGCGAAATGCATTTCTGCTTGAACATCCATTTTCGTAATAGGCTTCGGTAACTTCAACGCGTTGTTCGATTGTTAGTCTTTCCATGGTCGAAATTTCCAAAGACTGAATTTGTTAAATCTGAAAGAAATTGAAAAATCTTTATGCACCTAAACTTATTTTATATCTAAAATCGGTTCAAGTTATTGGAACACCTTATACAACAGAGAACTGAAATCTGGAAGAAAGTACGAGAAATCTGCTGCTAAGAAAGTTGCTTCACAGTGTCGTGTATGGCAGTTATTCTCATCAGAATCTGTCTTACAGGTCTAAAAAAATACGTCCTCAAGTCAGTCGCCAAACAATAATTTGGCGACGAAGATTCGAACAAGTCACGCGGAGGAAAATACGTGTTTTACGTCAGTCGATACAACAATTTGGCGACGAAGTATTCGTACAAGTTCACGCGGAGAAAAAATACATTCTCGCCAAGCAACAATTTGGCAACGAGGATTCTAACAAGTGCACACGCAGAAAAAAAAGACGTTATCACATCAGTCGTAAAAAGCAAATTGACGACAAAAAAGAACGAATTTACGCATAACACCAAGGAAAAAAACTTATCGTCGAGGACCTCGAAAATCACATAAGAGGAGTCAACAACATCAAATTGGCGAAACAGATTCGCGTACAAGTCGCACAACAAAATCATGACGATTTTTTTCTTCCTCGCCCCGAATCACTTTAATAAAGTGGGCTACATATTGATTCAAACAAAATGGAAGATTTTCAAAAGGGAATACTCGAAATTATAAAAA